>SZWC01000750.1:207632-217709 GCA_023375785.1 Penium margaritaceum
GATGGGCGTCCGTAGGAATCCCCCCTCCATGTATGGGGAGTCGAAAATCCGTCTTTGCTTGATTTTACATTTTTCTCAACTTTATACCCACGTTTGATGTACCAACTATAGAAGAACGCACCCCCCAATTACACCCTGGGTTTTAGGGATTGTTTTTCTGCAGGCACCTGCTCAGCCCCGCGACAACGGTGCCCAGCAGGTTCCCCTTAAACTTATGGGGAGTCTCGGACCCCCCATGCAAACTTCTTACAAACAACTTACAAAAAATCACAAACCCATTTATTGACAAGTTTGTGATGATTGGGTCAAAAAATGTGACATCAGCATGTCGACGCCGCATCCATGCGATGTCGGCATGCTATCTTTTGACAAACAAGAGGGGTATATTGTTGATTTCTTACGTCTGCAAACTCGCGTCCGTGTAGAAGGGGCGGATCAGGCTTATTGTTCCGACGTAGGGGCGGATGGGGCTTATTGTTCCGAGTGAGGGAGGGATTAGGCTTATTGTTCCAAACGAGGGGTATATGGTCATTCCGCCCGCGAGAAAATAGGTATATATTCTAATCGGCTGGTTAGCTGAGAAACAAGCTCTACGGAACTGGGGGGGAGCTAGAACTTTGAGGGGTCTCCCATTGTTGCTCATTCTTGATTCCTAATCAGTCACTTCCAGTTTTCAGGTGCTTTCTGGCGCTAACAGTGGCGTGCGCATTTCTGAGAAACAAACCTAGAGCACTTAGACATAGACTCTAGAGTAGTAGACTGAGGGTTGTTGACTGCATCAACAACGCTACTGCCCCAACCTGCGCTCTAGCACAGTTTCCAGCGCTCGCACCTCTAGGCACAGCGAGGCACCGAACTGGAACTTGTTGGCCGGATAAGCGTTTAGGCATGCATCAAAACTGAAACCTGCTTGGACAATCTATAAGGGACAACCCGAGTGTTATCCCTCCCCCCTCCCCAAAGAGCAGTACTAAGATAGCTAGTGTCCATGATAATGTTGAAGTTCGTTGGTCACTCACACATTTCTTCCCCTTGTCTCCACCCCCGTGCACACACTTGTACAGATTGATTGACATCGCCTCACATGGAGAGACGCCAAGCTATTCTACCATGGCTGACGTCTCGGGCGTGCTTCTTCCAGGAGTGTTGTCTGACACTTCCGTGGCCATGACTTGACTCGTATTACTCGTGGGATAGATGCTAGGGCCCGTACTCTTTGACTGCCGTGCCCTGCATCTTACTTGCCTTGAGTGTCTCATGGGGAGCTGCATTACCCGGGTGCTGATCCTTGGGGGCCGCCCTGCCGGGTTTCACTCGTGCAGTGGTGAGTAGTCGCCGCTCGGCTTTATGCTGAGCGGTCGGGCTCGACCCCTGGGTGGCGGTGTGCATTTGCCAGGGCGTGATGCCCGAGGCGAGTGCACACTCACCGGTCACAAAGCCTCCCTCGCTCCTCTCACTTTTCTGTCTTGGTTTAGTTGAGCTAATGAAGGCAAGTGTTCCCACATCCATGGCGTCAACAACACCTCGCCCGTTGATGCATGCTTTCATATGCAGTTCCTAGGATGATTCCTAGCAATTACTGGTATCAGAGCAAGCGTGATTCTCCCCCACGGCCCATCGGTCCTCGGGACACACGCCGGTGCATCTTCCGCATCCGTGGCACTCTTGGCCACCCAACACCATCATGGCTTGGGACTCTCGTCACCATACCTCCGTACTGAGGAGCAGCATCTAGCAGGCTCTCAGTGCCGCCTGCTGACTTACCTACAGCAGGCCGCACAAGATCGTGCACGAACACCCTCGCAGCACACACTCTCCGAACCATCTCCGCACGGAGGTGTCGAGGCTGCCCGCGGTCACGCCCAGCTTAGCACACTCTCTTGGTGTGCCTTAGCCTGCACAGCTCTCCTCTGCTGCGCTCTGCAGCCCACGATTGCTCCCATCTTTCGCAGTTGCGCATTGGCGGACGGTCGCCCGGTGCCACCTCTGCTGACACCGCAGCCATTTTCGTGCCCCGGCTACACTCAGCTTCTTCCTGAGCCGCCACACTAGATTCTCCACCTCTGGATGGCCCTCCCAACGAGGAGCTCCACTCACCCCAAACAGCGGCTCGCCACACCGACGACAGGTCATAGATCTATCACTCTCCCTCTCCTCTGGACACAGACACTCCACTGTGGTTCCGCATGCTAGACGCTGACTACTGGCGCGACAAATTGACTGCACTGGACGAGAGGGAGGCTGCAATACGGGAGGAGGAAATCAGTCATCAGGTATACGTACCTGACGATCTCCCACCATCTCCACCTCTTCCTCCAACCATGCAACCGCCCACCGGCACGCAGTCTTCCAGCCCGGCATCAGCCTCTAACACCACATCTTCACTGGCACTTACCACAACAGCAACTGATGAACCATCTTTTCCCCCAGAGGCCCCAGGTGTGATCCCGGTTCTCCCGGTTCACACTGACTCTGTTGGCTTGGAAGGTGCAATCCTGGATGCAGCCGCAGGTGCAGCAGCAACCTTTGCAGCGATTACTCGTGCTTGCAGGGCTCCCACTGAGACCGCTATTGGTTGTGCTATTGAAGCCTACGCTCACACGGCAGCTTCTCTCACACTGCTTGCCACGGCAGCAGCCAACATCGCCACCCAGATCACAGCAGCAGCAACATCTGTTGCCACTGCCGCCTCATCTGCTGCAGACTCCACCGCGGCCGCCGTCGCCTCCATTCGTGCATCCATTGCATCTGCAGTCTTGACCCCAACTGGTGCTCGGCGGGAGCTTACCCCGCACGTCATCACCGGCGTTTTGGTCGCATCAGCATCTGCAGCCGTGGCTGGGGCTACGATTACCGGGCTACTTTGTCTCACTATGGCAGTTGCAGGGTGGGTGGCCATCCTCTACTCTTCAGCAGCAGCAGTGGTGGCACCTCTCTTCGCCCTGCTACCCCGGCACTACAACGGTGAGCGCCTCCTCAACCCACGCACTCTGCATTGTATCCATCCTCTACCTCCTCCTCTCTCCTTCTCCCATACTCTCCAAGCATGCCAGGACCAGAGGAAACCATAGAGGCTCTTCAAGCCGCCCTTACCGAAGCACAGGCAGCACGTCGCAAGGTAGAAAATGAGCTGCTGAAGAATAGTGAGGCACAGCACGAATTGGCTACCACAGTGGCGACCCTAGTCATAGACCGCTTGCGGACCGTTCCAGCTCTTGCAGCTGTTCTCCCTTCTGATGACACGGCGTCTGCTGACTCCTTTGTACCACCCAGCAGTGCTGTTCCCAACTCCTCTCCCGCTCTCTCAGCAGCTGCCTTAGCGCGGGCACTCCTACCCACACGACAAAGGGACTTTGAAACTCCACCACCACAGTTCACATCCAAACTGACCTTCACCTCCTGGGAGACACGCTTCAGTGCGTGGGCCCAAGGAGAACAGCTGTGGGAATGCTACTCACCCGCAAAGGCACCGTTTGTGCCACGACCAGCAGAAGCAGCCTGCGCCGTTCGTGCCCTCATCACCGTCGGTCCGGAAAGCGTGCTTGACGACATCGGTACGTTCAATGCAAACCCCATCCGTGGCACTCTAGCGGATCCTGTCGGTGCATACGCTCTCATCCGTCGTCGCAAAACGGTCACCGGGCATGCTACCCAGAGTGCCCTGACCGTTCACTTTAACACCCTACAGATGCGCGCTGATGAAACTGCCGACGAGTATTGGGCGCAAATTTTGCGTCTATTGCGTGACCTTGGCAAAGCCGCGCCTTGTCCCCTATCTGCCTGCTTGTCCATTGTAGCTGGACTGATCCATGAACTCTCAGATCTCTACCTACATGTCTCACAGGCAGAACTTGAGCGTCTTGCCTCCACACCCCTCCCTGCGGACACTCCCCCAGGGATTGGACTTCTCTATGAATTTACCGCATCCCATCTCACAGACTAGTGGAACAATCTCCAAAACAAGCGCATGCATCCCACTGCCCTCGCTGCCGTGACCACCTCCTCTTCCTTCCCTGCAGCTGTTTCTGCTCTCTCTTCCTCTAACTCCTCCGCTGGCTCTCATGTGACTCAAGCAACCGCCCGTGGTGGAGGCGGTGGCTCCCACCACAACGGGGGCCGAGGTGGGGGTAAGGGGCGTGGGGGTGGTCGCAAGGGCAAGGGCAACTCGTCTGCCGCTCCCATTGGCTCTGAAGTCACCTGCTGGAACTGTGGTGCTGCTGGCCACTCTACACCCAAGTGCCCAGCCCCTCGTGATGATGTCCGTTTGGCGTCATCCATGCGAGCTCATTGGGCCCGCACTGGCGTCGCACCCTCTACAGCCGCAGCAGCAACAACCATGGCCTCTCCGTCCTCTTCCACCTCAACATCCGTCCTCTCCACCACATTCGCACCACTTCAGCCATCCCCTTCACCTCCCAGCACTTGGGGCTGGATACCGCCCCCTGGAGGACCCCCTTACCATGGACCGCCCTCCTCGCACTACTCAGCACCGTCTTGGACGCAGGATGACGGGCCGTCATCTGATCGCTCATCCGACTGGTCCTCTGACTGTTCCTTAGACCGTCGTGACGAGGAACGTGCCCTTGAGCGCCGCCTCATTGAGCTTCTCCACCTTCGTTCTCAGGGAGGTGAGAGTGTGAGTGACCAGTGTCGTACGTCTGTCTGTGAGTCTGATGCCACTCTCCGAGGTGCAGCATCTGGTGGGGTGCAAGGGGACATGCCTGATGTTTGTGATTGGATTGAGGACTGGCAGTCTCATACATTTCCAACACGCCTTGGCACCCCCTCTCCCTTGTTGCCTCGTGCCCCTGTTGCCATCTGCCATGTTCTCCCAACCACTCGTGCGGCTCCAGACCTCTGGATCATTGATTCAGGGGCCACTCATCACATGACATCATGTCGTTCCTCCTTCGTCTCCCTTAGCCCAGTTGGCTCTGTCCGTTTTGTCCGCACAGGCTCGGGACAGCTCCTTCCCGTTCATGGCGTTGGCGTTGTCAAGTTTGTTGGCCCTGGTGGCACTGCGTATCTCCCTGACGTATTGTATGTTCCCGACCTGGAGGTCAGTCTGCTCTCTGTCACCACCCTCGATGATCAGGGCATGGACTTCTCGTCCAGCCGTGGCATTGCATCCATCTCTCTGCGCTTGTCTGGGCATGTTGTTCTCCGCGGCATCCGTTGTGACAGGCTTTTTCGTGTGCCACTCTCCCTTCCCTTGTCTTCTGCTGCATCTACCTTCGTTCATGTGGCACCATCTCTGTCACCTGCTCACACTACACTCTTGCATCGCCGATTGTGTCATCTTCACACTGCTGCCATCCAACGCCTCTTGTGCCTCCAGCCTGCTGTCGGCCTTGATACCGCCACCTTTGCGCCCCCATGTTCCACCGACTGTCTTGACTGTGCCTCTGGCAAAATGCACCGGTCCCCGTTCACCTCCTCAGAGTCCACTACCTCTCATCCTCTTGACCTTGTTCACGCTGACGTGATGGACCCTCTTCCTCACACATTCCTGGGTGGTCTGGGTCGCTATGTCCTTTGTCTCACTGATGACTTTTCCCGCTACCGCTGGGTCTTTGCCCTCTGCCACAAAAGTGATGTCACTGACGTCATTGAAGACTGGCTTCCTCAGGCAGAACGTGCCTGTCTCCATCCTCTGCGAGTGTTTCGTAGTGACCGTGGTGGTGAGTTTCTTGGCCCCACATCCCGCTTTCTCGAGTCTCGTGGGGTTCGCCTTGAGTGCACAGCCCCCTACACCCCGCAACAGAACGGTGTGTCTGAACATTGGAACCGAACTCTTGCTGACGGTGTTCGCTCTGTTCTTTTTGCGTCCCGTCAATCTCCGTTGTTTGCCTTCGAAGCCATGTCCTACATGACATGGGTGTGGAACAGGATCCCTCACGGTCCTCTCCCTCACACTGTCACCCCTTTCGAACGCTGGACAGGTCATCGTGCTGACTTGCGCCTTGCGCGTGTCTAGGGCTGTCTTGCCTCTGTCTGGCTTCTGGCCAACCACCGGGATGGCAAACTCTCCCCTCGTGGTCGTCTCTGTATCTTCCTTGGGGTATCCCCCTTCTCTAAAGCATGGCGGTTCTGGGACCCCTCCCGAAGCCGCGTCATCGAGTCTCGGGATGCACTGTTCTTTGAACACTTGTTCGAACGCGACGTCTCTCGTCTCTCTGGGCCTTCTCCTCCACTTTGTCGGGCTAGGGGTGGTCTGTCCTCTCCTTCTGAGTTCTCTACTCTTCCCTTTATGCGTCCCCCGGCCCCCTCTCCGTCGCCTCCTATCGCGTCCTCTCCCTCTCCCAGTACACAGCCTGTCTCTCATGCTGTACCACCGGTCTCTCCCGCTGTCTCTGCTCTGCCCAGCTCTTCTCCTCCTATTTCACACTCCCCTTCTCCTGATACCGCTTCTCCATCTATCTCAACACACACTCCTTCTGCACCTGTCTCTCCAATTGCTGCTGTACAACCAGCTTCTCCCGTCAACACTGCACATGACACCTCCTCTATCCCGGTTCCGTCTGTCTCCACGAAGCCTGTTCCACCCGTGTCACCCTACACACGCGGCGGTCATCTTCATGCTCTCCCTTCTCAGTCTCACCCTGTCGTCTCTGGTGACCCGGGCCTCAGTGCTCTCGGACTAATGGCCTCTGGTCTGTCTGTAGCAGCTTCTGTAGTCAACCCCAGCACCGCCCTTGGCTACTCCCTGATTGAGCAAGAGTTTTACTCTGCCCTCTCATCGTCAGTTGCTAGGTATGTTGCCTCCTGCTTTGCCACAGCTGGCCTCTCTACACTTCCACCGAAACCTTTTACAGTACAGGCAGCGCGTGCAGCCACAGACTCCTCCCTATGGGAACAGGCCATGAAGGCTGAACTCAACGCATTGTCGGAGCACAATGTGTACGAGCTGGTGGATCTACCCCCAGGCCGCAAGCCCGTTGCGGCTAAGTGGGTGTACCACCGCAAACTTCACCCAGACAACACGGTGGAAAGGTACGAAGCACGACTTACTGCAAAAGGGTTCTCTCAGATCCCTGGAGTGGACTTTGACGAGACATTTGCACCAGTAGGCAGATACACCACTACCAGGGCACTGCTCAGTCTAGTCACCCAGCACGACTGGGAGCTGGAGCAGATGGACGTCAACAATGCCTTTTTGCACGGCAAGTTGGATGAAGAAATCTACATGGTCCAGCCACCAGGTTTCTCAGATGGCACAAACCGTGTCTGGCGACTGCGTAAAGCTCTCTATGGACTCAAGCAGTCACCCCGCTGCTGGAACCAAGAGATCACAGCAACTCTGGAAAAGGGTGGCTTCAGAAAAAGTCCAGTGGACCCTGCCCTGTTTCTCAGTCCCCCTTCACAGTCGTTGGTGGCCATTCTCGTGTATGTTGACGATCTCCTTATTGCATCTCCCAACATGTCCGCAGTCTCCGCGACTAAGTCCCTCCTCCAAGCAGCCTACAAGATGAAAGACTTGGGACCGGCTCGAGTCTTCCTGGGCATGGAGCTTGAGCAAGACCGAGCACGCCGCACTCTGCACGTGCACCAGATGTCCGCAGCCTGGGGGAGCGCTTCCATGCTCTCCTCACTGGAACACCCTCTGCCTCTACACCCATGACTCCTGCTGGGCAATCACTGCTGAAGTCTCAGGATCCGTCCACACTGGGGGAGAAAGTTGACGTCAATGACTATCTGAGAGTCATAGGGTCGCTGATGTACCTTGCTACCACCACCCGGGCCGATGTGGCCTTTGCTGTCAACTTCTTGTCTCAGTTCTCCCAGTGTCCACGAGAGCGGCACCTGGACGCTGCTCTGCAAGTTGTGCGCTATGCTCTCTCCACACCACGTATCGGTCTCTTCTTCCGGGCACAACCCTCTCTTGTGGTTGACAGTTTCACTGACAGTGACTGGGCACATGACTCTGATGCACGCAGCCGCACAGGTTACATCTTTATGGTTGTGGAACGGCGGTCTCATGGAAAAGTGGCAAACAGGGCTGCGTCGCTCGCAGCACTGCTGAGGCTGAGTATGTGGCACTTGGCGCAGGCACATGTGAGGCTGTTTGGCTGTGTCGTCTTCTCCAGCACTTGCGTGTTCCCATTCGTTGCATCACTCTCCGTTGTGACAATCAGAGCACCAAGGCCATTGTTGAAAACAGTGGCATGCATCACTCACGCACCAAGCACATTAATGCAGAGCATCATTTTGTTTGTGAGTGCATCGCTGCTGGCATTGTTCGAGTTGCGTGGGTGGATACACGATCTCAAAGAGCAGACTTTCTTACCAAGGCGCTCAGTCGTAACGTTTTCAAAAGTGCTGCTCACGCCATTGGTCTCATCTGTCCCCATAACCCTGGTTGAATGTGTCTCCCCAGTTCTCTGTTATCATGCGCTTGTGTGTGTGCGAGGTTGATTGCCTGCGGGTCATGGGGGAGTGTTGAAGTTCGTTGGTCACTCACACATTTCTTCCCCTTGTCTCCACCCCCGTGCACACACTTGTACAGATTGATTGACATGGCCTCACCTGGAGAGACGCCAAGCTATTCTACCATGGCTGACGTCTCGGGCGTGCTTCTTCCAGGAGTGTTGTCTGACACTTCCGTGGCCATGACTTGACTCTTATTACTCATGGGATAGATGCTAGGGCCCGTACTCTTTGACTGCCGTGCCCTGCATCTTACTTGCCTTGAGTGTCTCATGGGGAGCTGCATTACCCGGGTGCTGATCCTTGGGGGCCGCCTTGCTAGGTTTCACTCGTGCAGTGGTGAGTAGTCGCCGCTCGGCTTTATGCTGAGCGGTCGGGCTCGACCCCCGGGTGGCGGTGTGCATTTGCCAGGGTGTGATGCCCGAGGCGAGTGCACACTCACCGGTCACAAAGCCTCCCTCGCTCCTCTCACTTTTCTGTCTTGGTTCAGTTGAGCTAATGAAGGCAAGTGTTCCCACATCCATGGCGTCAACAACACCTCGCCCGTTGATGCATGCTTTCATATGCTGTTCCTAGAATGATTCCTAGCAATTACAGATAAGTCAAACAACATTTGTCTGTGGCAGCATTCCAGTTGTGGACCTCCACAAGGATGTCTTTGGCTCATCTCCTTGTGCACGTCCCACGCGTCACCACAAAACATGTTGTGGAGCTAACGCTAGTGTTGCCCCAGCATCAATCACGTGCATTAGTGAGGTGAGTGTGCATCGAGGCCAGAGGTCACGACCTGTCTGTAGCTTGCAAACCAATAGTGAGTCGGGGGTCCGATACAAACAAAGGAGAACTCAAAACTATCTCTTTTAGGGTTGGCGTCTCTGATTCGATTCCGTTGCTTATCCCTAGTCTTGTCTCGTTGTGACTGCTTCATTAGAGGGTTGAAGATTAGTCTACTGATGGCCTACACGGAGGGAAGGTCTTGGCAAAGCTTTCCCAGCTTGACATGAAACCAGTGATAATCTGATAACCATCGAACCCCATCACTTAGTTCTGAGCACCAAGGCAACGGAGCATGGCACCTCTCTCAAGCCCACATCCAGGGAAAGAATGTAGAGTGGTGGTCACTGCATAGGATGATCCTGGCCATACACAGTCGTGATCAACTATCCAATGTTGCAACAACGGTCCCGAAGCTTCCGCATGCATTCTGCTGGAAAGTGACTGCTGCCGAGGAAGCAGCTGCCTCTGCCGCTATGCAAAGGTTGCGCCAACCAAAGGCACTGTTCTGCCAAGCCATCCCAAGTCCATCCTGCACAAACCGAAGGCAGTGGCACAACACACAACCAGAGAGAAAAAGAGGGGATTTCGGACATGGATACCTCTTAGTCGTTTTGAGAAGCATCTGAGAAGTACCCATCATGCATGTGCGGGGCATGCGCCAGTGTGGCTGACAGTGGGCGGAGCGGGCGAGGTGGTGTGTGCAGTCGCAAGCGTGTGATGCTCCTCCCATGCTGATGCAGGCACACCAACCTGCAAGCCTTTCCGCCCACTCGACTCCCCACCCACGCGACTGCACACACACGACTGCACACACACCACTGCAAACACACGACTGCACTCATACCACTGCACACACACACCACTGCACACACA
>SZWC01000750.1:235889-251130 GCA_023375785.1 Penium margaritaceum
GTCGGCAATAACTTTGGGGACATCGAAGCATATTTGAAAAGTCGGGACGTCATTGGTCGACGACGTACAAAAAGCACCATAACCAAAGTCACTTGTAGACGTCAACGACATGAATAGTCGGAGGTGACGACTGTCAACGACGTAATCCTATAATGATCACGAAATGACATTTCAAGGCCCCTAAAAATGACGCCATATCCATCCCGATGAGAAATTGACATTATGCCGGATACAGCGATGATATTCTAACATGCAGGGATATCGTGGACGTAATCGGCAGCGTCGTGGATATGACGTTCTTATAATTTAAGTGAATGGACATGGCGTGCTTATTATTTAACTTGCGGATATGGTAGGGTTATGTTCATGCTTGCGCGGATATATGAGACATTTCGCCCTTTTTTTTCCCCTCGTCTCTCCCATATGCTGCCTCCATACACAATTTGTGCATGCCCAGCACACAAAACAGTTGAAGCGAGGTCGGAGCACAAGAACCTGACTCTTAACAGGTCGAGTCTTGAAAACAGAGACATAGAGAGACAGAGACATAACAGGTCGAGACTTGAAAACAGAGACAGCCTCACCCTATGGGTGAGGCTGGGTGTCGTTGAAATCAGTCGTTGGACGCTATCGGACAGTTCATTGCACATTTTTTTTAAGGACATGTGGAGTCCATGAATTGCGGGCCGCCTAGATCTCATCATTGTCGCCGGTCAGAAGACAAGCGCAGCCGGTCAGATCTGGAGCGCCATGTCCCGAACGCGGACGCATGTCCAGTTTCCATGTATCGACTTTTGCATGTGAGTGGTGGAGACGGGGATTGTTGGGTCGATTCCATTCAGTCATCCGTGTTCTGTGTGGGCCCCGCTATGATTGTTGGAGGGAAGCCTTGAGCTTATCCGGACGGATCGACGTGGAGTGCCGAGCTACGCAACTGTAGGGCTAAAACCACGCGGACAGGAGGTTGCGGTCATTGCTGAAATCGATCGTTGAGGAGCCCAACGACCGATTTCAACGACACCCAACCTCACCCATAGGTACGGGATACGCCGGCCTGAAGGGCGCAAACTAATGTTCAGACCGCTCCAAACCAGCCGATGCTCATTGTAGGAGGTCCGGTGACCCTTCTTGACAATGCCAATAGTTTGGGGTATTGAAATGTGTCTATTCGTGCCACAAGCGACTATGCCACTTGTGTTGCAGTCACGTGTCTGTCTTCTGCATGTAAGAGAAATGGTTTTCTGAAACGATATGGTATCGCAAGGACTCCAAAACAGCGTAACTAAGCGTGACCATGCGAGAAGTCATAGAATTTTGCAACCACGAATCGGTGGTCGTCAATATCATCTTTTCTCAGCTAGAATGGATCCCGGGACTCCTAGAAATAACAATTGACGGCCCGAAGTAACAAACCACCTCAACGCACTATGTCGAGCTTGTTATGATTTGTGACGTTCTTGTACAGTCTACTGTGACCACTCGGCCGTGTCCATACTCGTGCAGATCCCTGAGGCGGGCCCTGGTGACACCGGTGCGACGAGTGGCGGCAGACTACCAGCTTGGAGCTGGCCAACTACCGTTCCAGAGCCCCGGACACTGCCGGGACGCCTTGTTGTTTTTTCTGCAGCTTGCAGGAGTCCTTTTGGTGGACTGGCCATGAGCCCGATTTGCATGTTTTTGCATTGTGTGTCCACCGTTTGATGATGGATGCATGCATGTGACCAGTCTTAGTGTCTGTCTCGTGATCCTACATGTCTAGGTTCAGACGGCGTAGCATTCTGACATGTGTGCGCAGAGTTATGGCCAAAACAGTGGTTTCGGGCTAGTTTGAGGACAGCTCTTGGACTACCGCGTGCGACACCCGCTGTGTGCCGCGGCAGTTATTTATGCCATGGACCTGCCAGTTGTCATTCCTCTCTGCAAATGCTATTGAAGCATTCAGACACTTTGCCTTGTGTCCCCTAGCAAACTCTTGCTGTTGCGTGCACAACTTGTGACCGTCGTCACCGTCTGACCACGCACTGACGCCTGGTCAACGGGAGTGTTGCTAGGAAGCTTCCTTGCATTTTCTCATAGCTATTAACCAAAGAATTGTGCGATCGAACAACTTGCATGGGAAAGCCCAGCAGCCCGGCTCGAAACATGCAGTAGTGTTCACGCCACAAACATGTGACACCAGTGCATTGTGGGTGCTACCACAACGCAACAGAAAACGAGCGTTCGAGAATGTGCCGCTCATCGCGTTCGATTGAAGATGCACGCTTTCGGTTTGGTTGCTACTGTATCCGTAGTATGATACCAAGGACATTTCGACTTTGTAAAAGGACAAGTAGCTTCTTGAATCCATTCGAGTCCCCTCCTCTCTCAACCGCTGACCTTCCACGAATGACTATGGAGAAATCACGGCATACGACATAAGTCACCGCCAAAAGTCGGCACAAATTCTTCATGGGAACAGAAATACAGTACCTCGGATTAAGACCATGACTCAAACAGGCATAGTTCATGCATTTGTCCATGGATATCTTGCATGAAACTATGAGTGTAGTTCAATCACAAGTGTTGAATAAGTCAAACGCATGTATACAATGATGAGAGGCATGCATTCAATCCTTGACACTCGAGTTGAGCGCCGCATACAAGGTCGCGCCGTGAGTGGCTCCTTAAAGAAACTCCATCGAGAAGTCAGGGTCTTTGAGAATATCGAGGCTCGATTTGGTAAAAGTTCAGCGGTGCCAAGGAGTCAACCGAACATGATTGAAACATCGATACAGTTCGTGATACTTCTGTTAACCATTCTAAAAAGTGGTCGAAGCTATCAGTGTCATGCCGAACGGAGCGTATTTGGTGAACAGTTAGAAGTTGCAATGCAAAGCACGGTTTAGAATTTGGGACACTTGACCAATTTATAAATTTGTCTGAGGTGCCCAGTTTGACACCCGTCTTGACGCGGACTGCCTTCTGTCCGAATTCGTAGTTGGATGATGCCTTCATGCTTCCTTGTTGACCGGAGAGGCCTATCTTGAGAGTACCGTCCCATTGGATGTTCATGTGAGGAGCAATATGATCATGTTGAAAGCATTCAAATTCACGCATGGAGCGAGACGGACGGATGGACAAATAGACTCTTCTGATGGATTTCGGCCGCTCTCACTAATGGCAAAATGTGTCCAAAATGTTCCATTACAGCACCAAAACATAGTTATTCACAAAACGAGAACGCATCACATGCATTGTAGGCCAATAAGAGTGGCCTCGGAGTCCGCGCGATGTATAATTTGGCTGTTCCTCGTGGTTGTGGACTTTTTGGGTTGATGCTTCTGGATTGGAGCTGAGTCCACGCGAGATATCGGTGAGCGTGCGGCAAAAACATCAACGTCCCTATAGAGTAGTGTCAGAGGCAATTTGGCCGTTGGATCAGGACATGCGAAAAACAATTTCGACAGTAGCGGGGCCTTATTGGTTTACGGATGGTACAAGGCATCAACAAGACATGAAAATCTGAGATCGACATTTTTATTGATCGACTCTTCGAAACAGGCAAGTGTCTTCGTCGTGATTCAAACTCGTCAGTTTTGTGCAGGTGGGACGCAAACAAGGCAGCTCGGATGCAGTTGCCCTTTGTAATTAGCGGTAAGTGTACTTCAGTGACAACTGTTTAAATAATCGAACATGTACATACAACTGTTGAGTTATAAATGAGGCACACTCGGGGTCGTAGGGTTGATTGTTGAGCGACTTGTGTGGGTTTGCATCGTGAGTGGTCACATTTGAGAAAATCCGCCAGGAAATCGGGGGGCATCGAGGATCGACGATGAAGATGCGAGATGCATCCTTGTAAATCGAGATATTTCTCGATGCGTCAAGAAGTTGACTGAGAGGTCGTGACACTTCTGTCTTGGATTCCAGAGAGTGGTTGAAGTTTTCAGAAATTTCAGGAAGGTTCACGGGAGGGCAAGGGTAAAGCTAGCGACAAGAAGCCGACAAGCACTTGCTACCATGCAAGTTAGGCACGCACAACATCCATGGTTACAGGTGGAGCAATAGTTGGAGAGAAATCCTAGAGAGGGTAGCGAGAGACAAGTAATGAGAGTCGGGAGCCAGCGAACTCTTAGCACGCGGTTGACCGGGCCACTCGCTCGAGCAACTCAAAGTGGGGCCCAACCGCCACCCCAAGGTCGAACCGAACCGGTCAGCCAAAAGTCGCTGTGGTCACTCACATCTCGGAGCAACCGACAGTGTGGCCTCGCACGATCAGCAACCCGGTGCAAGAGCTACACAACTAGCACAGCATGCAGGGTAGATGAAACAAAGAATCCAAATCGACCACAAGCGTATGTGCTGCATGCATCTCTCATGTAACCTCTCTCATGTTTCAACCATGCGATGGCTAATCACCAACTGCTCAAAATAGCAAGAACTCTCCCTAGCAAAACTGAGCATAGACGTGCTCACGCCAATCTTGCACCTGGCAGAGAGGCCAATGATGCGGGGCCCACAGCGTCATAACTGCTTAGTCACCTGCAATAATGGTGTGTGTAAATGGATGGATTCAAGAGGTCACTTGTCTGTTTGACAGATTCAACCAGCAAAGGGTCATTGGCCGAATTGCCCTCGGCCGTCAGGGTGAAAATCAGTCCCGATGCGTGGTGGGTTGTTTGTGTAATATAAGAAGTTTCCACTCAGAATGACTAAGGACTCGTGTATGTCTGGTATGTAACAGGTCCTCCATTTTTAGTCGTGAAGTCTCGGCGCATGTACTGTTGCGGCTCGGTGATGGCGGTAGTAGCCGTCGATGAGGTGATCGACGTCTCGGAGGCTGTCGTAGGGGTCCTTGATGCTATGCGCAATGTCATAGTCGTGCCTCTTGGCAAGATACTCCGCTGTTTTGCCACATTGTCAATGGCCAAGGATGTCTTTGATGATGTCTTTGGTGTATTCATTTACTTGGACACGGGGAGGGGGAGGAACATCCCTTTCGTTGAAGTTCTCTTCGAGGTCTCGGTAGTGCTTGAGTCGGCTGACATGGAACATCAGATTCACTTGCATAGTGTCGGGAAATTCGAGTCGCGAAACCACTGGGATTTGCATGCTCACGATCTCAAATGGTCCCAACCATCAGGGTTTGAGCTTCGAACAGTCAGCTCCCCATATTTTGATGTTGGCCAAGCTGAGAAGGGCTTTGTCTCCAGCGATGAAAACGTTGTCACTGCGATGTCGGTCAGCTGCTCGTTTCATTGATGCTTGTGTCTTCATGAGTGTCTGCCATATTTTCTCCCAGATGGTGGAGAAGTCTCCGCATTGGACGTCAACCACGGGAATGTTTCTTCAACTGTTTTATCTAGCTAGTGTGGGGGGAAGCTTGCCATACACCACTTCAATCGGAGTTTTTCCCCTTGCGGTGGAGATCGCCGGATCATATGTGATTTTGGCAATTGGAAGCTTTCTTCCCCAATTCTTACCATGGGGTTTGCATAACGTTTGTAAAACCTGTTCGAGCGTCTGATTAGACCACTCTGTTTGGCCGTCGGTTTGACGATAAAGCACCGTTGATACTTGAATACGGCTTCCGTAGCGAGTCATCAGTTCGCGTAAAAAATGGCTGATGAATCGACCATCTCTGTCACTCATGATGGCTCTCGGCATGCCATGTAGTCGCACAATGTTGTTTAAAACCAGTCGTGTTGTTCCATTCACAGTGACAATGGTTGTGGTTGGGATAAAATGGTACATTTTGAAAAACTTGTCGACAACCACCAGGATTGCGTCATTTCCCTTGGGCGTGACTGTTAATCCTCTAACAAAGTCCATGGAGATGTCAACACATGGTTCCGTCGGAATATGGAGCGGTGGCAAAAGTCTTAGTGGCCGTGTGCGATGGGATTTTCATCGTTGACATGTGTCGTAGGATTTACAGAAGTTGGCCACGTTGGATTGCATCTTGTCCCATCAGCGGTTTTAAGCCGAATTCTTCGATGTCTTGTCCTATCCGCAGTTCTTGTCGTAGCCTCGTGTGAACAGCTGCACAAGATATAGATCTCGCTGCAGCTGTAGTATTGCTAACTCAGCCATCAGATCTGGTCAGCAACTAAGTGCATCTGCTGGGTTGGTTTCACCTGGCCGGCACTTGATATCATAGTCGGACCTGGATTCAAGGAACTCCATCCATCAGGTTTGACGTCGACTGAGGGTCGGTTGCATCTTCAAATATTTTTCCACATAGTGGTCACTGCATACGATACATCGATGACACTCCAGATAACATCGCAATGTGTTGAATGCATGCATGACCGCCAACATTTCTTTCTTGTGTACGGCGTAGTTGAGTTCCGGTCCTCATAGTTTTTGAGACATGTATGCGACCGGTTGCTTGCCGTTGCCATGGTCTTATAGGAGGACTACGCTGATTGCCCTATCTGAAGCGTCCATAGCCATAACGTAGTCGACAACTGGATCGGCTAATCGTAGGGCTGGCACCAAGGTCAGAGCGTTCCGCAAAGCAGTGAACGCTTCTTGTTTGCTGTCTCGTCACCACCACTCATATTTATCTTTGAGTGAGGTCGGAAAGAGGCGCTGACACCCAGGCATAATCCCGAACAAAGCGCCAGTAGTAATTGTAGAAGCCGAGGAAAAAATGAACATCTCGAACGTTGGTCGATGTTGGCCAATCAGCGACAGCTGCCACCTTTTTTGGATCCATGGTGATTCGTCTGCCGTTGATGTGGTGATCCAAAAACTAAATCGAACGGTGACCTAAGCCACAATGCAAGAGTTTTCCAGAAGAAAACCTCTCTTTGTAAAACTTTGAGAACTTTTTTATGATGTCCAGTGTGCTCCTCCCAGGTGCGGCTGTAAAGTAGAATGTTGTCGAGATAGACCACAACAAAATCATGGAGGTATAGGTGGGAAACTTTGTTCATTACCACCACAAATGTCACTAGAGCGGTATTACGGGCAACTCCAATTGCCCGTAGTGAGTTTGGAACAGAGTCTTCTCTATGTCAGCGTCTGCCATGCGGATCTGGTGATAACTGGTCAAAAATTTGATTTTGGTGAAAATTCGAGCCCCTTGGAGGTGGTCGAAAAGCTCATCGGCTCAGGGAAGAGGGTAGCGGTTCTTGATGGTATTGTCATTCAATGCCTGGTAGTCCACTCACATCCGCATTTTGCCTGTTATCGTTTTTGCTAATAGTACTGGTGTGACGTATGGTGACGTGGATGGACAAATGAACCTTTGACCGAGCATCTCGTCGAGTTACTTTTTCAACTCGGTCAGCTCATGATCGCTCATACTACAGGCCCCTCAAACTGTGGGTTGACTTTCTGGCCTTAGCTTGATGCAATAGTCGATGTCCCGTTGAGGTGGTAGGGTTTTTGGGAATCATCGAGGAAGACAGTCGCAAACTCTTGAATGAGAGGTGCGAACTCTTTGGGTACCCTTGCGAACCTTGTTGATGCTGATGAGGCTATTGAGAGTGATGAGTTAGCTGCTGCCACTTCCGCTTCCTCTATTGGCTCGAGATGTACAAGCCATGTACGAGCTCCTCATTGTATGCAATACTTGGCCATGTTGAGCGGTATCGGCTGGACGGGTTGTCGTTTTTTTTTTCGACAACGGCTTCCTCTGCTACTTCTGCCTCTGTTGCGTTAGTCTTCTTCTTCTGACCCACACGTGGAAGTTGACGCAAGGCACCGTGGATCTCCACATAGACGTCGCCGCTATTGCAGTCGACCTATAGATTGTGTCTGTACAGGAAGTCTCATCCCAGAATGATTTTGTAACCACTTATTGGACAGGACCTCCAAACCGTTACATCCCGTAGATCTCCCACCTGCAGAAGTAGTGGTTCTCGGAGTCTCTGGCCTTGTAATCTCCCCTTGATGGTTTTCCTTCAAACACCCCTGGTTTGGTCTACAAACCCAACTTACAAACTATGTCGTTGCTTGGGGAGCTGTGAGAAGCTCCTCTATCGAATAACATCGGTACTATTCTGCGGCTCTTGCATCCTTGAAGTTGAACTTTTAGCACTATCGTTGGTCGTCCCCCTACTCCTTGTCAAACTTTCCAATCTCAGAAACCCACTGCGGCAATGTAGACCATTCACATGGGCGATCGTTTGGCACAGATTGCTCCGGGAAATCAAGGGTTGTGGCTTTCACTCCTGCCCTTTGCCATTTTCTGATTCATTTTTCTACGACTTCCCCCCCTTTTTGGCCGGCTTCTTCCTTCGACAGTTGCTAGCAATGTGCCCGACTTTTTCATAGTTGTAATAACTGCGTGTATCTCTCTGGTCGACTGCTTCCACTTCCATCGGAGTCAAGGAGTCCCCCGACTGAGTTTTCCCGTTTCCACGATAATTGTGGTTGGGAGTTTGCCAGCCATAGGATTCTTGGATCGGAGCATTGTACTCGGTGCTGTCGATTGTTTCTTTAGCTGCGATCATTTGTGGCAAGTCATTTTGGATGCCAAAGATGGCAATTGCTTTTTGGATGTCTTGCTTGAGGCCATTTTTGTACTTAAAACAGAGTTCATCAGGGGCGATGTTTGCACCAGCGATGATCTTGTGGAATCATCGCGTATACTCTGCTACGTTGGATTGTTGATGGAAACGCCGGAGCTTGTACCATGTGTCAGACTTCTTGTTTAGTCATCCACATCGTGCGAGCATCGCGCACGAGAATTCATTCCAGATGCTTGGTGGCATCAGCACGTCTTGCGACTATGGGTCGATCTGCTCCAAGGGTAGAACGCCTGTGGTCGGTGATGCAAGACAGGCGTTGTTGGCCATTGACGATGCCCCGCCAGACTCCTGCTACCATTGGATGGCTTTTAGGTCAGACCAGCAGTTGTGCGACGTGCCTCACAAATGTGCGGCCGCGAGGTCAATCTTTTTTTGTTCATCATTGACCCCAACAACGGTGAGGTACACCTCCAAACGCATCAGCTAAATACAAAATTTTGGTCCTTTAGAGTTTTCAGGATCAAACGGTTTCGGTGGGCCGAACAAATTTTGGGTTCACTCAAGAGTTTGACAAGCACCGCTTCATGTGCGCTTGCAGTGCAAAGAGGCTCCATCACGACGTTGGAGCAGATGGGTGTTGATCCCCTCGAGCGCGAAGATTCGGTTCTCTAGTTCCTTGTTGATCTACGCCTGTTGTCCGGTGCTACTTGTCGTTCCTGTTGTAGACGCTGAGGCTATCACTGGGGGTGGCTGGTTTACCACCGTTGGATCCGCGACCGGATTGGCCGTCAGATTTGTAGGGGTTGTTCCAGCTGCCACATAGCCTGCCACACCAGTGCTTGCTGCCGCTTCAAGGTTTGCATGCATAGGGAAATTCTGCTCCTCCATCGCTGAAGTCGTCGGCGAAGACCCGCTACTGGGCGTCGGTTGCGCTCGCTTGCTACACGTCATAGTCGCAAAGTCAGAGAAGTCTTGACGTGCGAGATTTGTTGACGGCTTGTGCAAGATAGTCCTCCGCATGGTGAAAGTAGTTGGATGCCTCTCCAGCACCACTGCGCTCTGATACCAAGTGTTATGCTGAACGGAGCGTAGATGGTGAGTAGGTAGAAGTTGCGAGGCAGAACACGATCTAGAATTTGGGACACCTGAGAAATTCATGATTAGCGCTAAGTTTACATTGATGAAAAATGTTGAAATGATGAAACATATATGTGAAAGTGTCGAGTTATGATTGAGGCACCGTCGGGGTCGCTGGGTTGATTGTCGAGCGTCGCGTGTGGGGTCGTGTCGTGAGTGGTCTGATTTGAGAAGCTCCGCCGAGAAATTGGGGGGCTTTGAGGATCGACGGTGAAGATGCAAGGTGCACCTTTACAAATCGAGATATGTCTCGATGTGTCAAGAAGTTGACCGGGAGGTCGTGAAAATTCTGTTGTGGATTTGGAAGAGTGGTCAACGTTTTCAGAAAGTTCAAGAAGGTTCACCGGAGTGCGAGGGCAGTTGGCCGAATTGTCCTCGGCCGTTGGGGTGAAAATTGGAGTCTCAATGCGCGGTGGGTTGTTTGTGTAATAACAAGTATTCCCACATGGAAAGATTAGGGACTTGTGTACGTCTGGTACGTAACAATCAGAGCCTTTTCAAACGGACCACCGGAGGTCGAGGAAGGTGACCAAAATGTCCTATTCCATTCGGCATTCAAAATCTGAGGTCAACGTGTTGGCATACAAATATAAGGACATAATAGCCCACTCATGGAGTTCAAGGATTCGTGTACGCCGAGGATGTAACGGGCACGAGTAGCTAAAAGATTCAAGGCCGTATTTTAATTTGCAACATGCACGTTTCTCACATTGAGATGTGTGACGGGATGTGTGGTCACTTGGGGTGTGGAAACTGGGGTCTTGGCTATGTGTGTCCATCTACTTCCCGTCAATGCCTCATGTAGCGGATTGGATGAAATTGTTGGCCAACTAGGCCAAAACCGCGGTGCTTAAGGATGTCTGACCCTCAAGCCATCCCATCCAATCACCCACAGACCAGGGACCCCCGATCGATCCACATGACACCGGCCGCACACTATACCTCACCATGGATCGATGCTCCCCTCATGCTACTAGTCGCCAAGCCGTCATCCAAGGTGTACTTAATCAACATCTTCAACTCATAGCCTTACTGCAAGAATTGTTCATTGACGCCATCCATCACGTCCTGTGTCGCCTACGTCGTCGTCCCATGATTGACATTGCCTTGCATGGTCCACCATGGCTACGCAAGTTGAATGATGTCCATCCTTAGCGAGTATTCAACATGACATACCTGATCATGCAATTTTGGGACGCCATCATGCCATTCATCCATAGATGTAATACTCTTCACGACAAGAACATGACAACGAAATAGAAGGTGCTAATTTAATGTGTTTGCTTTGGGATGAAAGTGCAATAGATTATGGAGCCTTTCTAACAAGTAGCACCTAAAGCTTCTCATGCACTGTATTAAGTTATTGTACCTTGGTGGGTGTCTTTCCTACTGATACTTCTTCCTCATGTAGCTACAATATCTCTTGAGTCATTGGTTGGTCAACCGTACTTACTCCTACGGTTGAAAGATTGCTTCGGAGAATTATTGACACACGCATGCTTATTGTCGTCAACCGCACTCAATGGGCCGGACAGACATTATCACATCAATAAAAAAAATGATTGCCTCATGCGACTACAATCTCATATACACTTTCATCTGTATGGGTGCGGAGGGAAATGTCCGGGATGTTAGAACGTTGTCTTATGTCTAGCGTGATGGCTTCTTACATTTGCTAAACAAGTACAGGTTGGCAGATGTAGCATTCTCAAACACTCATGGGTTCACGAAGCTTCATTGAGGGCTTCGTTGCCACTGACAAAAGTTACGGGAGGGATAATTACTTCAACCATCACCAGGCGGTTGTTTGATTTTCAATTGAATGTGTTTTTGGTATGTCGACGATGTTAAGCAAAGACAAAGTAGGCCTTGCTGTCGTGCCAACACCTTGATGTGCCAACCAAGACTTGAGAAAACTAGAAAAAAGCAAGATGTGGAAGCAATGTATTTTTGGGGGAAATTTTTCTGTATTGTGGAATTTGAAAAGTACAAGTACAACGATATCATGTACAAGTCTCACAGGACAATATGCACGGAACAATGCTCTGAATCTACCCCTGGCCCACACAAGGCACTACGTCTTCCCAAGTGTCCAGCCTTGTAGGAAGATTCCTTGTACAACTTTCAATTTCACAGGCCTCGAGGAAGTCGTAGAGCCTCCTAGCGAGGCAAACAACATCGTTAGGCTCACTTGGTCGACGGAACAGAAATTCACCAGGCTGATTAGCTGAGGTGGTGGCGGTAGCAGGCACACAGTTACTCCACAATGCTGACTTATTTCTTAGAAGTGGCAGTTGATGTCCCCTTTTATACTAATGATCTGGCTGGTTGAGCTAGCCACATGGGTAGCAGTCCCAGCCGTTCCAACGGTCCACGGAGAATCTTGTGAAGAAAGGTTCCTTTGGTCCCGGTTACAAATACAAGACTGCACCATCCAATACTGTTGATGATGTAGTTATTCCTGATAACAATGTAGTAGATCTCCCACAAGGTCGTGCATCCCCTAGACGACCTCGTTGCTGTACAGTGCTAAAATCCAACATCGTATGGTTGCAACCTCCATCCACCCCCATCAGAGGGAGGTGCCACTTATACTTTGGTTATCAAGCCATGGTCACAACCTTATCCTTTGGTCCTGAATACAACCACAAAGATTTAAGTCCACTACTAGAAAGGTCTATATAGTGGAAGATTCCCTCAAGGATTTTCTTGCCAACTCAAAGAAAAACCTGTAACCAATTTTGAAATACTCTAAATGACCATCTGTCCATAGAACGCAAACGCATGAATATAGTGTAGCTATCTTCACACTCTGACACCCACTCTTAATAAGTGCATTGCTGGCAATGTACACTTAAATCCATCATATCTCACTCAGAGTCAAAGAATGTGGTTATTTCTTTGGTTACCATTAGCCTCGGTACAATCAGAGGGATATTTGCTACTAGAGTGCCTTGGAGATGAAGTTTGGATATCGCACCAAACAAAATAAATCCAGCTCAGCTTCAATTCAATTAGCTCGGTGCTCGCAGTGAGTTGTCTCAGTCTCCTTAAACACATCTCTAGGCTCCGGTTATGATCCAAAAAATTCCATTAGGCTTGGAGAAGCTTTTGGTGTCAGTTTTATATCTTCTATGCACTTTGTCCATTCCTGGCTCCTCCTTGGTTTTCACTCCTAATTCTGAGTCTCCAACAATGTTGGGAGCACCTTTGAAATCTTTGAGGCGAGACATGAAGATGGTGCTGGTGAACTCTTTAACATTGTCATAGCGTAGAGCTTGTAGTTTTCATTTGCTCTGTCTATCTGCCATGGCTAAGCACTCAAAAAGGTATGTGGATGCTTCATCTCTCGTCTTGAGAGCGTACCACCAACCGAATTGGGTTGCATGATCGATGAAGATGAGGAAGTATCGAAAGCCCGAATTCATTGTGACTACAAGCAGTGGTCTTCAATCATCAGCATGGACCTGCTTTAACTTGTCAAAAACACCGCACTTGCGGAGAAGAGGGAACACTTGTAATTGTAACTTGGCCTTCACAAATTGCAAGGTTTTGCAATCACCTTGTTGTCACAGTCCGTGAATCAAATATCTATTCCATTTACCTGTTGTGTCTTACTCATAGTCTTGATTAGCTGGTTGCTTATGTGGCCAGGTCTCTTGAGCCACGGACCATTGGTGTAGACTTGTTGGTGTAAAGCAAGTACTTTGGGCTACTGATGCAGGTGGGCTGAAGTCAAGCCCAGTCATGACGTGTCAAAGGGGACATCCCTTAGAAAAAATCTCTTCATCACAACTCCTTAGGGTGATGCTATCACTGCTGCTCACAATGCAAGCTCCCCTCCTCATCAACTGTCCAAGAGAAAAAAATGATTCACAACAATCTCATGGATGTAAAGAATATTTGTAGACTTTACCTGAGCACCATTGTGGCCCATCACCATCATTTTCCCTTCGCCCAATACTAGAACCTGTTGATGACCCTCCCAAAACCATTTGTGCTGGGCTGAAGGTCTTGGTGGTATGACCTAAAGAATACAATGTGTGATGTGCACCCGATGTACCAGTACCATAGATACGACGAACAAATGAGGTCGTTGCCCTATGCATCCAAGAGATTGAAAACGGATGCTGAGTAATCAAAATCCTTCTTTGCTCCATTTTTTTGCTTTTTTTTTTTTTCTGAATATTGGATACCCTTCTCCTTGTTTCTTTCCTCCTTCTTTTCTTTCCCCCTATCGCCTTGATTGCTTCCCATGTAGCCCTTCTTCTTCTTCCAAAACAAATACCGTAATCATTTTTGATTTTGTGGTCAATAGTATTTTATGACCTGTTACTGTTATTCGTAAGTGCTGTAAAATATTTCTTTGTTCTCAAAACAAACGAAATGGGTCCTTGTTGTAGTCTTGATTTCGTTTGTTTTCCTTTTTTTCTTTTGCCAACCCTTGCTCGGTTCGACTCTCGCCTCGAGCTCGACCTCCAGACCGTCGGCATCCTCGAGCGCAAGCCATCGCCAACGTGTCCTTGCAGGTGATTTTTGGGTTACATAGTAACCTATTACAATCGGTTCGTGGCCAAAAGATGCTTCAAGAAAATCGTGATTGGTGGATCGGCCGTTTTTCTGCCATATCCACCAATCAGGGCGCAAGAATCAGTTGGACTGTATGCCCCCCCCCCCGTCCGCGGACGTTCAGGAGAGGTCGGCCCAGACGAAAAAAATCACGGACTTCGACCTCGAATTCCGGACAGACCCCGGATAGTACGGAATGAGGAGTCCGACGCTAGGATAGAATGGTACGGACTGTACGTTTAGGCCATCCAGTCGCTCCCCCTTGGCCTCGCCCTGTGCTGTTTCCCAGAACTGGTCGGAATGCTAAACTCTTGAGACTCTTGAACCCGGCTTCAAGCAGGGTCAAAATGCAATTGAAAGAAAAGAAATTCAACCACCGTCATACAATGAGATAAATAAATAAAATTATGCCTGTAATTACGTCACATTATTTTTCATAAAATAAGGAAACATTCAAGATTCGTCCACATTTCTCACAGATAATGTTTTATTAAGTGAAGCTCATAATAAACGTGTGAAACTAGCATGTTCACAATACAAGAAAAAATTAATATAATTTAAATAAGTTAATCATAGGATAAAACCATATTCTTAAAAAGAGATGAAATACTTTTTGAGGTTCTTCTTCAATATGTTGGTGAATTGTTACACATAATACTATACTTTCAAGCGCATTCGTTCACTTTTTGGTTTTTTTCCCCTATTGTATCCACAAAATCTGGAAGAAAAAGTAGCGTAGCTTGATGTAATTTAGAAAGAGTTTGCCGAAACCATACACAATGGGCAACAAAAAAAAATAGTTTGAACGAATGCGGGTGACAGTTTGGCAGCCCATTTATAACCAGTTTTTGTTTCCATGGATGAGGTAAATTCTCATGGCAAACCTTCCATTGTGCGGGCAATTATTCAGCGTCTTAAGAGATTCCAATATGAATACTTTTGCTCGGTTCCTATGTAACCCTATGCACGCTTTGCGTGCAACACCTGCCTCTTGTTTTTTTTTTTTTTTTTTTTTTTTTTTTTTTTTTTTTTTTTTTTTTTTTTTTTTTTTTTTTTTTTTTTTTTTTTTTTTT
>SZWC01000750.1:264552-301331 GCA_023375785.1 Penium margaritaceum
GGCTTGGTGGAGGCCGCAGGAATCTTCTGGCACGGAGAATAAGTTGTTGTGCCAAACTCGGGAGACCTTCGAGCAAAGGTTATCTCCCAGTTCCACGACCCGCCGGTCGCAGGTCACGTGGGACCCCGAAAGACCGGACAGGCACTCTCGGACCACTATTGGTGGCCAGGGTGGAGTGTCGATGTCCGTAAGTATTGCATGACATGCGACCCATGTCTTCGGAATAAGGCTAGTAACAAGAAGCCTGCGGGACTCCTCATGCAGCTTCCCATTCCTGGGACTCCATGGGAGTGGGTCAGCATGGACTTCATTACTGGTCTTCCGGACACAGCCCGTGGCCACAATGCAATACTAGTGGTTGTGGATCTTTTGACGAAGATGACACATTTCATTCCTACAACCACTGACGTCAACGCAGAGGAGACCGCTCGTCTCTTCTTTGAGGGTGTCGTAAAGTAGCACGGCTTGCCGTTGCGCGTTATCTCCGATCGAGATCGAAAATTTGCTAGTAAGTTCTGGCAAAAGATGCACAAGTACTTCGGCAGTGAGTCGCAAATGTCGACAGCGTTTCACCCTCAAACGGAAGGACAAACAGAGCGCATGAATCGCACTCTGGAGCAGATGCTCCGCATGTACGTGGACCCTGCCATGCATGATTGGGACGAATTCCTAGCACCGGCAGAGTTTGCAGTGAACAACTCGGTGAACGAGTCCATACAGTTCACACCGTTCGTGTTGAACACTGGTCGGCATCCAGTGGTACCCTCTTCATTGGTGAAGAGTGGGAGTACAGGAGGGCAGGTCCCTTCTGCTCAAGCCTTTGCTGAGCGCATCGACTCCTTGTTGCAGGAGGCGAAGGGTCACCTTCAAGCAGCTCGGCAGCGACAAAAGGCATATGCCGACAAAGATCGCCGGGAGGTGTCGTTTGACATCGGTGACAAAGTGCTGCTTAGCACTATAAACCTTCGGTTGAAGTCGCCAGGGGCAAGAAAACTTCTAACGAAGTGGATTGGGCCGTTCCCCATTGTAGCACGCATCAGGCCAGTGGCATACCGATTGCTACTTCCGCCGAGTATGAAGATACATGACGTGTTTCATGTGAGCTTGCTGGCTCCATACACGGCAGGAGGAACCGTTCAGCCACCGCCAGCTGTCCTGGCTGCCGATGGCCAATACGAGGTCCTTCGCCTACTCCAGCACCGAGAGCGTACTCTTCGGTCGCGCGTTGTCAGGGAGTACCTCGTCCTTTGGGCCGGTTGTGGACCTGAACATAATTCATGGGAGCCCGAATCTCGGTTGCCCACAGGGGTGGTCAACGAGTATTGGAGCGAGCTTGCAGCTCGCACAGATCGACGCGTGGCAGGAGGTACCACCTGAACGCGGAAAAGTGAACAACATTCCCACAGGGCAGCATTCATGGACAACGACCATAGGAGGTTGGGGACGCCCAACATGGTTGTCGCGCGGACGCTCCAACCTAAAGGGGGGAGGCCGCTAGCCGTGCTGACCTACAAGCTGCAGCTTAGGTCTACGTACCATGCACGTGTTCATGTTTAGCTGGTGATTGAAATTATTAATTTTCTTTCACAATGTTGATGACTCATTGACTGACAATCCTACTTGTTGTTCATGAACCGGGACGGTTCATAATAAGTGGGGAGGAATGTAGCGGTAGGGCCGGTTCGGCCCTCCCTCCTCGCCAATGCGAGGGGTGGTTGCGCACCACCCCTCGCATCAGCGAGGGCTGGCCGGCGGCCAGCAGTTTGCTGGCCGTCGGCCAGCTCGCTGCCGGCCGGCTGGACGGCCGGCGGCCGGCCAAGTGACCGGCCGGCCACCGGCCGGCCAGCCGCCAGCCGCCGATCGCGGCCTCAGCCGGATTGGCGGCTGAGAGGCCACGAGGGCCTCGAGGGCGAGGCCTCGTGGCCTCGTGCCCTCGTCCCCCCCTCGTCCTCCTTGCAAACATGCAAGAGAGGACGAGGGATAGGGGGAGCGATGGTGAGGACAAAAAGCCTGGCGCGAAATCGCCAGCGTGCCTCGCACGCGACGATTTCACGCCAGAACGACAAAATGAAACTCGAAGTTCGTTTATGACGAACTTCGACGTAAAACAAATGGAATAACTCGTGCGAACACACGAGTTCGAGGTAAAAACCCCCGGTTTGGGTCCCAAAACCAGGGGTTTGGTTAAAAACGGAAATGGGCCTCCGGAGACTCGAAATATTCGAGTCTCCCTGCTCTGGGTCGTTGATGACGATTGCCCCTCAGTCTCGCGAAGGGGTAAACCCCTGACGCGGACTGAGAACGCCATTCTGCGAACTCCGACGACGACTTCAGAGCAGGAGCTGGAGACACGCCCGTTACAAAAAGGTATTTAGTGTAAAAACATAGGTGCCAATGTCTTCAAGGCATTTCTAAATGCTAGCACCCGTGATCCATGCATTGACAGCCTGCAGAGAGCGTATACGTGGTGTATTTGCATCAGAGAAAATGAAGCAACTATTACCTTGGTGCAAATGAAAGAATAACTACAATAAGCTAGCACGTGGGCGATCGAACTTGACGGGACCCAAGTAGATGGAATCAGAAGGATACTATTTGACTTTGACTCGAACGGTTCCATACTCTTGGTGCGTGCGACAGTCAAGGTGCCTTGTAACAATGTTTGGCCTGCAGCTTGATTGACGGGGTATGGCACATGTTCCGTTTCTGAATACCGCTCTATGCCTATTAGAACTGCGGACTTTATAGCACACTTTCCATTGTTACAACCGTAACAGAGAATCTACATAAAACCACAAGATATGTATCATGTTACACACTCAAGTCTTTACGTCAATTTTTGGAACTAGTTAATACCATTCCGATTATCAAAAATGCTTTTCAGTGACTCTAGTTGTTGAGAACGTTCACGGAGATTTCAGTGGTCATGTACACATGATTTTATATGTACGTGAGTGCAACAAGAAAAGTCCAAGAAATAATGTCAAATTCCCATGTTGTTTTCTCGGAAGGATACTCACCAGATGTTTCTTTCTTGTACACAGATTAGCAAGTGTATGGATTTGGGGTGATTGGGCATAAATGCCGCCAGAAAGTATGTTTTTGGTCCATGATTGCAACATGGATTGTCCAAGCTGAGCGTGCTTGCCAACGTGAACTGTTGGCATTTTGCTCCAATTGTGGTGGAGAATTCATGGGCACAACTTCCCATTGTCTTCAATCCTAAGGGGTGCACCCAGAGTTCTCTTATTTGTATACACCACAACACAATAGAGTGTAAAAGTGTTAGAACGGCACTCTAGCGGACGGATTTCACACCCTTCTTTCTGAGTCTGACCTCCCTCCATTCTTTGCATTTGAGGCCATGTCTTCCATGACATGGGTCTAGCATTGTGTTCTCCACGTACATGAACACTACTGTTCCTGTATTCTTAGTGAAAATGGACCAACAACGGGACTTGTGACTTCAAGGTCTACACTTTTATTAAAACTTTGGTATTTTTCTTTTGGTGAATGAGTCCGTGTGAGGGAGGGAAAAAAACGAAAACTGTGTTGATATAGCATAACAGTGAGCCACATGGCCTTATCATGGCTGACGACGTGTGGCCCTCTTGCTGTTTGCACTTTGAGGATGGCGATGAGACATAACAAAATTGCCTGCCTCTAATTGTGAGCAATGCCTCTACTCTCATGAAACCATAACTGGGAAAGGGTTTTCCATCTAGTCATGTCACACTGTTTGAGCGGTGGTATGGGAATTTGCTACATGGTCTGCTACCCTGTCATTTCATGCTGTTTAAGCTGTGGTATGGTTGTCATTATGACCTCTGCCTTGCTTGTGTGTGGGATAACATTGCCTACACTGGGCTCTATGAGGGCCAATGCATTAGCAAGTTCTCTTCTCGTGGTCGTATGTGTCACTTCATGGACGTCTCCTTTTACTCCAAGGCCCGGAGGTTTTTGGGACCCTCAATGAAGTTGGGCTAGCAAGTCTCGTGATCCTATCTGCTTCCTAGTACCTTCTCTTATAATGTTGCTTACTTTTTTCTATCGCTTATCCACTTCTCTTGTCCCGGGAGAGATTGTATCCATGGCATTCCCCTTGGTAGTGGCTGTACTCCATTTCCCCTCGCTCACAAGCTTACATCATCTTTAGCAGCTTCTGAGTCATCGCTTACTATGCCTCTTGTTACATTCGTATCGTTTCCCACAGTGTCTCCCACTGCATCTGTGTTGGCAACCGCTTCATGTCTCGTTGCATCAACATCATTGCATGCATCATATCCTGATGCATATGTGCCTTTTCCTTCGTACACCCCTGTTGATGGAGCTTCATTTTCTGTTGTATTGAAATCACTACCAATGTCATTTCATGTGCTTCCTTTCATGGTCCCTTCAGAAACCGACCCAATCATGCCCTTGTAATAGCCTGCCTCCTAGTCGTTCATTCATGCACCTAGCGGTTGCCTTAGGCCCTTGCAGCATGTGCCCTACTATGCCTGCCTGCTAGTCGGAGTGCTCCTACTAGCCCTTCTAGGCCCATGCGGTCTGCCCATCCTGTTTGCAGTGATGTTATTGGCTCTGCACAACCGGCTCCTGCCTCTTGCCTTAACGTGCTTGGTCTAGAGGTGTGTGTGGTATATCCTACAACCATTCCGGAGGACTCCCTCATAACTCATGAGTTCCACCATGCTGTTTTGGCAATTGAGCCTAGTCACGCTGTATGAGGCAGCTCAGTCGCCACCACCCTCTTTGCGAGTGCTACCACGGCATGTGCGCCCAAGCCAAGCGCTATGCAGCAAGTCTGCTCTGCTGTGGATGCATTGGTTTGGGAGCAGGCTATCCAAGAGGAATTGGCTGCCATTGAGGAGGATGGGGTTTATGAGAAGGTGAAGCTCCCACCTTGTTGTTTGTGCATAGCCACTCAATGAGTGTTTCAAAGGAAAGAGAGGCCTCATGGCTCATTGGAGTGGTACAAGACTCATCTTATGGCCAAGGGATTTCCCAATGTTGTTGGTGTGAGATTCAATGCCACCTTTGCTCCTATTGGCAAGACTGCACCCTGAATCTGGTTTATGAATATGAGTTTGGATTCAAATTCAAGAATTTAAATCCACCACTGGATCTGGATTTGCAGAACCGAATCCTAGATTTACAGATCGTACTAGATTCACAAATCTTGAAAAATCTATAGCAGGTGCCTTGGTCCTGACTCTAGCCATGACAAGACACTCACGGCTGCAATTCATGATAATCATTATGGATATCTGGTCCAATGGAAACATACACCGTACTAGCACATGAGAATTTGGTCCGAAAGGTGAAAAATACGACAGAATATAGTTGTGGATGTTGGGCAATGCGACAGAGACAAAAATAGGTAGCCTTATTTGATCCGGCTATGTGCAAGAGGAGAGATATTGAAAGGCAGAACCACCAGCCTTTGTCGGACCCATGCATTGTCGAAGATTTTCCCCTCTGCATGCCCAAGTACGGGGCCGGGAGGCGCCGACAAGCCGCCAGAGAGAGAAAATTCTTCTTCGATGGATCTGGCGGCTCGAGGATTGCTCGGATCATAAAATGGAGGATTTCCCCTTAAATTTGACAAGTCGCTGAGTCCATTGGAATTTGTTTCATTGGAATCGGACTAGTAACAAGGGAGATATGGGCTTCCAAAGTTGGGGTGTGCGCGACGGCTCTGGGAGCTGGCCGCGGTTCGATTGCCGGTGGATAACTGACCGGAACGAGTAATAAAACTCCATCTGGAGATTTTGCTCCGGAAGGACTGCCGAGGTGTCCGGTGGATGATCCGCCAGATTCCAGTAGTGCAGTTTTGCTACTGAGGGCCAAAATCCTGGCTCGGAGTCCGAAACTCGGTAGTAGAGTTTGTTACTCGGGGACAAGGTCAAAATTCTAACTGCAGGTCCACGAAACATTACAGGTTTCGAACCACATCAATCCCCATCACCAAACACAGTTATTAACTCATCGAAACAGATCCCAAAGGCGCAAGGGGCACCGCCACACGTAGGGACAGCTGCGCCTCCGGAATGGCATTTTGATTGGTCCTTGATGTGTGAGGGCGCCTCGGCGAACAATGTAGTGCACGCCGCCAACTGAGCGGCTGGTTTGGGGTGCTGCGCTTTGGCTGACGTTGCGGGAGCTACGGTGATCCGAATCACACATGATTTTGTGCGTTAGAAAGCTCATGACTAGCCCTACAAATGTTCAGAACATTTCTATGTTAATCACTAATGCAAAATCGCGTTCTTCCCTTCGCAAAAGTGACTGTCTCACATTTGTCTTCAACTCTCAAAAAACATAGCGTGAGGCGACCAGAAAAATCACGCTTAGACTCAGAACCACCCGCACAAAAACAAGTTGTGAGCACAGAAGACCCTTCAGGACACATTGGAACTGCACCCCAGTTTCTGACATGCATGCGTGCAGTCCTCATGTCTTGCTCAGAACTTTGCATCCCTGGGTTTGGACAATTGAGCATTTGAATGACTTTGCACAGACTTGCAGCAAAAACATTAGTTTTGGGCCAGTTTTGAGACAACCTGACGTTGCCGCGTGCATGACCTGTCGAGCGACATGGCAGGTGTTTATGTTGTGTGTGTGTGAGAGTGTGTGCTCTCTGAAAAACATGCCGTTGTTTGTGGAGAGCACAGTTACAACGGAAAGATAGACTGAGAGATAGTCAAGAAGCCAAAACTGGAAATCATGAGAAATGACAGGTTAATTACAATGAATAAGGTACTTGGTATTTATACTATCCGGCCGGCTACCCCTGGCCTCAGCCTACTACCGTCCCAGTAGCTTGCTACAACAAGTTACTTACTCGGTGCCCTACTTGTACCTAAACACTGTGCCCTACTTGTACCTAGTGCCTAGTGCAAGAAGTGCCCGGCTGTCAACCATCCAGATCGTCGGTCTTTCTTGTCTCTCGGCGAGCAGTCGCGTTGATTTGATGCCTCTCCATGGTGGGTGTGGTTGCCCTGTTGCATATGCAACCGTTGGTGCTGCGGCCGTCGCACATTCGCTGCCACCGGAACTACTGGTTGTTGGCGTGAGGGTGTGTGTGCACCCTTGAGGAAACCAAGTTGACCTGGTTCATGCTTCCAACAGTTTTAGTGGGACTGGGATGAGAGAGGCTGGCTGCTCCATAGATGGCAAAGGAAATTGGCTATGGGAGTCACATCTTGACATCAAACTGTTACTCGATCGAATTGATGTCAACACTGATGATGGTTGTTGTTTTTGTTGCACTGCCAGGAACGTGTGGCATGGTGTATTCCTTAAACTAATGAGCTACTCTCCTCTGACTTTTGGAGGTCCACTCATGGGCCATTGTTGCCATGGAGAGGGACACTATCCCAACATTATCCGCTTTGCAACTCATCCAGGGAGCACAATGCACCATGTCATCTACACTGTGGAGATGAATTATGGCGCCAATTGCTTGTTCTCAGCTCCCACAATACCTTGCAAGCTTGGCCCACCATGCTGCACACCTCCCCCGCCTTGCTGCAGTGCTTTCTTGCTACTGCTCTTGGCCCTTGCCCACGTTGCCACTGCGCATGTCGTGTTTTCCATGCTGCCGCTTGCTCTACCAAATGTGGCGTGCTCCTTATTGCAACCAGTATTGCGGGATCCATGGTGGTGTAGCTGCGAACCACCACGAACCTCCGCCTTTGCTCTTGCCGTCACCGTGCTGCATGTCCAAGACGAGCATGCCTATCCCCTTTGAAGAGGACTTCTGGTGCTGGTCCCTTGGTCGCAGGTTTCTCACCGTACTCCTTATGCACAACCTCCCCCTCTTTGGGAGAAGTTGGAGGACCGGAGATACCACTCCGTTCTCCCAACCTGTGCATGTTGCATTCTTCATCTACATCATTTCCAGATGCCAAAGATGCCGGCCTGCTTGCCGCATCCTTTGTTGCATGCCCCATGAGTGTTTTTCCTCCTCCTTGAGGACTTGGACCCGACGCCTTGCCCACACTCTGCAGTCTGGTCTTCCGCTTAGCTACCACCGCCCTCTCATATGACTTGGCAGCGCCCTTTTGGCCTGCCTTGTAGCCGCAGTCACTGTCGATTCTGATCGGAGCGCATTTTGCTCCGATGGAGATCTCAGACACTTGCTGCTGTTCTCCCCCTGTTACAGAGCCCTCCAGACCACCTCCGTCCACTTTTGATGTTGTACATCCACTGCCTGGCTTTTTTCCGTGCGGTGCTCTTAGTCCCGGTCCGTTGCTGCACCGAGCCGCCTTGGCTCACTTTGAGGACCTGCCCTCAGGACGTCCTCAATCTGCTGCATGGTCCTCCGAGCCGCCACCGACCCCTCCTCTTGAGACTCGGCGGCACCTTTTGTGCCTTCCTTGTGGCCTCAGTCCACCATTCTCGCAGCATTGGGCCCCTTCTGCCCGTTATGAGAGCCATGCCGCCTGCCGTTGATGCTCTCCCCTGGCTGGTCTGCCAGCTGGACCACTTCTCTTGCCTCGTTTTGAAGCCTTGCACGCATCACCCAGTTCACCATTGCATAGCGTGCCTTGTAGCCCTGATCTGCCGACCAAGCCCAGACGGGACCCTCCATACCGCCCATTGCGCCCTCAGGTCGCCCCCTCTTAGGCTCAGCTGCAACAACTTCCTTGCTCCGACGGCAGTCCACGTCGGAGTCACGGCTGCTCCTCCTGAGGACGTCACCACGTATCTGGTACACACCTCTTTTGTGTGCACTACATGCCACGACATGCCCACTACCCTCCTCTTTTTGGAGGCATCCCTTCCTCATGAAGGTCACTTCAAGTCCCTCCTCAACGAGGCAACTCACGGACAGCACCTCCATTGCCAAGTCAGGCACTTTGAGCGTTCTCGTCGTAGCGCCCTTCTTCCCGACCGACTCCTCCACCCGCTTTTTACCTCCTCATAGCACATCACCTCCATTGTGATGTATGGTGATAATCCCCATTTGTTGCTTCGCCTTCTGATCCCTCTTGGAGGTTGTGGAGGTCGCATGTCCACGGCATGCCTTGTTGTCCCTCACCACATCAGCTCCCGTAGCATGGAGCTGATCACTGCTACATGGCTTATCGACGACTGCTTCGGCCTAACGTCCCCTCCCGACACGCATGTTGGAGTCCACGGCTTCCGCTGTGTACGTCGCCTTCCAGTGGCCCCGCTGGCCACACTTGTAGCAGGCTCCCTTTTGGGGCTTGTTGGAGCGTCCTTGCTTCAAACACGCCTATTGCTCGCCCGCCTTGGGTTCTGCCATCTCAGCTCCACTTAAAGAGCGTACGAAGTTGGCTAACGCCACGTTGGTATGCTGCCCTTCTGCCACCTCCATGGCCAGATCCGCGGCTTCCCTTGTGTAGTCCCTTCTCCAGTGGCCCTCCTGGCCACACCAATAACAATCCTCCATCTTGGTACGGCGTGGACGCGGCCCTTCCTTCCCTTGATCTCCCTCTCCTCCTTGAGAGAGGACTGATGCTTTGGACATCATCCCTTGCTCCACCACGATGGTTTTGGTCCACCGGTCGCACACCACTTATGCCGCCTCTTCGAACGTCAGCATTTTTCCCCATAGATCACCATCGATGTGATCGTAGAGGCCCGACTGTTAGGAATGGCCACAAGGAGCGCCGCTGCTTGCAAGTGGGAGTCGATGGCCCATCCCGCCTGATGATAGCAAGACACCATCGTCTCAACCTCTTGCTCGAGCTCCAACGGGCTGAATTCCTTGTTGGCATGGAGGGTGAAAGGATGTTTGACAAGGAGGAGACACTGTAGAAGAGATGATGGGTTGTGTACAATGCAGACCCTCTCCCAAGCCTCCAATACTTGAGTGCATCCTTGAAGGTGCATCACATCCTTGCCATGCCAATTGAAGAAAAACCACCATCTTATACTTTTGGTCCTTCAAGACCTCTCTCTTCTTATTCATGGCCATCCATGGAGGAAATCTCTCCTCCCATTCAACCAGCTTGAGCATATCCTTCTTGTAGAGGTGAACATTGGCCTGTCACCTCAAAGGAAGGAAGCCGATCCCATCATCATGTAGGATGGCATAGCTCCTCTCCTGCCTGACCGTTTCCATTACTCGATGTTAGACGCATGGATGTAGGTATGCTTGGAATCTGTTGAAGGTGTAGGCCCATAACCCTTTGTTGGCCTGAGGGTGTGTGTACACCCTTGAGGAAACCAAGCTGACCTGGTTCATGCTTCCAACAGTTTTAGTGGGACTGGGATGAGAGAGGCTGGCTGCTCCAAGGATGGCAAAGGACATTGGCTATGAGAGTCACATCTTGACATCAAACTGTTACTCGATCGAATTGATGTCTACACTGATGATGATTGTTGTTTTTATTGCACTGCCAGGAACTTGTGGCCTTTACAGCCACAGGTGTAGCCTATACCATGCATACAAGCAACCGCACAAGGCTAAACGTCCTAGCAACTTCCATGCCTTCTAGAGAGGCATGCTATGTGGAAGGTTCCACACTTGGATCCTAGTGCCTCTCTATTGGTGGTTGCTTCTAGCTCAAGGATCCTGATATGGGGCATGAGCCCGCTTTCCTGGACCTACAGCTTTCTTCTAGATGAAGCAAACATCATTTAGAAGGCATCTTCCCTTCAGGGAACCTTGACGTTACTTGTGGGGACACTGATCCCATCAGGAAGGAACCTCTCCTTCCTGGAATCTTCCTTCAGCTTCTACAAGCAAGAACACTTCATCTAGAAGCTTTCAATCCTCCAATGAACCTCCTGGACCATGTAATTGCTTCCACCTAAGCAGCCTCAATATTTGGAGATGCTGGACCTGACCCCTGGCCCTTGGCTACCATGGTGGATTCCTTAAACCACTGAGCCACTCTCATATGACTTTTGGAGGTCCACTCATGACCATTGTTGCCATGGCAAGGGGCACTATTCCAACACTGTTGTGGCTGACCGCGCTCGTTGTCAAGAGCCCGCCTCCAAGACAACCCCTTGGTGGGCAGCGTATGCTATACGCTGCTTGCCGAGAGGAAAAAGCCATCCTCATGTGGCATGTTTGGAACGTCGCATGGGGGTTGCACATGAAACAGTCCCTTTGCATCAGGAGGACCCTCACGTCGGTGCTCGCTTGCTCGCTCGCTCGCTCCAAATCCTTCGCCTTGCTGCAATGAGCCGATGGGGTCGAACAAGACCTCCCAAGAAGTTTCCGGCCAGAATAACCGGAAAACGGAAAATGCTCCAGATGCCCCTGAAACTCGGTTGAGGTTTTGAGTGTGCCAGAAAAAGGGTAGACACCTCATTACATTCAACCGTCCGCTCTCCTATCGGAGGCACGACGTCCCGGTGCGCCTGAGATACTCTCGGAGAATAGTGTTGGTACCCCTGACATTGAAGTTGGCATCTGGCTCCGAGAAGTTGTGCTCAACCGGGTATCCCAACCACTGTACCAGAAACTCATATTGACGTCCCCTCCGGCAGTCCTCCAGAATCTTACCCACCTCAAACTCCTCATTGTCTTCAGCCTGGACTATAGGAGGTGGAGCTGTCCCATGACCCTGGAAGAAGGTGTTGGGATCGCGATAGGCACAAATTAGGGAGATTTAAAACACCGGATGAAAGGCATAATGAGCCCAAAGCTGCAGCTTGTAAGACACAGCTGATGGCTTCTCCAGAATGCGGAACGCACCCACCCATTGCGACTTTTGCTTGGGAATCCCAACTCCTATCGGTTGCAGATTTGCAGAGTTCACCATCACCTGATCACCCACTTGGAACTCCTCCACAAATCAATGCTTATCTCCTTGCTGGTTTTGCTACTTCTGTGACTTCAACAGCAACTGCCGCATCACATCCCATGTGGTGGCAAATCCATCAACAATCTGATACACAACCAGAAGAGATGTTGTTGTCGCAAGGACGGCTGAGCTTAGTGGCTGGTGGCCATGAATCACCTCAAACGATGACTTCCCTGTTGATGCAAACACTGCTGAGTTGTAGGCAAAATCTGCCACTCCGAGTTTCTCCTCCCAACCCTCTCCATCTACTGGGACCATGCTCCACAACAGTTGCTCCCATGTCTGCTTGTGTGCTCCATCTTCCCATTGGTCTATGGGTGTTATGCTCTGGTCAGATACACTCGCGTGTTCAGCTTCCCCATAAGATCTCTCCAGAATTGCAAAGTGTTAGGAGGAATCCGCGAGATGCAGTCCCAATGTTTGTCTGATCGTCTCTAGTGGTTCACGTCTTCTGTTTTCGGAAAATCTGAGACTGAGCGTGAGCTTTCTGGTCGCCTCACGCTATGTGAGTAGGAATTTAGACACAGTCACTTTTGCAAAGGGAATGACACAATTTTGCATTAGGTTTTTTTTAGCATGGACATGATAAAAAATTTTATAGGGCTAGTCATGAGCTTTCCAATGCACCAAACCGCGCGCAATTTGGCCAAGCGTAACCGAAGTTACGTTTGCCAATGTGCAGGTCTCGTCCACCACAGAAGCCTGACGCCGCCACACGTCGTGGCGCCTTCCTTCACGTGCAAAGCGCCTTTTCCAAGGCACAGATCCTATTGCACGCACCTCCCCCACTTTTGGGTCGAGTTTGGTGATGGGGTGTGACGAGGTTTGAAACCTGTCCGTGGACCTGCAATCAGAATTTTGACCAAGTCCCCGAGTAACAAAACGTACTACTGATTTTTGGACACTGAGCCAGGATTTTGGCTGTCTCTCAGTAACAAACTGTAGTACAGGATCCGGTGGATCATCCCCCGGACGCCTTGGCAGACCTTCCGGAGCAAAATCTCCAGATGGTACTTTTGTTACTCGATCCGGTCGATTATCTACCGGATTTCGAGTCGCAACCGGCTCGAAGCCGATCCGCACACCCCAAATTTGGAAGGCCATATCTCCCTCGACACTTGTCAGATTCAGCAACTTGTCAACTTCAAGGGACAATCATCCATTGTAGGATCCGAGAAATCCTCGAGTCGCGAGATCTGCCGGAGCGGAGTTTTCTCTTTTTGGCGGCTCATCGGCGGCCCCCGGCGCCGCACTTGGGCATGCAGAGGGGAAAGTTTTCAACACGAAGTGCATTGTAGTCATGATCTGAGACCACCAGCTGCGGCACTCCAAGCAGCTTGATAACATGAATGAGGAGGAATTGAGATGTCCCACCAGTTGTGATGCTCTCAAGACATGTAATGAAATGAGCCATCTTGGAGAGCCGTTCCACCATCATCAACACTATGTTATTGTCCCGCTGTGTCATAGGCAACCCGTCGATGAAGTCAAGTGAGATGTCAGTCCATGGATGTTGTGGTATAGGCAATAATTGCAGCTCTCCCGGTGGCTTGGTCCTCCTCACCTTGATACCTTGGCACACATCACAACTGCTCACGAACCTCTTGCAGCCATTGATGACCACCAGTATTGAAGTGCCAAGGATTTGAGCGTCTCGTCGAAGCTAAAGTGTTCCAAGTAGTGGGTATCATGCATCTTCTCCAATAACAATTGCTTCAAGTGTGCATAGTCTGGCATGAAGATTATTTGCTCTTGCCCCCTTCACCAATACACTCCATTCCACATGATGTTTTTCAACGCACTCCTTGTGAACTCCCCGTCCACGTCATAATTGTGCTTGAGCAGGCTATGCATTCTTGGAGATCCAATCAGCATACAGATGGGACTAAGGCACATTTATGCTCTCCTAAAGAAGGCTAGGATTCATCTCTCTAGGCTTGTATTGGATCTCGTAGTCAAAATGTCCTTCAAAAGGCTCCATCGAGCAAGTCTTCCGGTGACCAAGGTTTAGCTGCGTCTACAGAAAATTCAAAGCATAATGATCCATGAACACCACCCAACACCGTGACTCAAAGTAGCACCTCTAGTGCTTGAATGCATGGATAAGAGCTAGCTTCTCCTTCTCATGGAATGTGTAGTTCATCTCCACAACTCGCAGCTTGCAAGACGCGTACGCGGCCCCTTTCCATGATCCCACATCAGCACCACCCCAATGGCATATTTGTTTGCATCCTTTGCCATGATGTACTCCTTGGATGAATCAAGATGCACCAGGACCGGAGCGTCACACATTGCGGACTTGAGCTCCTCAAAGCTCATGTGCTCCTTCTCGCTCCATTCCCAATGGTGATCCTTCCTCAGCAACTGGGTCAGTTACGCACCCTTCTCTCCGCATACCCCCGGATGAACTTCCAATAATGGTTGATAGACCCCAGCAAAACTTGGATGTCACAAACGCACTATGGTATTGGCTATTGCTTCACTGATTCCACCTTTTGAGGATGTACGTAATGATTTTTACCACTCATAACATGTCCAAGGAACTCCACTTCCCTTTTCTCGAGCTCATACTTGGAGAGATTTGCCAACAACTTCTCTCTCCCAAAGAATGCCCAACACCTACGAAAGATGTTAGTGATGCTTTTCCAGAGTTTGGGAGTAGATGAGAATGTTATCAAGGAACACCACCACAATTTGGTCCAAGTGAGGGTGGAAGATCCTATTCATGAGTCTCATAAACGTTACTAGAGCATTTATGAATCCAAACGGCATCACAAGATACTCAAAATGGCCGTATTGCGTTTGGAACGCAGTCTCCTCCACATCTTGATGTGCAATCCGGATGTGATGGTATCCCGAGTGCAAGTTAATCTTGCTAGAGTACTACGCTCTCCTCATCTGGTCAGACAGCTGCTTGACCTTCGTCAGCACATATCGGTTCTTGATCATTACATTGTTCAGTATGTGATAGTCCACTCACATCCGCAGCTTCAATGTCTTTTTCTTCACAAAGAGGATCAGTGGAGCATACATCGACAACAACGACCTGATGAACCCCTGCTCCGTTAGCTCCTCCAAATGCTTCTTCAACTCACCGAGCTCATTGTCTCTCATGCAATACGCAGCACACACTGTTGGAGTTGCTCTCGGAAAGAGCTCAATCTAATGGTCAAAGTCTCGCTTTGGTGGCAAACCCTTTGGTAGCTCAGCAAGTAACATGTCACCGTAGGTGTCCAACACTCCCTTAATGCTTTTCAACAGCTCGGCGGTTGGTGCTTTCTGCTACTCTCCTTCTTATTGCTTTACCTCTGCTACCAACAGTTCCACCTCTTCACCTCCTTCCCTCTGCCACACCCACACAAGATACACTTGGTCCTCCTTCTGTTGATTGCGCTTTAGCTACACGTAACTCAACTACAAAACCTTGCATGCCTTGGCGTCCTTTTCCTCAGCCCACAACGGTGAAACAATCTTCTCTCCATATTTCTTCACTTCCACCTGGTTGCGCACCCAATGTACAACAAGATTCCTCGGGTGAAGCCGCCAAAATGGCATCCTAGGCATCCATGGGGCATGTACAAAATTTCACGTCGCATGATAGCTTGCTCAGACGGATCCTCAAAGGTTTCAGAGGCAACCCGGATTCCAGTTCCCCTCGCATCAACTTGGCCTTAGTTGGCATCCTAGATAGCCGTGCAAGCCTCAGCCTTTCTACGAGCCCGTCAGAGACGAACGAGTGTGATGCGCGGCAATCCAACAATGCTTTAATATACCGGTGAGTCTGGTGCCCTTAGCCGTGTGCAAAACGAGCTAATGAGATTTTGGATTTCAGGAGGATTTCCAGAACGCTCCCACTCCCATTGTTCCGCAGCAATACACTTGAGAGCTCCCAAGTTGTCGAAGGACTTTTAGGGCTGGTGTTTGCTGATGCGAATGGAGCTTTTCAGCAGTTGGCTACCCACCACTCACTATTGGTTGTCGTTTCACTCATGATTCTTCTTGTAGTCCCTCTTGTGGTACCCATGCCTTTTGCAGATCCAACAGTTCCCACCACACGGCTTGCTCTACTGATGGCCTCCTTGTATTGCGTCAATCTCCATAGGGTCAGCTTCTTGGCACTGTGCTCGACACTAGAAATTCTCCTTCTTCTCGTGGAAACCCCCTTGATGGTAGCGTAGCACGTCAACACGATCAGCTTTGGCTCTTCTGTGATTCTACTTAGGGCCAGTTTGCGCTGAATCTCTACCTTCAAGTCGTCATGGTACTTGTCTGCCATCTCCGGATCGCTCATGTCATCAATCTCCAAGCACATCGCCAAGAAACAACGTGTGTACTCCTGGACTGATCCAATCTGCTTTAGCTGCTTCAGCTTGTTGCGTGCGACCATGAAAGCATTTACAAGATCAAACCGATCTCTGATTTCTTGCTCAGACTGCTCCCATGTCGTCGGCACGCGTGCTTCAACCTGTCCCGTGCCTAGCTGCCACAACGCGGCATGTTGTACAGCTTTGTTCCCACCTCCACCTCAAGTTGTGAGCACATTCAGCTGCTTCTACCACTTCAATGTTGCTCCGTGTAGCAGTGTCATCGTGAATGAAACACGCACATCATCGTCTCGTGGAGGATGATTGAGAGCCTCAAAGCTGTTGTTCATGGTGAATAACAAGATCTGTGTGGAAGGTTTTTTTACCCCTTGTTCAGTGTTGTAGGATGGATCAGGAGTGCTCTGCCCCTTATGGAGGTATGAACCCAGGATCCGTTGTGGTGTGACTTAACTATGCTCTGTTTCATATGAGATATGACCTATGAGTACACCATGTTGGTGAGTGGTTAACTTGGCCATTTTGTTGATTTGGCCAAGTGAGATTTCAAGAGCTTCATCGTGGCCCCATGTACATCTTGTTTTTTATGGAAACTTTGAAGAAAAGGGGTTCGTAGCTTTTTAGAAGCCACATGGTTCATCACCTTGACACTAGGATGCTGATGTGTCAAGCCAACAGCGCAAGTCTATTGGTGATGTGGCTTGGTCAAGCCATTATTCCAAGAATTTGCTTTTGAGTTCTAGGACTGGACAGACAGCTATAAAATGACATGTCTTTCATGCTGATCATTCAGCCCTTACTTGATTCTCTCTTGTGCATTGACGACTTGAGCTCTTCTTGAGATGTAATGCTAAGGCATTAGGACTCTTGAAGGTGAAATGCATGCCTGACACATGTCAACAAAGGGAGAAGGTGTAAAAACCTTTGTGAGATTTTTTTGTTTTGTGGCTTCTTTGCCAGAGGTGGTTAGCTCAGTAGCACCCTTGACTGAGGGGCTGAACGGTTCCGGAGCCTTTAGCTTTTTTCTTGACGGACTCCTTGATTGTGCCGTCCGGACCTGTCGAGCGTCAGTCACGTCCCCTTGGTTAGCTATCTGCCGATTGAGCAGCTCATTATCCAGCTTGAGGACTCCCAACCGCTCAACAATCTTCTACAGGGCCTGCTCCATGGCTCTTGGTGAATTTTTGCCGTTCCAGCTCCTCAAAAAAAAATAAAAAATTACGGCAGCAAACCAAAAAAAAAATCCGGTAGCGATTCGGCAGTCCGGGATGAAAATCTGACGTCTTCAAAGTACGTGGGACTCACCCATCACCTTCCATGCATGTACGCTAGACTGTGTGGATGCTCAGGAAATATAGAAAAAAATTCTAGAGGCTGGCGCGTGCTTTGGCTTCGAAGTTTGGTCCACCAATCTCCCTCCCGATCAGCCTAGACGTTGTTTAGCATACATTGTGCCTTGGGTTCCTTGAAGATTGTAGAGCTCCGGCAGCGATTCCGCCCAATGCGTGGCTCTGGCTCCGATACCAGATGTGAGTGTGTGTGCTTTTTGAAGATTAGGTGTTTGTGTGTGGAGAGCAGTCACAGGTGAAAGATAGACTTGGAGATAGTCTTGAAGCCAGAACTGGAAACAATAAGAAATGACAGGTTATCTACAACGAACTGAGTACATGATGTTTATACTGTCTGGCTGGCTAGCCCTAACCTCAGCCTACTGCTTTCCTAGCTTGTTGTGATAAGCTGCTTGCACCATTACTCGGTGCCCTGCTTGCACCTAGACACTGAGCCCTACTTGCACCTAGTACCTAGTGCAAGAAGTGCCAGGCCGTTGATCATCAAGATCGACGGTCCGTCATGTCTCTCAGCGAGCCGCCGCGTTAACTTGATTCATCCCAGCTGTGGGTGCGGTTGCCCTGTTGCGTACGCCACCAGTCGTGCTACGGCTGTCGTGCAGTTGCTGCCACTGGAAGCATTTTTGCGGTTGACCACATGCGTTGTCGAGAGTCTGCCTCCAAGACAACCCCTTGGCGGGTTGCGTATGCAATACGCTGCTCGCCGAGAGGATGAAGCTACTCTTGCATGATGTGTACAGAATGTTGTATGTATGTTGCACGTGAAATAGCACCTTAGTACTGGCGTGACCCTTGCGTCGAGGCTCGCTTACTTGTTCACTCGCTCCTCCTCCTCCTCCACCTCCGTGCTGTCGCAAGCCGTTGGGGCCAAGCCAAACCTTTTGACAACTTTCCGCCCTCAATATTCAGAAAATGGAAAATGCTCCAGATGCCTTTAAAACTCGGTTGTGGCCCCGAGTATACCAGAAAAGTGTTGGCACCTCATTACAGTGTGCTTCTTAGTTGTCATCTCTCTTTCCATGCTAAGATATTGAAGCTTAAAAGTACTAGGAAGGTTTCTAGCTGCTGACACAGAGCACGATGTCTTTCATCAGCTCTCCTCTCCTCCTACGCCCTAGGAGAATGCCGTGTTTGACCAGTGGGGTGTAGTTCGTGTCAAACCATCTGAGAGGTCTTCACTTTTGAGGGATTCTCCTACGTGGCCCCGGTCTGGAACCGCCTCATGCATGGTTCCCTGCCAAACCACGTCACGTCATACGAGCTTCGGTTTGTTCATGGCGCCGACCCTTGTCTTTCTCAAGTTTGAGGTCCCCTTGCCTAGGTTTGGTACACCAAGGACTAGTAGGAGTCCAAGATCTCACCTGGTGGCCTCTTTTGACATCTCCCCGTGGCTAAAAGCCTGGCGGTTATGGGACCTCGGTTGCCACCAGAGTGTCGATTCTTGTGACGTTCTCTTCTCTTAGGCTCTCACTACCACGACATGTCCAGCATTCTGTAACTCGTTGGCAACCATGTCCCGACCTGCATGGCTTCCCGGTGGATGGGAGAGCTTGAATCTGCAAATGGGTCCATTCCGGCTGCATCACCTGTGACCCGGTCCCTATCTCATGACGATCTGACCATTTTAGATGTGGTTCCAGTAGCCTCGTCAGCCTTAACTGACACACCTGATGTAATGCATGATTTGGTCCCCTCCAGCTCATCTGCTACCATGCTTCTGTGAGTCCCCTCTGGTACACCTGATCATGTACTTATGTTAGTCCCCTCAAGCACACCTACTCCCATATCTGTACCAATTCCCTTTGGCATACCTCATCCCATGCCAGTGGTGGTCTCCCCATACACACCCGGTCCTATTCTTGCTTCCACTGCGTACGTGTCCATGATTAACTTAGGCTCTCTCCCTCCCTACGAGCCTTCAACCCTTGTGGGTACAGTCCAGCCACCTCCTTTGCAGCTCGAGGTGAGGACCTCAGCTTCGGGCTATTCACGTAAGCACCATGGTCGTCCTAGACTACTAGCCTCCAAGGCCCAATAGACGGCTAGCTTGACACTGAGATGTCTCACTTGGTACAGAGTGGGGAGCATGGTACAAAGGCCATTGGCCTGAGTTTCCAGACAGACCACCATGAGGTGCACCTAGTCTTCCCTCTCTGCCACGAGTTGAACTCTTATGAATACTTGGTCGCTTTCAATGTCACAGTAGATCTTGTCGTAGTCAGACGGAGTAAAGAGATGTGTGTCTTGGCACAAGAAGCTCTCCTTTGACGGTGTCTGATCCAGGCATGTTGAAGGAGGTGCTATCGCGGAGACGTAGAGTTGTGGCTTGGTACTTGTGAGGATGACCTAAGAGTCATTCGTGAGCACAATGCCTATGGGCTTGTTGACCTCCCACTAAGGCATAAGGCTGTACAGGCCAAGTGGATCTTTCAAAAGAAGGTGAAGCCTGATGGCCTATTGGATTCCTACAAGGCCCTTTTGACGGCCAAGCGGTTCTCACTGGTTAAGGGTGTAAGCTTTACTGATGCCTTTGTACCTGTTGGACATATGACCACCGCTCACGCCCTATTTGGAAACTTTGCTCACCACAATTGGGAGATACACCAGATGGATGTAAACATCACGTTTCTCCAATATACAAGAGAAGATCTACATGGCCCAGCCACCATTGCTTCAGGCCGTACAAGGCCTTGTACGGCCTGAAGCAATCACCCTGATGTTGGAACCAAGAGATCACCCGCACACTAATACCTGACGGCTAGGTGAATGGTGATGCCGGTCCGTTCCTCTTTCTCAGACGGGCTGAGAGCTTCACCACCATCCTGGTCTATGCAGACAATCTCCTGGTCGCGTCTCTTTTGATGGAGGCCAAGGAAGAGGCTAGGCTAGTCCTTCACACTGCCCGCAAGATGGAGGACCTTGGTCCTGCAACTATTTTCCTCGGGATGAAGATCGTGTGTGATGGCCAGTAATGGACACTCTTGCTGCATCAAGCATGTTACGTCCACGTTCAGGGAGCATGATTTTCTGACCACCTTGGTGCTGTTCTCATAGCCTCCACCCCCAACATACCATATGGCCATAATGCACTCAAAGTGGGTGATTCACCACAGGTGCTGAAGATGATGGATGTGACCACATTGTTGTGCCTCATCGACTCTATGATGTACTTGGCCACGACCACACAACCAACATCACCCTCGCTATCAACCTCCTTGCACAGTTCTCGCATTGTCGCCGGGAAAAATCCCTTCACGCAACTGTGTGAGTCGTGTGGTACGTGGTTTCCACGCCGTACTTTGGACTCTGCTTTCAATGACAGTTTTTGGTGGCAGTCAACAGCTACATTGCCAATTATAGGGCCTGGAGCCCTGTTGCGCGTAGTCCTATAGGCTACTTGTTCCTACTGGGTGGCAGCGTTGTGTCACGAAATACTGGAAAACTAGGTTGCATTACACGTAGCTCATAAGAAGGCGAGTATGTTGCGCTGGGGACTAGGACTGCTCAGGTGATGTAGCTTCAACATCAGTCTTGTTAGTCCTGTCAATGTGTACATTACACCATTCTATGCTTTGATAACGAGAGTACTCTTGGAATTACACCAAACTCTAGTGTGTTGCATTCATGTATGGAGCATGTTGTCGTTGAGCATCACTTTCGTGCGTGATCTGGCGGAGCGACAAGTCATCTCCATCATTTGGGTTGGCACGGACATGTAGCGGGCTGACCCACTTACCAGGGCACTGCCACGTAGAAAGTTCATGGTGGGAATTCAATTTGTCGGACTTTTCTCTTTTCCAGAGGGTGGCTTAGAGTGGGGTGTTTGCGTGTTGACTGTTCAGCATCTCATTGTGCACTTGGACCACATTTGCATGCGTATGGACATGCGTACAATCAGGTAGTGGGAGAGCAATCTAATATGAGCCATCTCAGCCGTGTGTGTTTATTGTGACTGCTCAGCCGTGTCCATGTGTAGTTATTGAAACCTCACGCTAGGAGCACAGAACGTGCGGGTGAGAGCCAGAGAGCATCACACGCCATGGATGTGGTCAGATGTTACTAAGAAGTTAGGTCACAAGCCTTGGAGTGGTGAACTTAGGAGCAGGGAGCAAGAGTGTAAGGCCGGTGAGTGCACGCTGGCTCCAAGCAGACGCTCGATTCAATGTTCACCTCCACCCCAGGGTCGAGCCCGCCCACTCGAAACTAACCAAGGGTGGCTTCTCACCAGTGCATACCCAGAGGCTGGCACGGTGGCCTCCTAGTGATCAGCACCTGGGAAAATCATGCAGCTCCCCTAAACACCTAGAGGCAAGTCACAATGATGCAAGGATCAGCAGTCAGAATGTATGAACCCTAGCATCAACCACATCAAGGTAAGATAGTCAAATGATGGCCATTCCTGTGCTAGAGGGCACTCCTGGGTAGATCGTCGGGCGCTTGATGACGATCGAACCAGTCGCCAGGGCACGCTCGTGTGACGTCGCCCCAAGTAAGGCGATGATCACTGAATATGTACAAGATTGTGTGACACGAAGAGTGAGACAAGAGGGCATAGAGATGTGAGTGGCCAACGGGACTTCAACACTCCCCATGACCCACAGGCAAACAATCCACAGAAAATGAAGCATGGTACACACATGGATGTGACAATGAGAGATAGAGAGAGGCAGGCCGGGATCAAACACCTCAGCCAGGTTCGTGGGGACAGATGAGACCAACAACATGGAAAACACACTTGAAGACATTTTGGCTGAGATTCTTGGTGAGAAATTCAGCTCTCTGTGACCATGTGTCCATCCAAGCACTCGCGAACAAAATCACGTTCCACGTGAATTTATTTGCAATGCTCCATGTTGATGTGCTTGGTGGGTGAGTGATGCATGCCACTATTTTTTACAATGGATTTTGTGCTTTGATTGTCATAAGGAAGAGTTATGCAGCGAATGGGGACATGTAACTATTGCAGCAGGCGACAAAGCTAGACGGCATCACATGTACATACGCCAAGAGCCACATACTCAACCTCAGCGGTGCTGCGGGAAACACATCCTTGTTTTCCACTTTTCGATGAGACTACTGTCACACCAACCATGAAAGTGTATTCCGTTCTACTTCGTGCATCAAATTCATGCGCCCAAGCACTGTTAGTGAACCCGTCAACAAGCACTGAGGACTGCACACGAAGTACAACCCGGTGCGAGGTGTGGAGAGTGCACACCACACCACACCCAACGCCGCCACTCATGGCAGTTTCGGGGACATTGGGAGAATGGTGAGAGGAAGTTCACAGAAAACATAGCATCAGCATGAGTGGTGGAAGAAAGATACATCAGGGAGCCAATGACTCTGAGAAAGTCTGTCATGAACACCATCTCCCCCCATCTTTAATGGCTTCATGGACTTTAGCAGTGATTGAACGGCTAGGGTCATGGGTGTAGAATCTGTGGGGACAGAGGTGAGGAGCGATCCAAACCGCTCCTCCAGGCTGCGGATGTACGCAACTTGGTGGACGTGTAAGGTGCAATGTGAGTGGTCATGTTCTAGCTCCATGCCTAGGAAGACACGAGCTAGACCAAGGTCCTGCACCTTGTATGCTGACTGCAAGAGAGGCTTTGCAGCTTTGACGGATGTAACGTTTGGCGAAACAATCAGGGGATTGTCCACATAGAAAAGGAAAGCAAAAAGCGGCTTAGTGGGGACACTGAGGAATATGGCAGGATCTACAAAGCTTCTTCAAAAGCCCCCTTTTTCTAGAGTCATTGTAATCTCTTGGTTCCAGCAACGTGGGGATTGATTAAGGCCATGGAGGGCCTTGCACAGATGCCACACTCGATTTGTGCCATCTGAAAAGCCAGGTGGTTGCACCATGTAATTTTCCTCATCAATTTTAACGTGGAGGAATGCATTGTTAACTTCCATCTGTGCAAGTTCCCAATCATGCTGGGCCATTGGACGGAGTAGTGCTCTAGCAGTGGCGTAGCGACCCGCTGGAGCGAATGTCTCATCGAAGTCAAACCCAGGGACTTGAGAGAAGCCTTCTGCTGTGAGTCGTGCCTTGCACCGCTCAAATGTGTTTTCGTGGTTCACCTTGCGCCAATACACCCATTTGGCGGAAACTGCTTTGCGGCCCGGTGGGAGGTCAACCAGCTCATAAACCCATGCTCAGACAGAGCATCAAGTTTAGCTTTCATGACCTGCTCCTATGGAGAGGAGACAGGCACTGTGCGGACAGCCTCCACAGTTAGAGGTTCAGGTGGAAAAGGGGAAAAGATCAACAATAGCAAAGCACAATGCAATATACCCAGCCACAGACAAAGTAAGGGCTAGATGAAATTCCAATGATGGAGTAACCAAGTGCAGAAGTGGGATGCACCAAACATGCAACAATGGGCAAGGAGGTGGTCACGATGCCAAGAGCACAAAGGCCAAGGTCATCCAAGATAACGAGACGAGAGTGAGGTGGAAGTGCTCGGAGGCGGCCACCGCGCGTGAAGGGTGATACAGGAGGCACAGAGGAGACACACAGATTAGAGGAAGGGGGGTGCTAGAGTCATAGAGGGTACAACAAGAGGGTCAGGACACAAAGGCATAGAGGGAGGAGGTTGATAGAGGCGGCAAAGGGCTCAGAGGGACCAGGCTGCACAAAGGGAGCGGCCAAGGAGGAAGGTGCAGAGGAGGCAGAGGGCTCAGAGGATGCAGAGGGCTCATAGCAGTCAGAGGATGCAGAGGGCTCAAAGAGGTAAAGGGCTTTGACGGATGTATCGAGGGGAGAAACGAGGACTAGGAGGGAGGAGTACCTCCTCCACCCTGAAGAGGCGGAGGGAGGGATTTGGCTGAGAAGCGAGGGATGTCGCACTCAAACCAGTGCTGAAAATAGAGAGCATCGTGAGACTAAAAAACCCGACAGCGAACAAGGTCCCAAAATCGCCACGCCTCGGAGAAGGGTGCGATACCTAGGAAGACACACACGCGACCACATGGGGAGAGTATACCATCCATGTGGTCGGCAGGGAGCCACACGGAGGGAAGAAATCCCCACACAAGAGCAAGTCAAAAATCGACATGACGGCCCGCCCAGCGCTCAAAGGGGGTAACGGTGTGCAGGGGAGGACCATGATGGATGCGATTGCATGAGTCATAGTCCAAGACGCGGTCAATGCGTTCCGGCAGCCTGGTTGGCTTGTCACAAGTTAGGAAGCTCCCTGGCAATCTCATTTGCCGTCTGGACTCGGAGCGTGCTAGGAAGCTTCCTGGATATCTCATTTTGGTATCAGAGGACACGAGCCACAGCTCGTTGTGTTGTGTAGTAGATACGCAGCAACAACACACCAATGAGTGGCAGCAGCGGCACCCACCCATAGTAGCAACATCGTCAGATCCTGGAGGGACCCACCACGACTATGTTACAGCGGAACGGTGGAGGCATCGGAGACAGTGGCGGCAGTCGCAAGAAAACGTAGCCGTAGCAACAACAACCATAGTAGCAGTAGCGGCGGGAGGCACCTACAACAGCAGCGGCTACCGGCAGCAGCCGTGGCAGCCAAAACCGTAGGAGCAGCTGGAGCCGCAGCGGCGTAGGTAACTGCCACACTAGCACCCACAACAGCTGCTACAGTGGTGAGCAGCTGTAACAACAATGGCGGAGGGCAACATCCTCAGTAGTAGCCATGGTAGCAACGATATTTGCGAGCAGCTACACTTGTGAGGGCAACGAGCAGCTGCACCAATAATGGCGGGGGAGGCAGCAGCCACACCGGCAAGAAGCAGCTACAACAGCAACAGCAACGAGCAGCATCCGCATCAGCACAAGTGGCAGAAGGCAGCTGCAACAGTAGTAGCACCGGACAATAGTTGCAACAGCAGCAACGATGTCCAGTAGCTATAGCAGCAGCGGCGAGCAATAGTAACACTAGCGGCGGCCAGCTATAGCAGCAGCAACGGCATGTAACTATAGTAGCGGCGGTGGGGGGTAGCATCCGAAGTAGCAACAGCGGCAAAAAGCAGCTACAACAGCAACAATGACACCGATGAGTAGCTACAGCTATAGTGGCGACAAGCACTAACCACAGTAGCAGCTATAGAAGTGCTCTGCCTCGTGCGCTACAGAGGTGGCATCGGCTGTGCATATGTGGCAAGTGCCACGTCCACAGTGGCAGTTTCAGCCATGGCATATGCCTCACGCATCTAACGGTTTTGCCTACTACTACTATGGGGATCGACATCATGGTTGGCGCCAGTGTCGCCAGAGCCCTGTCAGGTGGCGACAACCATGGATACGGTCCTGCCCTTCTTCTTCACCATCCAACTCAGAGACGTTAGCCAATACCCTGGCACCCCTCAATGGAGCTATGGAAGTGTTATACGCCGAGCTCCAGCATCTAAAATGAATGGTACAACAGCTCATAGACCATGTGTTCTCCGAGCGAGCCGTTGCCACCATGCCGCTTCAATCACCCCCATCTTCCTCCTCACCATCCTCACCTCCATCATTCTCATCACTTGACGATGCCACTCCTCCCAACCCTAGCTCCACATCTGACGCCCTCCGCTCTGTACTGGAGTCAGTTGGAGTCATCTCGACCTTTGACCCCTCCACTTCTGTGGTTGTCCCTTCAAATTGCTATCGTCACGCTTGCAATCCGCACGCGAGGCAGCGGACGGCACGTTTGGCGAGACGTGCCCAGGAGGCAGCAGTAGTTGCAACGGCGGTAGGCGTCACCGCCAAGATGACTCTCTCGTCCCCAGTTGCAGGGTTGGTGTAGCATCCTTTTGTATCTTCTACCGATACGTCGATCGAGGGGCGGGTGGAGTGTCCGCCGATGACCATCAGAGAGTGGAGGAAGGATGCGATGGATGGTGTTACAAAACATGACCTTCTCAGTGAGGACAAGTCTTCGGATGAGTGGTCCGCCGCGGAGTTGGTGGTAGACATAGCGATGGAGATGGGGATGGAGACTACAGCCGACACTGTAGTGACAGCGACCGATATGGTAGGTGTGGCAGTAGTAGTAGCAGACGAGACAGTAGTAGCAGTGGTGGTGATAGCTGACATCCTTGGAGCAGACGTCCGGGCAATGGGTGTGTCGACAGCCATTGACATCATGGCAGTAGCAGTAGTACGACACGACGGCAGCGGATGGCCTTGGTGGTGCAGACACCATGATGATCGTCGCCCCTGCAAGAGCCGGTACCACCAAAACAGCAATAGACGCTCCCTAAGTTGTAGCATCAGCCATTACAGATACACATGTAGAGGGGACACTGAGAGAGGCATGAGATGTCGAGGTTGTCGGCACTTATGCTATGGCCGACACCGCTGCCACAACTATCTGTGAAGGTGCAACTGTCACGGAGGACACACCTCAAGCAGCAGCTGAGTCGGCCCTCGTGCTTGAGTGTTTACACTCTACGCTTCACGACTAGGAGGATGCAGTGGCACGTGCGGATAGGTACCTCCAGGACCTCACGCTTGAGTTTCATGGAGTGAGCACACGTTGGAGAACCACAGACACTGCGGGTCGTCGGGTAGCGGTAGTAGACGTCAAGGATGTGTACACACGCCTCAAGGTTGCTGAGTGGAAGTTCCACAGTACAGTGTGAAGACGGTTAAACTTGTGCCAACAGTTGGAGAAGGCAATATCAGTGGATGCTTCAGCAGCGACGGCTGGTATAGGAACAACTGTTACCATGACCCATATTGTTGACAACTGAGTGGCGATTGTGTCTGCGGTATCAGATAAGCCTACAACAGTCACCCCTACATGCACATCTACCGTGGAGGATGCGGAGTAAGCTGCGGACCTCCGGCTCATGGCTGTCCTGATGAGCATCGCTGACACCATGGCGATTCCAGCCAACGACCAGCGACACACCTACACATGTCCGAGCTACAGTTCCCGTACCCGAGTGCCTGCGCTCCGCGGTTGACAAGCATGAGTTAGTCGTGACTCAAGCGGAGGCGCATGTGCAGGGTCTCATGGCCGAGCTCCGGGAGGCCAGCAGCCGTTGTCACACTACGGATGTTCCAGCACGACACAGTGCCGAGGAGTGATCTTGGTAGACTGGCTCGAGAGCCAGTCCACCTAGAAAACTCTAGCCTCTGCAAAAAAACCGGAAAGGACCCAGGAAATCACCCGAGATGTTCTAGCAGCTGCCGGGCAACTTCTTTTACATGGAGCCACCACTCATCAATTGGAAATTCATTAGGGCATGCAGGCCCAAGAAAAAAACGAACATGAGCTCTGTGTGGGAATGCAGTGCAAAACGTCAAGAATTTGGCTAATGAGCCCCTAGCGGGCTTATGTAGGGGCACCGGCAGCTAGCAGCACCGGGCCTCGTCACCCCCGCTGAACCCAAACAAGTCAATGGGGAGAACACACTACATACACAAAAAGAACAACAAAGGTGGTCTCCTCGAGGTGCCGGAACAGCTCTTTGAGTGCCCGGATCTCGACCAACGAGAAAATGCGAGCAGTGCTAGAATCACTCAAAATCAGTATCCAGACATTGCAAACTTGTATTAGGGCTTCCGAACATCAGAAGTCCTGCTACAACCATCAGGTCTTCTTGTCGCACTGGTACAGTCCACTGGGTGCGCAAGTCTTAACCCACCGAGAAAACTCTCCTAGCTCCCGACAAGCCCACATGGTTGTTGAAACGCATCGACCGCGTCTCGCCGGCACTGTCGTATTTGCTGGAGAAGTCTCGGGACACTCCCGAGGCCTGTCGTGTCATCATTCCCTCATCTACCATGTACCACAATCGTGGGTACATGGGTAATTCATCAGCGTCGGTCATGACGGGTTGAACCCACACAAACCAACACTCCTCCTGGCTGACATAGTCGTCAATGCCAGATGAAATGAACGAAGGCATGGAACAACAACTTATGCCAAACCACAATTTACACCAATCAACCACACACACACGCACATTTGCTGCCCATCCACACACAGAGGCTAGGCCCGGTGTCCCCCTAGAGCATAATGAAGGTCACAAGGTCACGACACTGGTACATCCCACCATGTGTCGGGGACTCGATCATGAGAGGAGTCATGCACATCATACACAAGTCAGACGACAAGAGGGTCTCCGTGACACTGGCGGTACCAGTGCTTAGGTCTCGACCACTATGAGCAATCCAGCAGGTGTCCGTATGCTAGCCACAATAGCATCATCAACCAACACAAATGATCATAAAGGGATCTCATCATAACACGGGTGCAACTCACCATGTGGTCGGGTCTCGAACACTATGAGCAATCCATCTCGCATGCACATGCCGGACGTTGTATGGCCACACATCAAGACACACGATCATATGGTCTCCTCGTGACATTGGTACACCCACCAAGTGTCCGGATCTCAACCAACAGAGTGCTACAATCCACATGTAGTTGTGTAAGTATGTGGCATGAGCTACATGCCAGCTGCTACAATATGCTCATAGCAGAGCATGGACCCCTCGCCATGTATCTCCCATGATGTTGCGTCAGGTCGAGGTCCATTCAACACTCCCACTGGGTAGATGAACCTGCAGGCGATGTCCTCGATGGAGATGTTGATACCATAGTTGAACACATCCCGGGCAATAAATCATGTAGTCTCCCATCACACAAAGATAGCTCCCCTTGTCACGCACAAGTCTCCTCCCGTTCTCAAAGACCAAGTAGTGTCTCCGGCTACGACCCCTCACGTCGTCCCTGCACCACCTGGAGTGTACCAGTCCTCGTCTGACTGCCAAGGATCCCAACTCACAATCTCTTCCCTCTTTGCTCTGTTGCGATGCATCTGTGTATGTCGGAGGAAAGGTAATGGGTGAGCAGCACGCAGGCGTGGATGAAGTGGCGGAGCTGGTCTCTGAGGCAGGATAGAGCACTCTGAAGCACAAGGGTGTGCCACCACAAAAGGAGGATTGGAATGACAAACCAGACCACCACTCATGGAAGAAGATGATTATGGAGCATCTGAAGTGGGTGGATGAAGATGCGTGATGGCAGCAGCTGAAGAAAGAGGAGCAATGATGGAGTTGACAGGAAGGAGGATGGCAGAAACTGAAGGTATGCTCACCAATCCTATGGTAGTCTCTCCATTGGACATCATACTCAGAGCTGGTACAGGATCCTCCCGATGTATGGGTGTGCAAGATCTTGGTAGAGGAAAGCTTGTGCTAATAGTACAGGTGCTCCCCTGCTCTGATAGTTGCTCACACACTGCCATCACCTTGCGATGTAGCATCACTACACGCTCCTGCAATTTAGCGTAATCTGCCTGAGAAATGTGGAGGTGGCCCATGTCTGCCTCGTGTAGGACAAACTCTGTCTCACTATATGCTAAAGACACCGATTGTAGAACTTGCAAGTAGAGTTCCATCTGCGTCTATGCTGCTAAAGACGATGGAACCGGTGTTGTTGCATCCTCCTGCAGAGATGCTAGAAAATTGGATGCAACTGCATGTGTGGCGTCCCGACCACACGTGTCTCTCAGACCAAGAGGGATGAGCAATCGCGTGCCAAGGGAGAAAGAGAAGGCAGAGTTGTCGGAGTCCGCGGAGCACATGAAAATGTCATCCGTGCAGGTACTACCACTCTCAACGTCGGTGTGATCAGTAGGGTCACCAAGAGAAGAGCACGCGAGGGCACAACTCAGCTCCTGCTGATGAGTCAACTCCATTTGCATGGTCAGATCTGCTCCACTGTCCTTGACTGCCAACGTAGCGGACACATCTGTGCAGGAATCCAGCTCGACAATGCACGTTAAGGGGACCAGCAAGTGCAGCTCGCGCTCATGCATCCTCTCGCCGGGAAGACTGGTCGGTGTCACCTGCTCGATAATGGAGTGAGGATTCCCATCTGACTCTGTCATGTGTGTCGCTGCTCTGCCGTGTGTACGAGAACCCATAGACTCTGGGAACATGGGAAATTCCTGACGCTGAAGCTGGTCCCCAGCTTTTCCGTCGATGACAAGGTGGAGCCCGTTTTGTCTGCTCAGCACATGTCCCAATGACATCTCTCACAACTGCTGCTCTCAAGAATGCCTCAACATCTAAAAGACCAGCTGGCCGACTCTGCTCATGCACTGTGACCGCTGCCAAGCTGGTGTGGGCCTCGTGCACCAATGCCCTCGAAAGCCCGTAAGGGGCATCCGGATGCGCACGGGACTCCTGTGCCACCTCCGGGATGCTACCTGTCGGAGTCGCGAGTGGCACTGCCCAGGCACGTGGGACGTGCACACCTCTTGATGCAACCAGCTGCTACAGAACGTCCGGCTCCTACCCTAACGTGGATATCCACCTCGATGACATACATGTCTCATGTACCGCAATTGTTGCCGTACTGATGTGAGCCAGCTACACACACTCCCCCAAAAGTCCAGTAGACGCATCCCGATCTCTACGGGACTCCTATCCCACCGCCGGCCCACCACCGGTCAGAGTCGCGAGTGGCAACACGCAGGGACGCCGGGCCTTCGCTCCTCCTCATGCAACCTGCTGCTGCAGAAGATCTAGATCTAGTCCGGACGTGGAAGTCGAGCTCGATGACACGTAACTCTCCACCATGAATTCCGTGTCGGGATCAGACCCTACGTCATGTGCTATCAGCGGATCATCTGAATCTTCCTCAGCTGACGCTCGGGCACCATGGCACGGCGCGAGTGCACAACCTATTGCTACGGTCACAGCAGGCAATACGCGGTGACCAAACTCCCCCTCGTCAGGTATAGCAACGGAAGCCAAGGAGGTAGAGGATGTATCAAGACCGCCACGAGCACGGCGTGCGGAGTGCTGACGCTGATGTCGCGGGGACACATGATTGGAATGACCACATGAAGACATGTCATCTCGAGGTGGCATCGTGGTAGCAGGGGAGTGGAGTATCAAGACAATGGTGGCAGCCTGGGACTGGCCGGCAGGTGGAGCTGAAGGAACACCATCGGATGAGCAATGAGGAGAAGATGAAGGAGATGAGATCAAGGAGGCCGTAAACAAACTAGTAGCAGAAGCACGCTTGGTGACGACGAGGTCACAAAGCGGCTACACCATCTACCTCAGGCCGTGGATCTCGGCAAATACGGTCACCAGAAGTTCAGCTAGAGGATCTACCAACGTTGCATATCTGCATGCTATGGAGGACGCATACTCAAACAAGGCTGAAGCCAAGATTGATGCCAGCCACAAGGGTGCGTCCAGCAGTGACGCCAACCATGACATCCATCACCACAGTAGCAGCAGGCAAACGCGCAGGGCACCTGCTCAGATGTCTGCGCACTCATCTCGTGTACCGGACAATAGATAGGTGCCGAGGACACCTACTCCCGGTGGTAAACACCAAGTCACAGGAGAGGATAATGCTGGGAGACACTCTCACCCTTGTAGGTCACGGCGTCGGGATGAGCAAGTATAATCAGACGGGATGAGATTCTCGGCCATTGCACACCCGTAGAAGGGAGTCTAACCAGCTGTGACTACTGGGGCTACTGCCACCAAAGGAGCAAAAACTACTCCAAGAATAGAAGGTGTGGCGGCTGCAAGTGTGGTAGCTCCTCCAAGCGATAGGCGACCAAGTCCTTGGGGATGGAAAACCCCAAACACGCCGTTGATCCTATGAATAAGAGGAGGAGGACCAATCCACGAATCCCAGAGATGTGTCGGTCCATGACGCATCTCAAAACGGAAGGTGTCATCGGCAAGGATGATGAAACCGCAAGCGATGTTGCAACTGCTCTACACTAAGCAGTTGTCGCCATTCCACTGTCACTGTCGATGCTACTACGGAAGCTGTTGTTGCTTCTGTGGCTGCTGCTACTGCAGGTGTCGGTGAGATGCCGGCTATTCTATGGCCCTGCATGAAGAAACAAATTTCTTCCTCTGTGACCAAAAATTGCCTTTCCCCTCTTTTTTTGTTACTCCCCCCCCCCCACTATTTTTTCACTGCTCACCCAGGGTTTGCCCGTCACCCGTTTCTGGATTGCCCCCTAGAAAGGGGCAGGTCAGGACTGGAGGGGGAGTAGAGAAAACGAAAGCGGTGATTTCAGGTTGCCCCCTCCCCTCGCTCCTTGCTCGCTCGCTTAAAAAAGCATGCAAGTGAGCAAGTGAAAAAGTGAGGAGGGGAGGGGCAGAGAGGGAGGGGTGGGGTCCGCCCCTATCTTCGGGAGGGGCCCCTCTGAGGGGCCCCTCGGAGGGAGCTTGACGAGGCCCTCCAAGGGCACCCTCGAGAAGTGGGGATCAAAGGGCCAACAGGCCCCCTTTGAGGGGCCCCTTTGTGGGGGCTCGAGGGGGCCCCACCGAGGGGAACCTTCGGAGGAGGGCTGAGAGGTCCTCCTATGGTAGCAGCTACAGCGGTGGGTGCAACTATTGTGATTGCTACTGCTACTGCTGCTTCTGTTGCTGCTGCTGCTACTACTCTACGCAGTAGTTGCTGCTGCTGCTTGCAACTGCCGCCGCTACTACTACAGTTGCTTCCGCTCTTGTTGTTGCTGCTGCTACTACTACTCTGCGCAGCATCTAGTACTGTTGCTTACTACTGCCGCCACTGCTGTGTGCTACTGTCGTCGCTACTGTTGCTTTTGCACACTACTGCTGCCGACGCTACTGCAATGGCTACTGGTGTTGCTATGTGCTACTGTAGCAGCTGATGCGCTACTACAATTGCTAATACTGCTACTGTTGTGCGGCACAGCGGCTGTCGCTACTGTAGCTGCTACCAACTGTGTAGTTGTTGCAAATGCTAGCGCTAGCCGTTGCTGCTGCTGTAGCCGCTACTACTGCTGTTGTTGTGAGTGGTTGCTCTGCTGCCATAGCTTCTGTTATGGCACCGCAGCTACCGGGGTTGCTAAGTCTGCTGCTGCTACTCCTGTGCGCGACTCACCGCCCTTGTGGCATTCAGGTGCAGTCACTTCGCGCTCCCTCACGCTGCTGCCGGTGTGGCACCATGTGGGATGTTCTCTCTGCGTTCCGCCCTTTGCTGTTGCTTCTGCTGCTCACACGCCCCCTGTGCTGTGATATCAAAATCGAATTTACTTAGGGCATGCAAGCCCATGCAAAAAGCAAACATGAGCTCTGTGTGTGAGTGCAGTGCAAAACAACATAGAATTTGGCTAAGTCCAGAACACATAATATCAAAGAACAAGGAGAAAATACAAATGAGCCCCTAGCGGGCTTATGTAGGGGCGTCGACAGCTAGCCGCACCAAGCCTCGTCACCCCCGCTTAACCCAAACGAGTCAACGGGGAGAACACCCTGCAAATACCAGCTGGAAACTATTCTAAAGCACAGGTTGGGGCAGTTGCGTTGTCGATGCAACGTGCGGGCTTCCACACTCATTGCTTAATGGGCTACCCCCTCAGTCTGCCGCTCTAGAGTCTAAGTCTGAGTGCTCTGGGTTTGTTACTTAGAGATGCGCGCACCAGTGTTAGCACCAGAAAACAGCTGAAAACTGGAAGTGATTGGTTAAGAAACAAGAATGAGCAACAATGGGAGACCCCTTCAAATTCTAGCTACCTCCCAGCTCTGTAGAGCTTGTTACTCAGTTTCTAAGTCAATCACAAAATAGACATTTTTTTCTGGCAGGCAGGGTTTTCTCGGTGAGTCCTTCCAGACGGCCGACATCCCAACCCTGTGCGTCATTCATTTTGCCTAAAAAATGGGCCATGCCATAATAAGCACACTGCGAATGCAGTCGTGCTGTCAGGATCAGCTAGAAAAACACCCTACTGCCACATGAATTCGTGGTTTAAAGTAACTTATGGGTTACACACTTAATTCTTGGGTTTTTTTTTTTTTTTTTTGGGTTCGCACACAAAAACAACAAAATCAGGCAAATCAGTGCATATGATTTTGTTGCCACTTAGGTAATTTTGCAAGGCTGGTGCAGGTCCTGCTTGGGTGTTTTTCCGACTTCGGTCGTTTGAACGGGAAAGTTGCACGACCAACGTTCGTGCGTGAATTTTGGGTTGCGCATCAGATTTTTCTGTGTTGATGTTCTGCGATACGGCGAAGCACAACGGTCGTGCGATGGTTGTCGACCATCGCAAAGCCATAGAGAAACTTTTAGTTTTTGCAACGTTGTAGGCAATCGTGTCACCATGTCTCGCTTCACACGCTTCTTCACCAAGGTTTTGCGAGAGGAGCATCAGGACAATGTCGCACGAGCTCTTGCTGGTCTGAGGCCAGTAGCTCACCCTCGTCGCGGCCCCGGACGTCCTCGGAAGAAGGTCCGTGTCCTCCCCCCATCTGTAACCCCTTCGGTGTCGACAGTGCCTGTCAGAAAGCCCTCCGATCCTGGGTCCGAAGGCAACTCCATTCACGAAAGGCTTCCACGGAGGCGTCAGCGCGTTGTCCTGTCTGACGCGTCCGATGACAACCAAAGAAGACGATCCCGGTATGCATACACCAGCTGAAGCTGATGCCGTGATTGACAGCAACGCTGGGCACGCCGACGACGAAGACGGGGCGGCTACCATTTTTTATGACATCGATGCAGCAGTACATGCAAACCTGGCGGCTGAGGAATTGGCCAAGCGAGACGTCGCTGAGAAGCAGATCATCGCTCAGCTCATCGCCGAGCTGGACGCCGACGACGACGATGTCGTTGACGTTGACTTTGATGACATCAACGATGCGGTTGTGCACCTCACAAATTCAAGGTCATCATTGTCCTCCTCGACGGCAGGCAGCAACAAGAGGGGGGCCTACATGAACTGGTTCGGCCTCGGTCACGTCCCCATCATCCACGCTGCCATCATGCGCCATGGTGGATCAATCATCAAAGCCATCAACTTCCTCCGCCATGCGTACCACACTCCGAGTTTCCCTTCAGTGTACAACAAGCTGTTGTACAGCACTGTGAAGGGATGGTACGAGCCATGCGGCACGGTGTTGAAGCCGCGCTACGCTCCAGCTCTCGTTGCTGGTGGCGACAAGCCAAAGGACAAAGCATCTCACACAACTCCTCGTGTCCAAGGAAACTGAGGGAAGAAGGGCTTCTTCGCCAACCATCTAGCACTATAAGGGGAGGTGTTACGCTCCCTTGAAGTTGTACAAGAGAGGGGGGTCCCGCTGTGCAGTGCTACGATCAAGGAGAAGGTCCACACCGTCATTCGTGAATGTGGCGTGGACGAACTGGAAGGGAAGCCAACGGCCGAGCTGTTCAACATAAGCTGGTGTCGCAAATTTGTCGCCGACGAGCTCCAGTGGGCATGGCGCTGTGTGACAACGGCCTCGTAGAAGCTTCCGCCAGATTGGGAGCTTCGTGCCCTCGCCATGCATCGTGGTGCCACCTTCTACATCAAACTACACTCCATCCCCCAATGCCTCGTGGTGAACGCCGATCATACCGACATCCACCTCGTTCTCGCACCTTGCTACACATCCACGCCAAAAGGCGCGGACGAAATGAAGGTGTGCAAGAGACAGGTGATCCGTCTAGTTGCATGCGCCATGGACGGCGGTGTTTTGCCGTTCCAGATCATCTGGACTGGCAAAACGTCCGTGTGCCACCCCAGTGCTGTCAACCCCGATACTGCCCTCCGGACAAGCCAGTGGCATTTCGCGCAGACGGCGAATCACTGGGCCAGCATGGAGACGATGAAGCAGTGGTACTGCATGGTGCTAGAACCCTACTTCATCCGCATGTCTGCGATTCACCACCTTGACCACACTGCAAAAAAAATGCTGCTTGTTCTCAACAAATGGCGGCCGCAATCATCTGATGACTTCCGCGCATGGGTGCGCGAGCGCTTCCCCTGGGTGCGGCTCCTTTAGATTCATACAAGCTGCACCGCCAAGTTGCAGCCATGCAACATTGGCTTGCAACATCCATTCAAGGGGGAGGTGTCCAAAGGCTATGCTTCATGGGTGGGGGACAATTTGAAGGACATGGACCTTGTCAACTTGGGGATGCGGGCCATCAAGGACGCATCCATTGGATGGATGCTGCAGGGTTGGGCACATCTGCGTCGGAGTCCACGGAGTGTGCAAAATGCGTGGAGGCAAGGTGGGTGGGACAAATGTCTGAATGCCGACTTCCAGCGTGTAGCATCCAGTGACATGTTGACCTACATGACAGAATCTTACCAGCAGGGGTACGAAAACGAGGATCGTGTGGAGTAGAATGCTAGCTTAAAACTCTGTTAATGCCATGTCTACTTTCCACACCTTGCATCACTCTCTCTCTCTCTCTCTCTCTCTCTCTCTCTCTCTCTCTCTGCGTGCACGCTCTCATCATGCCAGGACCAGAGGAGACAATCGAGGCTCTTCAAGCCGCTCTTAGTGAGGCACAGGCAGCATGCCGCAAGGCTGAGGATGAACTTCACAGGAA
>SZWC01000750.1:301426-335668 GCA_023375785.1 Penium margaritaceum
ATCTCTCTCTCTCTCTCTCTCTCTCTCTCTCGCTCGCTCTTGCTCACGACTTATTGATGGATTTTTTCTGTGGCATTCGTTGACTTGCCATCCACATCCGGGACCACAAAGACACGTCAGACCACTTCCCTCCAAAATCATGTACCACGTCATTTTGGCCTAAATCATAAGCGGACAACAGCGATTACCACTAGTACATAACCTGCCCTAACAAGAAGTTGAGGTCACCCTGGAAATGAATTATTAAATCGCACACAAATAAACATGAAGCGTTTCCAACGCGTACACGAACATTTGAATTCAAAAAAGTATTTACATACGAAATCATGTGGCCGTAGGGTAGTATTGAGTATTTATGGCCACCTAAACCCAGGCAGCGTCTACGCTAATCCCCGGTACCAGCAGTGCAAGAAAATCATGAAACCTGGACCCTAAGCATCACACAGCGCTGCAAATGTAGCAGTGCAGTCAGACACAACACCGGACTTGTGCAGGCAGCATATGCAGCGACGATGCCTGTCAGCGGCATGACTGTTGAGGAGGTCTGCTGATGGAGATGAGGACAAAGGAGGAAGGAGGCTGCAGCACACTACGTGTAGGCCTCAGCGTCCGTCAGCTCCACCGGACAACACTCCATCAGCGTCGCATCTCGCCGTCAGTCATCTGCACGCCAATGAACACAAGCCGGGAGGACACAACAGAGCACAAGTGAGAGACGTAAGACAAAATCCAACACTCCCCCATGACTCAGCCGTAGTGCACATGGACAGGAAGAGACCACAGAGATCAAGTGGACAGGGACAGAGAGAACCTCACGGACACACACTGACTACACTCAGAGCCTTCTTGAATGAGTCACGCTTCAGTGCCTTGGTCATAAAAGCAGCCAACTGCCGTGTTGTGTCAACTTACACAATACGGATGCTACCGTCATGCAACAAGGAACGCACATAGTGAAACTCAACATTGATGTGCTATGTGCGAGTGTGATACACGTCGTCATTGTCAGCAATGGCCATGGCACTTTCATTGTCACAGTACAATGTGATGGACGGGACTGTCTGATGCAACTCGGAAAACAGGCGGCACAGCCACATGCTCTCACAAGAGCCAGAACCAAGGGCCTCATACTCAACTTCAGCAGTACTGCGCACAATGCAGCCTTGCATACAGCTGCGCCAGGATACACCCGTTTCACCAACAAGAAAGATCCAGCCAGTATGACTCTTACCGTCCGGACTGTCGGCCCAATCACTATCGGTGTATCGTGTTGCCATAACAGATGGCTATTGACTGAACATGAGGCCCCGCCGTGGGGTAGAGACGACGTATTGCAGTACTCACATTGCGGCCTCAAAGTGGAGGTGTTACGGCTCGTGAGAGAACTTTGCCAGGAGGTTGATGGCAAACACAATGCATGGATGCGGCGTCGTCGCCAGGAACATTAGTGACCCGATGAGGCTCAAATACATGGTCACGTCTACTTGCTCCCCTACTATGGCTGCATAAGAGCTCTTGAGCAACATCTGACCATCAGGCGACATGGGTGAGGATGCTCTCGGCACGAGGGGTAGATCCTCAATGAAGCGCCCGGACAAGGTCTGGAAGTAGGCAACCTGATGGACATGTAGGATGTCCATAGAGCAATCATGCTCAAGCTCCATGTCCAGAAAGGCTCGTGCTGGCCCGAGGTCCTTCATCTGGTAGGCAACATGCAGTAGGTCCTTGACCCACTGGATGGCAGTTGCATCCAGCGATGAGATGAGCAGGTCGTTGACATAGACCAGGACAGCTACAGGGGCCTGACCTCGCGGAATTATGAACAACGTGGGGTCGGCAGAGCTGCAAAGGAGGCCGCCGTTGAGAAGCGTACAGCAAATCTCTTGGTTCCAACAGCACGGTGAATGCTTCAAGTCACAGAGGGCCTTTCGCAGCTTCCAGATCTTGCCAGAGCCATCATCGAAGCTTGGAGGCTACACCATGTATAGCTCCTCGCCCTCCAGTGCACCATGGAGAAAGGAGTTGCTCACATCCATCTTATGCAATCCCCGCATGTGCTGGGCCACCAGGCTGAACAACGCCCGGCTCATGGAAAACCGACCGCGCGGGGCTAAGATCTGGTCATAGTTGATCCCAGGGATGTGAGCAAACCCATTGGGTGTGAGACGCGCCTTATACTTGTCCACGGACCCGTCTGGCTTCCACTTTTGCCAGAGAACCCACTTGGCGCCAATGGCCTTATGGCCCGGGGGGAGGTCGACAAGCTCATAGACGTGATGTTGACGAATGGCGGCAAGCTTGCCTGCGCATGCAGCCTGCAAGTGAGCACCCTCGGGAGACGTCCAAGCCTAAAATAGGGTGGCTGGGTCCTCTGGTGGCTCCGTGGGACAGACAATGAGGGCACTTCCCGCGCCCCTGAAGGCATCCGCGTGAGCGTGGCCGCAATAGCATACATGTGCTCTAGATGGAGCAAGGCATAGTCCAAAGCTGACCCTGGATGTAGGTGAGTGATGACTGACATTGTGGCCAAGCCAAGTGCCTTGGTGCCAGGGTCCCCACTCACGACTGTGGAAGTGGGTCTGACATGAGGTGAGGAGCCTCGTGGGATGACAAGGGGTTGTGGCGCGAAAGGACGTGAGGACGCGGCCTGACCGCATGTGTAGTATGTCGATACAGATGGGGCAGGCGGCTCTGAGGAGCTCGTAGACACAGACGAGGCAGCCGGCCCTGAGGGGCTGGCGGACACGGACGGGGCAGCCGGCCCTGAGGGGTTGGTGGACGCGGACGGGAAAGCAAGCCTTGAGGGGATGGCGGACACGAACGGGGCACCCGCCTTGAGGGGCTGGCGGACATGGACGGGGCGGCCAGACGTGAAGGGCTAGTGGACATGGACGGGGCAACCGGCCCTGAGGGGATAACGGACACGGATAGGTCAACCGGCTTTGAGGGGCTGGCAAACATAGTTGGGGTGGCCGGCCCTCAGGGGCTGGCGGACACGGACGAGGCTACCTACTCTGAGGGGCTATCACACACAAATGGGGCAGCCAGTCCTGAGGGGATGGCGGACACAGACGGGGCAGCCGGCTCTGAGGGGCTGTCGAAAACAAATGGGACAGCCATTCCTAAGGGGCTAGTAGACATGGAAGGGGAAAACGGCACAGACGGACCTGCAAGCGTAGAAGATTGAACGCCCAAACGTGGCTAGACAAAGGACAGACCCACCACTCTCCCGCGTGATGGGAGGAACATCGATGCACCGGAGTGAACAAGGTCGTAGGGAAAACAGGTCATCAAAGACGAGGGCATCTTGGGACTTGACGATGCAGTGTCGGATGGGATCCCAGAAATGTCATGCCTTTGACTGACGCTAGACACCAAGGAAGGTGCAAGGACAGTCGCGAGGTGCGAGTTGCTACCTTGGTGTGGGGCAAGCAACCACACGATGGCTACACAGCCCCAGACCCGGGCTGGACGCAAATCGGCTCGCTCTCCATACTTGTGCTGGTATGGTGTGGACTGACGGGGTATGGGTCCGTGGGAAATCAGGTTCCAGACCCACGTCATGTAGGTCATGGCCTCGAATAAGAACCTGTCAGAGATGCAAGATTCGATTCGCATGGTACGGACGGCATCGACCATGGTGCAGTTCCAACGCTCACAGATGATGTTCTGGGTAGGTGTGTATGGCGTCGACGTTTCATGATGGCAACCAAGGGAGGCGAGGGAGAGTGTGGTCTCCCCCAAAAACTCACCCCCGCAATCAAAACGGACCCGGACAGGGACGACCACACTCGGTTTCAGCCCGGACAAGCCAGTCCCGAATGGTGGGAGCAACGTCGCTCTTCTGTCAAAGGCAGAAGAGCTGTCGAAGACCCAGCTGCTGCTCCCACTATTGTAGTTGCTGTAGGAAAGGGGGGCTAGAGGTTCCCCCAACAGAGGAGGACCCCTCCCCACTGGGGCTAGTAACCATAATGTTTGTTGGCCCTCCTTGTTCAACCTTTTGTTTTTTGTGTTTTGGTTTTTCTTTTTTCTCTTTGTGCTACTGATGTTTGGAGTGACGTCAGTAGTGATGTCACTATAGGATGGTTGACTTTAGAAATTGTTGCGTTATCCGAGAGTTGCCACATTTTTCTTGTTATTGGTGACGTCAGTAGTGACCTCAGTAATGACATCAACTAAAAAATCAGTATTGCAAACGTCAGTAGTGGTTGTTGCTGAAGCCGTTCCAGTGTAAGCTGCAAGGTGGCTAGTGTTGATGCTGTAGCTGTTGCTATTGCTGCTGCTGCTACAATTGCTGCTCCTACTACTGCTTTTGCTACTGCTACTAGTCCTACTAGTCTACTGCTACAGCTGCTAATGCTAGTGCTGCTGATGTTATTACTGTAGCTGCTACTGCTGCTGTTGTGATTGCTGTTGCAACAGCCGCTACTGCTGTTGCTGCTGAGCTGTTGCGTACTGCTGCGGCTGCTATGGCTACTATGACGGTCGTGGTAGCACCAGCAACAACTACAGAGTCAGCTACGGGGTGGGGGTTTTTTTCTTCCCTTTTTTTTTCTCTTGCTTGGTTGTCACAACGCAATGGCTGCGCGCTGCGAGCCGCGAGCAGCGAGCAACGCTCGCTGCTTGTTACCCGTTGCTTGCTGCAGACTGCGAGTAGCAAGCTCGCTATTCGTAGCTTGCTGCTTGCTATGGGCAGTGGGCTACGAGCAGCTGCAGCTGCTGCTGTTGCGAGCTGCAACTACTGTTGCTACGGATAGCTTCTGGCTACTGCTACAACTGTTGTTGTTGCGAGCTGTAGCTGCAACTGATATTATTTTGAGCTGTAGCTGCTATTGTTGGTTGTTGTTGGCTGCTGTTGGCTGTTGCTACTGCTGCTGCTGTAGCCTGCATCTGCTGCACACCGCTGTTGCTACAAGCTGCTATGGGCTGCTGCTACTGCAAGCTGCCATGAGCTGCTGCTTCTGCCGCCTGCTGTTGTTGAGCACAGCTGCTGCTGGCTGCTGCTGCCACTGCTCGTTGGTGCTAAAAGTTGCTGCTGCTATTGCTACTTGTAGCATGGTCACACCTGGTCGATGTGCGTCGTCGTCGCGATGCATGATGTAACTGGCCACTCACCTCGCGTAACGGGTGGGGGTTAGTGCTCCACGAAAAATCCAGCAGCATTTCCCCTGGCCCAATGGCAGTGGGAAATTTTGACGCCACCACCAGGCTAGTAAATGCTGCCTGAAAAAAATCCGGTAGCATTTCCCCTGCACTGGCGCGTATGGGGGTCCGCCGGCGTTGTCTAACACCTATACGCCAGTCTTCTGCTACTGCTGCTATGCTCTGGCTGTGATACCAAACTGGAAATACTAGGCAACAGGTTGAGGCAGCATCGTAAGTAATGCAGCGTGCGGGCTTCCACGCTCGTTGCTTAGACTGCTGCGCCCTGAGGGTGCCGCTCTAGAGTCTAAGTCTGGCGCGCATGCCAGTGTTAGTGCCAGAAAGCAGCTAAAAACTAGTAGTGAATCAGTTACTGGTTTATCGCCATCAGTCATCTGCACGCCGATGTACACAAGCCGGGAGGACACAACGGAGTACAAGTGAGAGACGTGAGACAAAAACCAACACAAGCCGGGAGGACACAACGGAGTACAAGTGAGAGATGTGAGACAAAAACCAACACAAGCCGGGAGGACACAACGGAGTACAAGTGAGAGATGTGAGACAAAAACCAACAACACCACAAGAACAACAAGGGTGGATTCCTCAAGGCACCGGAACAGCTCTCCGAGTGCCCACGTCTCGACCACCGAGAAAATACGAGCAATGTTAGAATCAGTCCAAACCAGCGTTCAGGCATTGCAAACGGCCTTTCGAACATCGGAAGCCCTGTAACAACCATCGGGTCTCCTCATCCTACTGGTACAGTCCACTAGGTGCGCAGGTCTCAACCCACCGAAAAAACTCTCCTAGCTCCTGACAAGCCCACAGGGCTGCCAAAACGCAGCGACCACGTCTCGCCGGCGCTATCGTATATGCTGGAGAAGTCTCGGGACACTACGGAGGCCCGTCGTGTCGTCACGCCAGACAGAAATGCTAGGCAGCAGGTTGGGGCAGCAGCGTTGTTCATGCAGCGTGCGGGCTTCCACACTAGTTGCTTAAGTCAGCTGCCCCCTCAGTCTGCTGCTCTAGAGACTCAGCTTGGAAGCTCGGGGTTTGTTACTTAGAAGTGTACGCGTCAGTGTTAGCGCCGGAAAGCAGCTCGAAACTGAAAGTAACTGATTATCAATGAAGAATCAGCATTAATGGGGGACCCCTCCAAGTTCTAGGCCCCCCCCCCACTAGTGTAAAAGTCGTTACTCAGCTAACCAGCCAATCAGAAAATAGTGCTACACCTATTTTCGGGCAGGCAGGGTTTCTCGGTGAGCCCTACCAGACAGCCGACAGCCCAAAACCCGGGCGTCGTCCGTTATACTTGAAAACTGGACCATACCATAATACCAACGCTACAAACGCAGTCGTGCGGTCAGAAACAGCTAGAAAAATAATAGCAAGGAGTTATGGCTGCCGGAACCCAGCCAGTGCCTGCAATGGTCCATGATGCCGAACAGGGCCATGCAACACGCAACAAGGACCCTATGCAGAGCATGACGATGCAGACGCAATGGGACACGCATGACGTATGCAGACAGCAACTACGGTGGCAGTGACCGCCGACAGCACGACCACCGAGGAGGCCTGCCGATGGAGCTGAACACGTCGCCGGAGAGAGGAAGCTCCAGCGAACTGCAAGTAGACCTCAGCGTGTGTCGGCTCCACCGGACGACACTCCATCAGCGTCGAGTCTTGCCGTCAGTCATCTGCATGCCGATGTACACAAGCCGGGAGGACACAACAGAGCACAATGAGAGATGCACAAAAAACCGACATCCCCCCATGACTCACAGGCGTAGTGCACATGGGCGGGCAAAGACACGATCAACATCCAGACTCACCCAGGGCACGCAGAGACGCAGGCAGAGACAGAGAGGGCAACTCACAGATGTATGCCGACTGAACTCACAGCCTTCTTGAAGGAGTCCCGTTTCAATGCCTTGGTCAGGAAGTCAGCTAGCTGCCGTGCTGTCTCAACCCACACAATGCTGATGTTGCCGTCATGCAACAACGAACGCACATAGTGATACTCAACATTGATGTGCTTTGTGCGCGTTTGATGCACGCCGTCATTGTCGGTGATGGCCATGGCACTCTCATTGTCACAATGCAAGGTGATGGATGCGACAGACTGACGCAACTTGGACAACAGAAGACGCAACCACACACTCTCACACGCGCCTGAGCCAAGGGCCACATACTCAGCCTCAGCAGTGCTGCGTGCAATGCACCCCTGCTTACCACTGCACCAAGACACAGTTGTGTCGCCGATCAGAAAGATCCAGCCCGTGCGACTCTTACCGTCTGGACTGCCGGCCCAGTCACTGTCGGTGTAGCCCACTGCAACAACGGACGGCTGGCGGCAGAACATGAGACCTCGCCGAGGGGTCGAGACGACATAGCGTAGTACTTGAATCGCGGCCTCGAAGTGGAGGTGACGCGGCTCCTGAGAGAACAGGGCTAGGAGATTGACGGCGAACGCGATGTCTGGACGCTTCGTCGTCGCCACGAACATCAGTGACACGATGACACGCAGATACGTGGTCACATCAACTGGCTTCCCCACAACAGCTGGGTCAGGACTCTTCAGCTTCACCTGGCCATCGAGTGACATAGGTGAAGATGCGCTAGGCACGAGGGGTAGGTCCTTAGCGAAGCAAGTGGACAGGGTCAGCACATAGGCAGCCTGATGGACGTGCAGGATGCCCTGGGAGCGATCATGCTTAGGTTCCATGCCCAGGAAGACTTGGGCAGACCCGAGATCCTTCATCAAGTAGGTGGCATGCAGCAAGTCCTTGACACGCTGGATGGCGGCCGTGTCTGGCGACGCAATGAGGAGATCGTTGACGTAGACCAGCACTGCGGCAAAGGTCTGACCTCGCGTGCTGACGAACAGAGCGGGGTTAGCGGTGCTGCGCTGGAGGCCGCCACGGAGAAGTGTGCTGCTGATCTTCTGGTTCCAGCACTGAGGCGACTACTTTAGGCCATTGAGGGCCTTCCGCAGCCGCCAAACTCTCCTTGTGCCCTCGTCGAAGCTTGGGGGCTACACCATGTACAGCTCCTCAACCTCCAGTGAGCCATGGAGGAACGCGTTGCTCACGTCCATCTGGTGTAGCTCCTACCCATGCTGGGCAACCAGGCTGAAGAGCGCCCGGCTAGTGGAGAACCAACCGACTGGGGCAAAGATCTAGTCGTAACTGACCCCAAGGACCTGAGCCAACCCCTTTGCTGTGAGGCGGGCCTTGTACTTGTCCAAGGACCCGTCAGGCTTCCACTTGCGCCGCAAGACCCACTTGGCACCAATGGCTTTCCGACCTGGGGGGAGGTCGACGAGGTCATACACGTGGTGCTGCTGTATAGCAGCAAGCTCCTCGGCACAGGCAGCATCACAATGAATGGCTTCAAGAGAGGCTCGAGCCTCGCGTAGGCTGGCTGGGTCCTCCGGGCGTGCTGTTGACCGGACTGAGAGGGCATGTGCATCACGAGCTCCAAGTGGGATGCGGGCGAGTGCCACCACGATAGCATGCCGATGCTCGTGATGATGCATGGCGTAGCCCAGTGTAGAGCCCGGGTGAAGGTCTGCGATGATGGCCGAAGTGGTCAGGCCGAGAGCCGGACGCGACGGGGGCAGCTGGCTCGGAGGGGCCAGCCGACGCGGCTGGGACTGCTCGCCCAGAGGGGCTTGTGGACGCGATTGGGACTGCTGTCCCGGAGGAGCCAGCGAACGTGGCTGGGACTGCTGGCCCGGAGGGGCCAGCGGACGCGATTGGGACTGTTGGCCCGGGAGGGCCAGAGGACGCGACAGGGGCTACCGGCTCAGAGGGACGGAGTGATGTGTCACCCGGAAGCGACAGGATGGAGGACAGACTCACCACTCCCCCACGCGACGAGAGGGACACGACGAGCCGGAGCGGATGAGGTCGTGGGGAAACACATCCTCGAAGAAGAGGGCATCGCGGGACTCGACGATGCAGTGTCGGGATGTGTCCCAGAAGCGCCAGGCCTTGGACGAACGGGACACACCGAGGAAGGTGCAAGGGCGTCCGCGGGGGGCGAGCTTGCCGCCCTGCTGTGGGACGGGCAGCCATACAATGGCCACGCAGCCCCAGACGCGAGCCCGACGGAGGTCAGCGCGCCGACCGCACCAGTGCTGGTATGGCGTGGACTGGCGGGGAAGGGGACCGTGGGGAATCCGGTTCCAGACCCAGGTCATGTAGGCCATGGCTTAAAAACACAAGCCATCGGAGAGACCGGACTTGACCCGCATGGTGCGAATGGCATCGGCCATGGTCCGGTTCCACCGCTCGGATACGCCGTTCTGGGTGGGTGTGTAGGGCGCAGACGTCTCATGGTGGACCCCGCGAGAGGCGAGAAAGGACGTGGCCTCACCCATGTACTCTCCACCGTGATCGGAGCGAAAGCAGCAAAGAGAGTGGCCACACTCGCGCTCCGCGAGGACAAGCCAGTCTTGAATGGCTCGGGCGACATCGCTCTTCTGCCGGAGGCAGAAGACCCAACGGTAGCGAGAATAGTCGTCCGTAAGGGTGAGGACATAGCGGCCATGCTCTCCGACGGACTCTGTGGGGAGAGGGCCCATGACGTCCGAGTGGACAAGGTCGAGAGGGGCGGATGCACGGGAGGAAGACAAGGGGTATGTGGATCGGTGCATCTTCCCCTGAGCGCAGTCAATGTACTCAGTGAGGCACGGGAGAGGGAAAGTCTCCAGGTCAAGGCCCTTTGCCGGCTGGGTGCGGAGCATGCTCTCTACGGCGGCAGAGTGGACGTGGCAAAGGCAGCAGTGCAAGCAGCGGGTAGTCTGAGGAGACAGCGTACTGGTGACAAACACATGGCCTGTGGCAGCCGACGGGGAGGAGACGGGAGGAGAAGAGGAGAGGCGAGGAACATGCCACAGGTTGCCACGGGCAGTGGCGTGCAGGACGACAAGACCAGACGGACGCAACGACACAGTGCCAACACCACACGAGTGCACAACGTCCATGCTCATGCGGTCAAGGGCAGTCACGGACAAGAGGCTGAGCTCGAGACCAGGGACGAAAAGGACATCGGTCAGAAAGACGTCACCGCCAGGACCACGGAAACGAACGACGCCAACACCACGGATAGGCAATACTTGTCCGGAACCCGTCCGGACACCAGAGACATCGCCTACAGGATCGAGCATACTGAAGGCCTCACGAGAGGCCGTCATGTGATGCGTGGCTCCGGAGTCAATGATCCACGTCTCAGCACGGTCCTAAACAGGGGTCGCCAGATCGCTAACGGTTACATGGCAGCAAGCGAGGGACGCGGACGCGGTAGAAGGAGGTGCAAAACGGGACTGCCAATCGTCAAGCCACGCAATGTCATCAAGGAGGGGGGTGGAGGAGACCATGAGAGACGACGAGACAGACGAAGAGATGGGACACGACCGCAGCTCAGTCTCAGTCATGCAGGGTTGGGCAAGAAGGCAGGAGGTGACGCAACTCGTACTTCCCTGGGGAGGACGGCGAGGCAGGCCAAGCTGGAGCGCAATGAACTGCTCCAGCTGACACTCACGAGAGGACACCCCGGGAGTGTAGACGGAGTGCAAAGTGACGGCTCCAGAGCCCGGGTAGTAGGAGGACTGAGCCGGCGAAGGAAGCGGAGGCGCCGACGACTGTGGGTAATACTGTTGTGGCGCGGGTGTCTGCGGGACAGGCGGAGCTTTCAGAGTGGCAGAGCTGCTAGACGAGGTCGGAGTGGAAGGGCCAGCAGCAGCGACTGTGGCAGAGGCCAGACGGTGCTCCCGCTGGCGACGCATGGTGGCGATGACGCGCGCCTTGTCCGTCGGAGAGGGCACGTGTACCACCCGTGCCCGGGCTGACCACAGTTGTGGCAGACCGAGCCACCACTGCTGGACCCGGTCGACAACTGCTACTGCTGCTGCTCCAGAGGACCCTTGCCTTTCTTGTTCCGGCTCTTCTTCTTCTTCCGCGAAGACGATGAGGTAGCTGCGGCGGGGGAGGCGATGGCCACGCAAAAAACGGTAGGGGAGGCGATGGCAAGGGATGCAAGAGCCTCCGTGCGTTGGAGCTAGGACTCCGGGCGAGCTTCCTCAATGCGGAGGAAGAACTCGTATGCCCAGGGCATGAGGGTGCCCAGGGCCGCCATGGTGGAGAGGACGTCCTGGGGGTAGTGTACGAAGACGTCCGCGTACGCGCTGGTGGCGCCGCGCTTGATGGTGAGGAGCGCGTACAGAGGGGGCGGAGCAGATTTGCCGAGACGACGAAGGATGTCCTCCGCACGCTGCCAATAGGCAGTGACCGTCTCGGTCTCCCCCATGTGCAGGGAGTTGAACTCCTGGAGCAGACAGCTGATCTCAGCGTTGCTGGACAGGCGATGGGGCCTGGTGAGGACATGCCATGCGGCTGCAGGGTCTGGGATGTCGCCAGTAGTGAAGTTGCCGAGGAAAGGCTCCAAGGCCAGGCGGGAAGCTGGAGGGGCGACTGGGACAAGGGCACGGACGGCGCGACCGGCGTCATACAACTGGTCGGCCTGGGTGGAGTCGTAAGGGAGGGTGTAGTATGCCCACATGCCCTCACCTTGCGCCCAGATCCGGAAGCTGAGCTCCCAGTTCCAGAATTGCTCGTCGGCCTGAAGCAGCGGCGGCGGCGTCTCAAAGTCCTTCTGCCTGCGGCCGGCACCCAGAGTGGGGCCAAGGACGGAGGTCACTGTCGGCCGCTGGCGCTAATCTGCTATTGTGGCAGGTAGTATGTGGCAGCAGACACAGCTGGACTGGCGTGCCCTAGAGGGACGAACGACGGTAGCACACTGGTGGCAGTCTGGGCAGCTACTGGCTGTAGCACCGCAAGCTGCTGCGTCAAGGCAACGAGCTATTGTTGAAGAGCAGCGAGGGGGTCAGGATTGCCCCCACCAACACCAGTGGGCTGCTGCTGCTCCTGCTGTTGCTGCTGCTGCTGCTGCTGGTGTTGCTGCTGCTGCTGCTGCTACTACTGCTGCTGTTGTTGCTACTACTACTGCTGTTATTGCTGCTGCTGCTGCTGCTGCTGCTCCTACTGCAGTCGCTGCAAGAAAGGGGGGGTAGGAGTCCCTCCAACAGAGGAGGACCCCTCCTCACCGGGGCTACCAGCCATGGTCTAGTGACTCTTCTTTGTTTCCCCCCTTTATTTTCTTTTTTTTTTCGTGCTGCTGATGTCAACAGTTACATCAGCCGAGGATGGCTGACATCAGCAGAGGCTACTACGTGTGTGCAGTGCTATTGTTTTCCCCTCTGTGTTTGTTTTTTTTGTTTTTTTTGTTGTTGATGATGTCAGTAGTGACGACAGCAGTGACGTCAACGGACGGCCAATGACGTCAGCAACGATGGATGCAGCCGCTGTTGAGGGGCTGCAACCGTAGTTGTTGGTGCTGCCGCCGTTGGTGCTGCGGCTGCTGCCGCTGCGGTGGCTATTGCTGCTACCGCTATTGTTGCTATTGCGGCTGCAGCTCTGGCTGTTGCGGCTGCTGTTACCGCTCCTGCTGCTGCTGCTGTTGCTGTGGCTGCGGCTGCGGTTGTTGCTACTGCTGCAATAGTTGCTACTGCTTGCTGCGGCTGCGGTTGCGGTTGTTGCTGTTGCTGCAGCTGCTGCTGCGGCTTGCTGCGGCCGCTGCTGCTGTTGCTGCTACAGCTGTGGCTGCAGCTGCGGCTGCTGCTACTGCTGCGGCTGCTACTGCTACTGCTGTTGCTGCACCTGCTACTGCTACTGCAGCTGCTACTGCTGCTGCGGCTGCGGCTGTTGTGGCTGCAGCATCAACTACAACAGCTGCTGTAGCTGCGGCTACTGTTGCGGCAGTTGCGGCTGCTACTGTGGCTCTTGCTGCTGCTGCCGCGCCTGCAGCGAACAGGAAGAAAGGGGGGGGTCCCTGCACTTTTTTTTATTTTTTATTTTTCTTCTTGCTCATCGCTGCGAGCTCGCTGCTCACTGCGAGCGACGAGCTGCGAGCAGCGAGCTTGCTGCTTACTGCTCGCAACGGGCAGCCAGCTTGCTGCGTGCAGCTCGCTACTCGCAGCGAGCAGCGAGCTATGGGCAACTGCGGCTGCTTCTGTTGCTGTAGCAGCAGGAGCTGCTACATCTGTTGCTGCTGGTGGCTACGGCTGCTGTTGTTGCTGCAGGAGCCGCTGGTGCTGCTTGCTGCAGCCGCTGCTGTTGCTACTGCTACGGCTGGCACCTGCTGCTGCGAGCTGCTGCGCGCTACTGATTCTGCCGGCTGCTGCTCGCTGCCTCTGCTGCTACTGCCGGCTACTACTGCTGCGGGCTACTGCTGCTGCGGGCTGCTGCTGCTGCGAGCTGCTGCTGCTGCCAGCTGTTGGTGTGTGCTGCTGCTGCTGGCCGCTGCTGCCACTGCTAGCTAGAAATCTAAGCGGCAGGTTGGGGCAGCATGCGTTGTTGATGTAGCGTGCGGGCTTCCACGCTCGTTGCTCAAGTCTGCTGCCCCCTCGGTCTGCTGCTCTAGAGCCTAAGTCTAGAACCTCTGGGTTTGTTACTCAGAAGTGTGCGCGCCAGTGTTAGCGCCAGAAAGCAGCTGAAAACTCGAAAAGATTGATTACCAATGAACAATGAGACACAATGGGAGACCCCTCCAAGAACTAGCCTCCCCCCCAGCTCCGTAGAGCTTGTTACTCAGTTCACCAGCCAATCAGAAATTACCTATTTTCAGGCTGGCAGTTTTCTAGGTGAGGCCTCCCAGACGGCCGACAGCCCAAAACCCAGGTGTCGTCCATTTTGCCTGAAAACTGGACCATACCATGATATCAACGCTGCGAACGCAACCATGCGGTCAGAATCAGCTAGAAAAATAGTAGCGAGGAGTTATGGCGGCCTGAACCCAAGCAGTGCCTCTGATGGTCTATGATGCCGAACAGGGCCATGCAACAGGCAACAAGGACCCTAGGCAGCGCATAATGATGCAGACGCGATAGGACGCGCTGGACGCATGCAGACAGCAACAGCGGTGGCCGTGACCGTCGGCACCGCGACCGCCAAGGAGGCATGCCGATGGAGCTGAACACGTCGCCGGAGAGAGGAGGCTCCAACGAACTACGAGAAGACCTCAGCGTGCGTCGGCTCCACCGGACGACATTCCATCAGCGTCGAGTCTCGCCGTCAGTCATCTGCACGCCGATGTACACAAGCCAGCAGGACACAACAGAGCACAATGAGAGCAAAAACCAACACTGCTCGCTCCTGCGGCAAGCTGCTGCTGCTACTGCTGCTCGCTGCTGCTGTCAGTCACACCTGGAGGACGTCGCCGCGTGCGTCGTCACCAGCAAGGGCCTGACGTGGCCGGCCGCTCACCTCCTCGCGTCAAGCGTGGGGTCAGTGCTGCCGGAAAAAATCCGGCAGCATTTCCCCTGGCCTAGTGGCCGTGGGAAAAATTGTGACGCCGCCACCAGGCGGGTCAACGCTGCCGGAAAAAATCCGGCAGCATTTCCTCTGGCCTAGTGGCCGTGGGAAAAATTGTGACGCCGCCACCAGGCGGGTCAACGCTGCCGGAAAAAATCCGGCAATATTTCCCCTACACTGGCGCGTATGGAGGTCCGCCGGCATTGTCTGGCACCTGTACGTCACTCTTCTCCTGCTGCTGCTACGCTCTGGCTCTGATACCAAGACAGATATGCTAGACAACAGGTTGGGGCAGCAGCATTGTTGCTGCAGCGTACGGACTTCCACACTAGTTGCTCAAGTCAGCTGCCCCCTCAGTCTACTACTCTAGAGACTGTCTGGAAGCTTTGGGTTTGTGACTCAGAAGTGCGCGCGCCAGTGTTAGCGCCAGAAAGCAGCTGGAAACTGAAAGTAACTGATTAGCAATGAAGAATAAGCAACAATGGGGGGGCCCTCCAAGTTCTAGGCCCCCCCCACTAGTGTAAAAGTTGTTACTCGGCTAACCAGCCACTCAGAAAATAGTGCTACACCTATTTTCTGGCAGGCAGGGTTTTCTCGGTGAGCCCTACCAGACAGCTGACAGCCCAAAACCTGGGTGTCGTCCGTTTTGCCTGAAAACTGGACCATATCATAATATTGACGCTGCAAACGCAGTCGTGCGGTCAGGAACAGCTAGAAAAATAGTAGCAAGGAGTTATGGCTGCCGGAACCCAGGTAGTGCCTACGATGGTCCATGATGCCGAACAGGGCCATGCAACATGCAACAAGGACCCTATGCAGAGCATGACAATGCAGACGCAATGGGACGCGCTGGACGTATGCAGACAGCAACTGCGGTGGCAGTGACCGCCGGCAGCACGACCGCCGAGGAGTCCTGCCGATGGAGCTGAGCACGTCGCCGGAGAGAGGAGGCTCCAGCGAACTGCGAGTAGACCTCAGCGTGCGTCGGCTCTACCGGACGACACTCCATCAGCGTCGAGTCTCGCCGTCAGTCATCTGCACGCCGATGTACACAAGCCGGGAGGACACAACAGAGCACAATGAGAGATGCNGTGGCAGTGACCGCCGGCAGCACGACCGCCGAGGAGGCCTGCCGATGGAGCTGAGCACGTCGCCGGAGAGAGGAGGCTCCAGCGAACTGCGAGTAGACCTCAGCGTGCGTCGGCTCTACCGGACGACACTCCATCAGCGTCGAGTCTCGCCGTCAGTCATCTGCACGCCGATGTACACAAGCCGGGAGGACACAACAGAGTACAATGAGAGATGCGCAAAAAACCAACAATGCCCTCATCTACCATATACCACAAACGTGGGTATATGGGTAATCCATTGGCGTCGGTCTCGACGGGTGGAAGCCACACAAACCAACATTGTCGATGCTCTGACGCCAGCTCCTTCCCCAGCAGGGATCATGTCAGCGTGCTCCCCAGTATTGCTGCTTCATACCACCAGTGCGAGGTATATGGATAATCACCACGGTCATCGCTCGTGACGGGTGGAAGCCACACAAACCAACAGTCCTTGTTATGGAAGCTGGCCTGGCGGAGCCTGCATTGAAACAGGGGCAAGAAAGTGATGCTTTTTCCACCCTCACTGGGCATTCAGGAGAAATTTCCTCGGAAGCGTTAAAGGGTCGGCCTAGAGATAACCTTGAGTATGAGGGTAAGCTGGAGATAAAATAGGTGGGGCAAAGTCACTCCTCCCCCAACAGAGTAAGGAGCTTATGGTTAGTCAGTAGTATAGCTCGCTTTTGGGCGTTTATGCCTCTTGCATGGTACCTTGAATGCACACAGAGGAAAGAGTTCATATGCATGCATTTGGACTGAGGTGAATGATGGCGGTACTGTCTTGGAGCATGAGCACTTTAGCTTCTGTACGTTGTTCCTGGAATTCATGATCATGAATGTCATCACATCAGGGGGGTATATGTTGACAAGCCGGGAATGAATTTCTTGCTGATTAAATGGCAGAATTCTGTGCTTTCGTTTGACTCCACTTCAGTCATGGCAATCATGTCACCTACATTATCCTTGCTGGAAACAGATCCTCATGTCAACACCCTCTTCCAGGAGCGATGGAATGATTTCAAAACACAGATAGTACACAACCCCTGAACAAGCCAGTCTGTCTCACTGAAAAGCTTGTCACGAACCCAAAGTCTTTGAAAGGACAAGGACGGTGTCAACTAGCTGAACCCAAGGTTACAATGAGCTACAGATGTAAGAATGTGTGCCATGTAAATCCGGGCCTGAGGTGGTTGTGGATTCGATGACACCTGCATATGTGAGATGTGTAAGAGACGACTCTGCGACCATTGGTGCAAGGACAGCAGCACGCCAGCTCAGAAGTCTTGGCTAGCAAGGTCAGGGCCACCATCGCAACTGTGAGGGGCATAGATGTGCCGAAAGAACAGCTAACGCAGAAGAGAACCAGGCCGCGGCATGGGCTGGTCCCAGAAGGCAAAACAAGAATCCATTATCTAAGTTCATGGGGCCACGCGCAAGACCCTGAAAGATGCCGAAATCTGCACTGCTGGCCCAAGACCGCAGGCCCCCAACTCTTGTTGCCGCACTATTCCACCAGTCAGCCGCAACCTGCCCCCAGTCTGGCATGTACGCCCCACAAGTCTTCCAGTTTCAGCCAGCCCGGAAGACTCAGCCTTGGCTCAATCGTCGTCACTGTCGCTGTCACTGTCNGGCGCTGCAGCCGCCTTAGCAGGTGATGGCGAAGCTGGTGTGGGTGCAGGAGCAGCAACAGCTGATGTCCCCTCTTCCTCTCCTTCTGGCCCCGTTGCACCCACAGCCGGTGTCCCAGCACCATTCTCTGAGGTGAGCGTGGAATAGTTGCCCTTGATGAGGAAGAGCTGGTTGAAGTGGTGCTTGCAGTAGAGCTTGCCATGAAGTGCGCGGTATGTGGCAGTGGTCAGCTTGCACCCAGCGTGCACACATTTGAAGCAGAAGTTGTGGTACGTAGTGTTCTCAACACTAACCTGGTAGACACAGCCAGAAAATGTCCAAAGTGCACCCAGGAGGACCAACTGTCAAAACGCTTCTCCGCTGGAGCAGGAAAAGAAAAGCTTCCTACCAGACCACCAACATCCATGAGACCAAAGCCCAAAAAGACATGAAAAAAGGTTCGACACCCACCCAGCCAGCTGCCCTCCCCTCTTCATGAGATCCCAACAGGGACCTTACCATGTCTTCAAACAGCCTACACCTTACCTTCTCGAGCGGGTACACCGTCTTGCTGCACACCTTGCACTTCTCTTGTGTACCTCCGAACCGAGATGCGAGAGGGTTTGTCTGCTTCACCTGCAGATCAACGTATCCAAGGAAGAGAGCACAGGAAGCAGAAACCATGTTTAAACGTGTCATCCAAGAAATCTGGTTCATATGGGAAAGACGGAAGGTGGATGGCAACACATGATAGCAGCACTGCAGACCTAAGCATGCAACAGAAGTCACGCTTCAGCATCTCCCTGGAATTTCAGGGAGAAGCTGAGATCCCAGGTCAAGACCGGAGATATCTCAGGCCTGTCACGCGGACATTCCTCAGACAGGAAGTGCGTTTCTGCAGGCAATTCTCCAGCCAAGGCTTGCAATGCAGGGAACAGCAGGTGCAGCGTTGTTGAAGTGCTCTTCACAGCTGGGGAGGTATGAGGCTCTTCTGCCTGGAGCAATAAGGCACATCCTCTTCTGTTGGGAATATAGGGCACACGCGAATGCACGCACTGACCTTTTCCTCCTTTATCTTTGGCGCGCTGCCTCCCGCAATACCTGAGGGTTAAGATCCAAATGCATTGCACCCATTGTCAAATACAAGGACATGACCTTTTGGATGGGGAGCAGAGGACATCCATCCTGCACTGTTCACTGAAATCCAAGCTCCTCAGTTGCTATCAGCACGAACTGCCAATAACAAAAGCAACAGAACATAAAATGTTGCCAGTTTAGACAGTCCCTGCTGGCGTGTTCCAAAGAACGGGGTCGGAAACAGTTTCAATAGTGAGCACAGGCACTTGCAGTTGCAATTGCATACTTTCTTGTGGAGCCGGCTTCTCTTTCTCTGCTTTGATTGCCTCATCAAAGCTCTTGTCGTAGCTGCCAGTCTTCTTGAACAGCTGCTCGAAGTGAGGCTTGCAGTACAGTACACCTTCCAGCGAGGCAAAGCTGTTCAACTGCGAACGAGGTCGTCACAAACAAGAGCACAATGTGACAAGTAGTCAGAAAAGGGAATGATTGTAAACGGTTGGTGGACAAGAGATCGGGACAACTGGCCTAGAAAACGGGGGGGTGAGAAGGCGGGAGGAAGGAGGCCACGGTGAAGCACATGGCTTGAGGAACGAGGAGGGTGTGCAGGACGGACAATGGTGACGAGACGAAGGCAGGCGGAGGCAGAGGAGAGGAAGTAGGATGTGAAGGGGGAGGAGGAGGAGGAAGAATGCCTGGGGAGAGAAGAAGGCGATCGGGGATCACAGAGGTCGTGCATCAGCGTGCAGGAACACGATTGAGCGACATCGCCATGCAAATCGAAGGTGAGAAATGAGTCCCGATCGAACTTGCCATGCACGCCTCGCATTGCTGGGTGAGACAAGGACTGCCAAGCCGACGAATGTCACACGGACGAACCCAGATGACCCAGAGAACAGTCCCACGAAGCAGTTTGGCATACCTGAAGTGTGCCTTTGCAGTGAGAGCACCTGCAAGACCAACCGATACAAAGCAGGAGGGGCGGGCACGCCAGGCGTGCCAAGCAGAGATGACTTAGATACTCAGATTTACAACTTGCATAAAAATCGTTTCAGTAATCTTTACCAGAACGAAGGGACTTAGGCCCCCGACGGCCGTATTTGAGACACGCTCCCCCTGGGCGGACCATCAAACCATAGAAGGACATTTTTCTACATGACAAGAGCTCAAGAGAGTACACTTCAGAGACACGAGTGGTGAAACCGTCTTGCCGCCGCGCGGTCTTCACCTACAACGCCAGACACTGACCAGATTCCTTCAACACGGACAGAAGATTGTTCCGTTGTGGCCAAACATTCTTCAGTCACTCAATCCCCTTTCCCGACGAAAGAAGCCGTAGGAGCCACAATTTTTTAACATGTCAAGCGTGGAGCACGTTGCAGTTGGCACGGAAACGAAAGCTAGGAGATAGGAACTATTCTCACGAGGAGGTTACACAGGAAGCACCGGAAAACGGTTCTCCGTTGCTCGAAGAGCGGTAGTCTCGAAGAGCGGCAGTCGCAAACAGAAAGTGGATTGTGCATGGATATTCACGGGAGGCCGCCAAACCTCCAGGTTATCCGAGAGCTCGAGATGTCTATTCCTGCTGTCTGCGGGACTGCGGAACTTCCACCACCCACTCTCCATCCTCGGCACCCGCCGGCGGCGTGCCAGACATCACTTCTCTCAGTGACGAAAACTTCTCACTGAAGACACATTCCAGACATCCTGTGATAACCTACCTTGTATCGCCTTTCAAGCGATCTACAACTTCGACATCTTAGTATTGGCGCCAGAAGTATCCAGCTTCGGCCAGTCGGAGAGAAACAATAAAGAGTGCACAAGAGCCCGATAAAACGAGTGTCGAGCTCATCAGACTGGCAGGATGGACGAATCGTGGAAAGGAGACCAACAGTGGTCTATCTTCCACGTCGTGTGCAGCATGCGAAGTCGATGCCGGCACACGGTTACTTGACATGTGCACAGAGAAGGACTTCGACCGCAGTGCAGCTGTAAGACCGCGTAACCAGCAGAATGCAACAATGTTGAAGGTTTTAGAGGCATCCTCGTGACATGGCGCGCAGAGGAAGACCAATGCTAGGAGCATGACAATCCGGGACCAACCTGAAGCACGCTTTGTGGTAAATCACGCCATCTGCGATAAGCTGCTCCATGAGGTACACAGTTTTGCTGCAGACCTTGCACTTGGTCTGGGTGCCCTGAAAGGCCGCCATGGCGGCTGCACGCTGTTGGGGGCAATAGATACAGAGGAGTGGGAGGCAAGGCAGGATAGTTAGGGGCAGGTGGATAGCTCAACCAGAGCGACCGGTAACCCTCCAGATCCGACGTCGAGAGCTAGGACAGCCGCAAGCCTGGCACGGTTTGTGCTGTATGACAAGGCGGCAATACCGATGTGCCACAGTTCAGGGGTCGACACCAGACCTTATGATACCTCTGCCGAGCACATGACCCATCTGACCCATCAACCCACATCCATCAGCAGCATTCACGATGGTCGGGCATCGATTTCGCCGCACGCACGCTCCAGCATCGCGTCGAAATGCCGTTGCCGGACTTCACATCGGAGCTTCGACCGCGTCACCGTCGTCACCCCTGTAGGGCCCTCATGATGGGAGCACCTCCGCCATCGGAACCGCTCAGGCCCGCTCAGGTCTGACAGGAGCCGTCGTGCGGAGTGGGGTTAGGCAAGAGCGAGGGAGCCGTTTGGAAGCTCAAAGCTGGCCGAGGCGTTAGCAACAACTGTAACTAATGAAGGTTTGCCTCCAAATTGTTACCGCAAACCACAACAAACTGGGCTCAACCCTCAGTGTCGAAGGGGATTGTATGCTCCTCAAACAATCTTACTCAACGCCGTTTAATATGTCTCTTCTTCACACAAACCCTGGACTCAAGCAAGGGCAGCCTCTCTGTAGTGAACACTGATTGTGCAAGGCGGGCAAGGATGGATATCCCCCTTCGACCCATTTGCAATCCGTAGTTGAGAAAACCGTGAAGATGGACGGAAAACCTCCGGAAAAGAAAGTTGAAAAGAGGAAACGAATTATGGAATGGGATTATGAAGCAACCAGTAATCTATATACCTTGAAGAAACTGTGCAATACGCCGCTTTTTAGCAACCAAAAAGAGGAACTGTTCCGAGGTCGTCGAACGGAATGTCTCCAGGGTAAAAACATTCAAACAAATGGTTCCTACAAAGGAATGGCGTTGGGCTCATAGCCAGGCTCGAGCGTGGCTGCTAAATGTAACACTGCACCCTGTCCATTCCTTCGCAAGGACAAAAGCGCTGAGACCAATCGTTTCTGGAGACGGAGCTCCAACGCCAATTTTTTCACCGCACAGGTTGGCAAAATAGTTCAGGAAACACGGAAGCACAAGTCCGCAGATCTCGTGGCTCTGGCACGCATCTGGTGTACCACACGCTGGCCCAAACGGAAACTGACCGAAACTTCAGGGCTAGCAGGAGTTGGAAGGGTCGAACTTCATGAAGTACGAATACTGAACCTGGCAGCCTGGTTCGATTTTAAAGCTGCCCTGAACCATTTCACCAACACAGTTTGTTATGAGATGAAAGTTAAAAAAGTCAAATGATCCAAAAAATAATTCTAACCATATCATCTCATAAAAATTCCAAATTAAGAGCTGCCCGTTTCTTTTAGGCTCATAACCACGCCAAGCAAAATGTAGGTTGTTCACAGGGATGAGATGTTAATAAGTGAACAATTCAAGGAATTTTGATACATTATAATTTAAATTAAGCATTAATTGTACTTCAGTGACGAGTTTCAAACAATTCGAGCACATATGTACAATGATGAGGATCACAATGAGGCATATGTTTGTCTTCGGTGCTCGGACCAAGCGATGTGTGTATGGTTGTGGAGAATCCCCCTATAGAATTGGAAAGGCTTCAAGAATAATTCAACCGAAAAATATCAAAAAAATTGATGTGTTTCGCCACACTTCTATGAACCATCCTACAAAGTTGTCAAAATCTTCACGAGCTGAACACCAAAGGTCGAGGCAAGTGGCAGATTTTTTGGGGGGGACGGAGGCTTAAGGAATGCATGTGGCAGAAATGCCCTCGATCAAACAATGTGATAATCTTGAGGTTAATGAGAAGTGGGCCACAAATGTAAAGACAAAAACTGCCTACTCGTTGAGCTTGGGGCATAACACTTAGCCCCCTCTTATGCACAAAGCCTTAGCACTTGAGCAAACGGTGATGGTGGTAGTAGCTGTCCCTCGGATTGATCGACATCTCGGAGGTTGTCGTAGGGCTCCCCACTGTTGTGCGTGCCTCCGTAGTCATGCTACTCAACCAAATACTCTATCATTTTTCCACGACGTCGGTGTCCAAGGATGTCTTCAATCAGAGATTGCGCATCCCCATCCACTTGGAGGTGGAGGTGTAATTTCTCTATAGTGGAAGTTCTCCCTGGGGTCCAAACAGTGTTTTGGCTCATTGATGTGGAAGACCAGGTGCATTGCTGTACTGTCAAGTAAGCGAAAATGAACAACGACAGGCATTTGCATTTGCTTAGTCTCAAACCCTCTTAGCCACTGGGATCTGAGCTTCGGAAAATCTAATCCTTAGAGCTTGATGTTTGTTGAGCTAATGATGCAATTGCCAACGTTGAACACATCACCGTTGCAATGTCGGTCCACGGTTGGCTTCATAACTCGTTGTGTCTTCATTATAGTGCCACATTTACCCGCAGACGTTGGAGTTTTTTTGTCAGTGGATGCCGATCGCGGGAATGTTGCTGTAACTTTGTCGTCCTCTCGGTGTGGGGACAAGTTCATTGTAGACCACTTCAAAAGTGATTTTACCTATAGCTCTGGAAGTGGAGTTTTATGCAAGATGGACGGTCGGCAAGTTTGTTGTTCAATTGGTGCTGTGTGGATTGCATAATGTGAGGATAAGTTGTTAATGTGTCCGATTATTCCGCTCGGTTTGTCTGTTAGTTCAATAATGGAAAGCTGTTGATAGCTAGACCTGATTACCAAAATGCATTTGTATTGTGCCATAAACGGCGGGTGAAATGGCCGTCTTGATAGCTGGCAAAAATACATGGCACGTCGTGTAGCCATACGTTGTGATCTAGAAAGAGCCGAGCTGTCCCTTCTACTGTAACAATGGTTTTTTTCGTAATGAAGTGTGAAGTTTTGGGAAATTTCAACACCACCACGAGGATGGTGTCATGTCTATTCGGAGTGGCGAGTCATCCAAACACAAAGCCCATGCAGATGTCGACCCATGGCTCCATCAGAACAGGGAGGGGTTGGACTAGTCTTGGTGGCCAAGAGTGACGAGATTTTTTTCGTTGACAGGTGTCGTGTGATTCATAGAAGGCTACCACATTGGTCTGAATCTGTAGCGTGGTAGTGCCACGTCCACCGGTCAAAGGAGCCATGTGGCTCGAGCGGGGTCACGTGGGACCCTGGTCGGTGAGGCGGGATGGCTTGAGGGTCAGAGTTCCTGAAGCACCATAATCTTGGCCTTGTCGACCAAGGATTCCTTCGAATCCGTTACATTGGTACCAGAGGTCAAGGGTTCAAGTCTCACGTCGGGATTATCGGAGATGCCGAGGTGGCTCTCACTCCTAGTGGGAGGGGGGAGTAAAGCGTGGCAGTGCGCAAGCCGACCGGTCGAAGGAGCCACGCGGATCGAGCGGGGTCACTTGGGACTATGGGCGGTGAGACGGGATGGCTCGAGGGTCGCAGACCCTCAAGCACCGTGGTTTTTGGCGTAGTTGACCAAGGATTCTGTTAAATCCGTTACAGTATCTTGTCCCATTCGTAAGACTTTTCTAGCTTCTTGAGTGGTTTGTTCTTGCTGAAGTGTCAACTTTAACCGGTGTCTTGGTACTCCTCTGATAACATGCGTCACAACTTTTTGTCTGGTCGTAGGACGCCGTGGCAGAGAAAACATTGTCGCAAGTATGTGTTTTCAAACAAGAATTTGGTTTTCTCATATATGTCAAACTCCTTGTAGCCCACCACAAACAACCTCGTCAAACGAGCAGCATCAGCATGCTACTCGCTCGACAACTCGCGTCCTGACCTTGGCATGCTGACCAAATCTGGTCCCCGACTAAGAGTACCCTGCTTGATTTTTTAGGCCTTTTTTATGTTGTATTTATACTTGGGCTTGAGAAAATCCATCCATCGTGTTCGTCCACGACTCAGATTTGGCCGAGTCTTCATGTTTCTTAGGGCGTGATGGCTGGTGCAGACGATGCTCCGCCGACATTCTAAGTAGTAGCACCATGTATTGAGCACGTGTATGGCTGCGATCATTCATTTCTTTTGTACCATTTAGTTGATTTCTGGCCCGCATTTGTTCTCCACATTTACGGGTAAGATGTTCTTCAGCTCCGTTTTCTTCCGGGAGAATGACTTAGAGTGCTGAATCGGACACGTGGATGGCCAAGACGTAGTTGAATATTGGATCTGCCAATCACATGACTGACGTCGAGCTCAAAGCCTTTCTCAAACTGTTAAATGCTTCTTATTTGCTGTCTCCCTAAGTCCATTTGGTGGCTTTACGAGTGAGATTGGAGAGAGGCGCTAACACCCAAGCATAGTCCTTCACATGACCATGGTAGTAGTTGTAGAAGGCCAAAAACACCTAGACAATCTGAACATTGGTTCGCATCGGCTAATCAGCGACTACCTCCACCGTATTTCGGGTCCATAGAGATCCTTTCGCCGCCGATGATGTTACCCGTAAACTCGATCAAACGCTGATAAAATTCACATTTTCAGAGCCTTTCATAAATTCCGCCCTTTGTAGAATTTTGACAACTTCTTGACGATGTCCATCGTGCTCCTCTGGTGTACGGTTGTACACAAAGATGTCGTTGAGGTATACAACAATGAAGTTGTCTACTTATGGATGAAAGATGTTCTTCATCACAACCAAGGTTGGAAGGGTTCGATAACTGGGACCTGTAGTAAAGAAAATGATGGGAGATGCAGCTGCCATTCGGCTTCGGAGCAGGATTGCTTAGCTCTCGCAATCGTGCACCGCTAGCCTATGCTTGTGTTACTAGATCAGTACTCCACGCCCTCATGTCTGCGCTTGGTGCTTTCCTCTCGGTAGCAAGGGAGATACAATTTCTCTTCCCCCTTGGGAGGAGGATGGAAGAGGAGCTACCACAAAATGTCCTCAGAGCTCTACCCTCTATGGAGACCTTGCAACATAGCACCGTAGCACAAATCTACCAATAAAGGAGTGTGATATGACTTACGAGTTGTAGGGACCAGTGTATCGAGGAGGCTGGAGTGGTGGCCTTGCACCATTGTGCGTGTAGCAAAGTGGAGGCATGCAGGTTGAGCACTATGTGTTACCGCCAAGCAAAGAGCACGTACTAGGCGAAAGCCACGAGGGGGAGCTGTGTGTGAATTAGGGCCATGCTGTAAGGAGAGGAAAACATGATGTTCATCCTTGCGGCAGAATTTTGCCTCCATGTCCAGCTGTGCCTCGGCCTTCCCCTTGGGCATCTAGAGCAGTGGGACTGGACGAGCTGGCGCAGGCTCGAATGAAGTGGAAGGAGGAGGGGGTTGCAGAGTGATGGGTTCACAACACCATCCGGAATGAGCTGGTTGACATTTAGAGGGAGTACCACCTCACCTTATGGATTGAGCTCAAAGACGTATTGCCGTTACGAAGTCGAGAGGACTTCATATTCCCAGACATTACCTTCCTAGACCACGAGTAGGGCACCACATGAGTGCTTCATGTTAGGACATTGGATGTGCAAGGGCAGAGGTACAGTGGGCCGAGAAATGTCATCTATGGTGTATAGAAGTAGAAGGTGGACAACTATGCAACTGAACCACTAAGGGATAGCTACTTGAGTGCACTGTCGTTGGAGACATTGAGTGGCCTCCGAGACGAGTTCTGTATCTTCCTTGTCCTCCTGGCAAAGATTTGCCTCTCGTGCGGGACTCGACTGTACTCAGTTAAGGCTCTCAAGTGCTAAGGTCAGTGTGTCGTAGAGGCCTTGGCCTAGAGTGCCTCCATCAGAGGATTCCAAAGCCAATGCATGGCCATCTGGTTTCACTGTGTTGTGCACACCAAGACAAAGGCACCCTTCCCTATAGAGGCGGCACTTAAGGCTTAGAGGAGGCGGGTGCTATGCATCTCTCTTGCCTGTGACGATGGAGCCTACCTAGGTTGTGTGCATGCCCACATCATTGTGCCATAGGTGATGGCGTTCTGTACCACATGGTTGTGTGGATTTGTGGTGATATCACATGTTCCCTTTTATTGAACAAACATCGGAAAGAAACATCAAATAGCATAGCTTACATTGTGTAAACTAAACTTCCTCAACCATTCATTTTCTTACCATGTCATTTGTATGATAACAAAAATCTAGACACACATATCCACAAAGGAGTCATTTTAATTGTGTGTGGATCATTCGAGATTCTGCCAAAACCCACAAGAAGGCGAATATAATTCTATCATATCGATAGATGTACAATGGGAGGTGGCTCAATGGAGCACACAACATATTTTGATTTCTTGAGTTATGCGTACAAAAAAGCAACAGTTGTACTTGACCTCGTAGCACGTGTATTTTCACCAATTTACTATGACCAATTGACATATACTTGGCTAGATGAAAAAAATCTAGTATCAAAGAGATTGATTTCAACAGTGCATCTAGGTAGTTGTTAGTAGTTGATCCACTAGCACTCTTGATGGATTGCTGCTGCGCACGTGTGGATCATAACTTGTTCATTGATGATTTCTGATGTTTTCATTGAACAATTTTATTATTTTTATGCCTTGATGACAATGAAAAAACCAGTCAAAAGCATTTCTACATAGATTAAAACTCTGTAATCACGAGACAACTTTAAAACGGGTCCTTGGATGAGTGGTTAGCCCATACAGCCTTTGCACAGGCTGGACCATGTCAGGAATGTCCCATAGAATCACGAGAGACGTTTGGATAGCTCTGTAACCCAACACAGCTTCATTAGGACAAGGTCGGTACTACTATAGGCGTATATTAGTGAGTGCACACACTAGTCCTTCAGGTATCCAAGTATCACTTACTTGTCCCTAAAACGATTTTTGACTACCTTTTTCTTCCCACCTACAGTCAAGAGACAACCTTTCACATTGTGTAGATGGGGGAAATCATGATGTATTTTCCTCTTCATATTGTAATGGCACATATTTTATGATACTATTTTATGAATACTCTTGAACTAGCATACCAACAATTGTGACAGCAAATTAGCAAGCCTGGGAGTATCTACCTTGCTTAAGTAACTACAGTAGGCACCATATAACAACAGCAGCTAAGTTACCAACAACAACTACTTGCGCTACAGAATCTGCAACTTTAGAAGCACACATAGTCTACAGAGCCTCTTTTCCATCACCTGGTTAGTGGTAGCCTTCAATTGGTTGAGGGATCAATCCTCACCCTTCCTCCTCCAGAGGTATTGTTGATCGTGTCCATCTTTTACATGGCACATTCAATGTATTAGGTACGTAGAATTGGATGATTTTAATGAATTTGTCTTAAGAGGTAGTCATTTTCTGTTCACATGAATAAAAAACGTACACAACACCTGCGCCTTAGAAATCAGATGTTATCATACAACAACATTTTTTTCCTCGACATTCTTTGTGAAATGTATATTAGACATACATACATCTTTAAGCATTTTGAATGCACTGTTTTTTAGGATGCTTACTAGGATGTCTACTTTATAATTTTGTGATGTTGAACAAAAGCAACCTTCTTGTGGAGCACAATATTGCAAGAAATTGATTGTGTTTTTATCTGCGACGAACTATAGAACTCCTCCCTACAAAACCTTTGATTGTGTTGGAGCAGTGTATCTGGTGTGTGTATTTTACAAAAAATATTTCTATATACTAGTGCATCATGTACACTAGTACATTTTTTACCTGTCCATGAGATACATGGACCATATAAAACTATCCCAAAACAATCTAGTTTTGTTAGGAGAAGGGACTCAGCATGGGATCCGGATGTCCCCCTCCCATAAAGATAGACTATATTAGCAAAGTGTAGTTAAAAGGTACATTTTTTTTATGTGATGGAAACAAAAACAATACACTAATGTATCTCTGCTTGTCAACCGTTGATCTATCACGATCGATGATCGATGATCGAGGATCTCAATCTTCAACCAAGGATTGCTGATTGACGGTCAACGATCAATGATAGTTGACAGATAGGCAACGTCAAAAGGTGAGGAGACTATAATACATAACAGACGCCACGTAGTTGGAAACTCCTCTCCAAAGCCGTCAAATGTATTGGGGTAGTGTAGCTGGTGCGTGTAGCATACAGAAACTAGTTCTAAACACTATTCTATCATGTACACTGTCGTATTTTTTACACGACCATAAGATCCACGTATCATGTACACTATCCTAATACACTTTCAATTTTGGAGGGGGAGGTAAGCAGGGAATTTGGATGTCCCTTCCCCCAAAATGCTAGAGTGTATTAGCAAAGCGTAGCTGGGAGGTGTATTTCTTTCATGTGATGAAAAATAACTATACACTAATGTGTCTCCGCTCGTTGACCGCCAATCTATGAGGATCGACGATTGAAGATCAAGGATCTTGATCATCAATCGATAGGGGACGATTGACGATCGATGATCAACGATGAACAATCGTTGAGAGATAGGCAGCATGGAAAGGTAAGGAGATCAGACTAAACAATGGACACCACGTAGTTGAGATCCCCCCCTCCCCAAACAGTCAAATATATTGGGTTTGTGCGTGCAATGTATAGCAACCAGTGAAGTACACTAGTGTATTATGCACACTTGCTTATTTTTTTACATGTATGTGAGATACACGGACCCTATACACTATTCTAATACACTTTCAGTTTGGGGGGGAGGGGAGGGGGTAAACGTGGAATCTGGATATCCCCCCCTCGACCCTAATATACTAAAGTGTATTGGCAAAGTGTAGCTGGTAGGTGCATCCTGTTTGTGTAGAGGAAAATGAAGAAATACACTAATGCATTGAGAGATCATTTCCAGACTACACATCCTGACCATCAATGTACAATGATTGAAGATCGATGAAGCGATTTTACAATTTGCAAGTCGTGTGAGTGGGGGGTACGAGAATCCCCCCTTACAATAAAAGGGAACATGCCAGGTCTAGCTGCCACGGGGCCCAGCAAGAGCCGGGGTAAGAAAAGAAGTAAAGGCTACAATGCTGGGTGGAATTCGGGCATGAGTTGGATCGAGAGTTATAGGTTTGTGAGTTGTGTGGGTGTCGGGTACATGATTCTCCCATACAATAGAAGGGAATCTGCTGGGCCCCGCTGTCGGGGGACCCAACAGGACTCTGGCAAGCAAAAAATAAAACCAAAAACCCAAGAACTCAATATCGGGTGAGTTTTTGTTCCGCCGAGTTCCGAGAATTGTTATTCCTTACAATAGTATCACTTTTAGCATCTAAGTAGAAAGTTATGTCTTTGTCAGCAACCTGTAAATGGAATTCTGAAACAATAGGCATGGTTTTTATCAACTGTTACATGTTTTACTGCAAAACTCTAAGAACGATGGTGTGTGCAAGCATAAAAGTACATTATTATTTGTATTAACAAACGTTAAAAAAAGTTGTGATGCAACTTCCACAAAGGTACTGTGAATATTCCGAAGGCATACATGAAACATGCACACTTTATAAAGAGTGTATCTTTTAGGGGTGATTTACAATAAATGTCCTCTCATGCCCTCGTAACACGCAATGAAGCCTGGAACTCCCACCACCTTTACATGAGCCTTGTGGACCTTTCTTCTACACCCCTCAACCTCCAGCAGAATGCCGGCTTGCACATGCCATCAACTGGCCTTGGCCATTGGAATCTGGGATTGCTGACGGCCATATGCTACAAGTTGGTTTGGATCCAGTCTCCATGCTACCCTTGGCTGCCACATGGCCACAGGGAGCTGGGATTCCCACATTTAAGTCACTATGTTTTAGTACAGAAAAAAATATACAATGTGGTAAAAAACTCAATGATACTAGTACTACTAGTTGTAGCAATATGAATAACAATAGCAGATTTTGGAATGGAAGGATGACTAGTAGTGAGAACAATAGAAGTAGCAAAAACATCAGAAGCATCAACATTATCAGCAACAACAATAGCAGTATCAGCATTAAAACTTCCAGTCAGAATAGTGACACTAGGTACAAATGAAGACCACGGAACCGAGCCCCTTATAACAGAAGCAACAGTAGAAACACTACAGGCCATTGTCATGATAGCAGCCACAGTAGTAGGCTCTCCCTGAGCCATGCAAGACCAGCTAAGGCCGGGGTAGTGGTGCGACGTCTTGTTTTGGTGCTGGTGCTTCCACAGGTGGTGGTTTGTTGTCGTCGTCGTCGTCGGAAGAGTCGTCAGACTCCAAGTCAGACTCGGAAGCCTCGGACGCCTCGGTATCCGCGTCCATGTCATATGCTGCATCATCCTCCGTAGCTACTCTCCCATTCCCACCACCTTCTGGAAAAGCGAGCCAGTTTTTGGGTGCTTGGTCTCCAGACTCAAGCAATACCATCCACTCTCTCCCTTTGGGAGCGAGGTTTGGGTCTAGCAGCTCTCCCTTTTCAAGGATGCGTTCGTCAAACACAACGTCACGGCTCCTCATGAGCTTGCCTGCTACCTGGTCCCAAAGCCGATAGGCTTTGTGTGATGTGTCGTACCCAACCATGATGCACTTCCTGGAATGTGCGTCAAGCTTGCCTCCACCTTCTCCCAACTGGATCTTCACCCATGCAGTTGACTCAAACACCTTCAGATGAGATGCGTTGGGTTTCTTTCCCGACCATGCTTCCTATGGGATCTTCAGCTGCTTGTCCTGCTCCTTTCCACGCTTCCGCAAGGCGGTCACTGGTGTAAGGTGCAAGAGGTTGCAAGCCGTTGTTACTGCTTCAGCCCAAAAGCGAGGTGGGAGTTTGGCGTCAAAGAGCATGGTTCAAACCATGCCGAGCAGGGTCTAGTTCATCCTCTCGGCCACGCCGTTGCTTTGGGGGATGTAAGGGGTGGATTGCTCATGGCGGATGCCATGATGCTTGAGCCAAGGCTTGCATGCCTCGTACTCACTCCCATTGTCACTTCGGAGTGTCTTCACTTTCTTGGACATTTGTTGCTCCACCATGGCGACGAACTCGAGGAGCTTCTCCTTGACCTCTCCCTTTGTTTTGAGGAAGTAGATCCACAACTTGCGGCTGTGGTCATCAATGAAGGTTAGTAAGTACTTTCTTCCTCCGTTAGACGGTGTGCGGAAGGGTCCACACACGTCAGTGTGTATCAATTCTAAGACTTGCTCTGCTCGTTGACCTCCTCTCCCAAACGACTTCTTCTTTGCCTTCGCTTGGAGGCATGGTTCACACAATGTACACCCTTCGTCATGCGTCATGGTGCACCTTTCCATTCCGCGGACTACCTCTTGCTCTTGCATCTTCTGCAGCGTGCTGTTGGCCACGTGGCCGAATCGCCGGTGCCACAGCTCAACATGAGTGTCCTTGGTTGATGTGGTGGATGCAACGGCCGCCGGTGGTGTATCCTCTGGCTCTGGTGGCACTGTCTTGGTGGCACATGCAATTCCCTCATCTGACGCCTTGGTGACTTTAGTTTGAAGCACGTAGAGGCCGTCGAATCTTGGAACTTGAAGCATGAGGTCGTCTTTGGTGTACAAAATCTGGATGTCCTTGTTTTTGAGGGCCACCGCTTCCTTGTTGGTGAACACCACCGTCATGTTATTGTCAGTGGTTTGTGACACAGACAACAAGTTGGCTGTGAAGGAGGGGATGCACGCCACATTTTGAAGGTTGACCGCCTTCTCCGCACCGTTCATGTTGAACGCGATCACCTTGTCCCCTTTGCCCATGGCTTGGACGATGCCGCCGTTTGCACACTTGATGCGCATGACAGATTCTGCCATGGAGACAAATCCACCCTTCTCTTTTGATGAGTGGTGGTTGGTGCCCGAGTCAAAGGCGAATGCCCCGGGCCTAAGGATCGCTGCGCCCTTCATTGGGAGCCCCCTAGCCATCATGTTGGTGAGCTCCTTCTTCTCCTTTCCACCTTTGCTGCCGCCTTCTTTCTTGGGACTACGGCAGTCCCTAGCCCAGTGCCCAGCCTTGCCACAATTGTGACAGTTGCCGGGCTTCTTGGAACTCTTCCCGCCACCGTTGCCTTTCCCTCCACCGCCACCGCTTCCGCTGTTGCCTTGACTGGAGCGAGAGCTTGAACTTTGTCCACCAAAGCGAGAGGCATAGGCTGAGATGTTTGCCTCACTGCCACTGCGTCGCATGGACTCGTTGCGGACGTGTTCGGCGACAGCCTCNCCCCCTAGCCATCATGTTGGTGAGCTCCTTCTTCTCCTTTCCACCTTTGCTGCCGCCTTCTTTCTTGGGACTACGGCAGTCCCTAGCCCAGTGCCCAGCCTTGCCACAATTGTGACAGTTGCCGGGCTTCTTGGAACTCTTCCCGCCACCGTTGCCTTTCCCTCCACCGCCACCGCTTCCGCTGTTGCCTTGACTGGAGCGAGAGCTTGAACTTTGTCCACCAAAGCGAGAGGCATAGGCTGAGATGTTTGCCTCAGCACCACTGTGCATGGACTCATTGCGGACGTGTTCGGCGACAGCCTCGTGCGTCAGATCTGCCTCCTTCCAACCGCCAAATACGGTGATCAAGGACCCCCAGCTTTCCGGCAGCGCCATTAGAGGGATCATGGCACGCATGTTGGAGTCGAGATTCCATTCCATTTGCTGGACCTCCCACAGCACGTTGTTGAACGACTGCAAAAATGCGGGTATCGATTCTCCTTCGCTCACCCTCATTGACATCAACCGTTGGAAGATGAAGAGTCGGTTTGCTAGGGTATTTGATTGATGCACGCATGCGAGTTCTGCGTAGGCCTTGGCAGCCAACGTGCATCCTATGGTGTGGGAGTGTCGAGTCTCATTGATGGACGTCACAAGAATGGCGAGAGCCATGTTGTTCTTTATCGTCCATGCTGCAAGGTGAGCCGCATGTGTCGTCACGGTCGCATCGGCTGGTGCTGTCTCGGTCCCTTTTAGGATGTCGAGGTAGCCACGCACGTTCATGACAATCTCAAACTGCCATTTCCACAAGGGAAAACCTGTCTCTGTGAATTTGGACATACCCGCCTCAAGGCGAGCTGGAGTCGGATCTGCCATTTCTTGCAGTTGCTCGTCTTCTCTGCTTTGCTGCTACTCTGCTTCGTTGAGGCCAATGAGGCTGATGAGGCTGCTGATTGCGACCGTTGTCAAAAGGTGTAGTTGATTCCGTTGCATACCCCTCCCACTGATGATCACCTAAGGCGATGGTGCCGTCGTGAGAGAACGGACTCGGGGTCGTACCACCTTCTAGAAAGGGGTAGAGCTTAATCCCGTTGGGGCTCGAGGGTTGTGTCCAACATGGACAGAGCTGTTCCTCGTCCCCTAGTCCGCCACGTGCGCGCACCCTACCTGAAGAAGCCGATGGAGCCGATGGAGCAGATGGAGCTGTCTGATGGTCATGTCCCTGTTGTACCTGTGCGCCCTGCAAGACCACGCACTAGTCGGTCTTGGAAGCGTGCCTTAGAACCAGAAGTGTGGGTCCATGACCCTTTGTCAATGCGCCGGATAGCAACGCTATAGAAAACGGGTCCCGACATGGGAGGCCGCCAACCGCTCTTGGTATTGCAACCAAGTTAACATATCACCCTCGAACGAGGGATCCACACTTTAGGTTCGTTTGGTTTGCAACCTCACGAAGTCCGCATGTTGGTCTTTAGTGTCTACCTTTGGTTGGACACTCTGTGAGGAGTCTGAAAGGCAATAACTGTAAATGGATGCATGCAAGGTACACGCCTTTATACTTGCAAAGCTT
>SZWC01000750.1:335683-358613 GCA_023375785.1 Penium margaritaceum
GCTCTTGGTATTGCAACCAAGTTAACATATCACCCTCGAACGAGGGATCCACACTTTAGGTTCGTTTGGTTTGCAACCTCACGAAGTCCGCATGTTGGTCTTTAGTGTCTACCTTTGGTTGGACACTCTGTGAGGAGTCTGAAAGGCAATAACTGTAAATGGATGCATGCAAGGTACACGCCTTTATACTTGCAAAGCTTTGCTAAAGCTTGTGCTTGTAGTGGCTCCACTGGAGCCAACCTCAACCTACAGTTCTACTTGGCGCGTCCTTAGACCGCCAAGTGTCATCCTCAAGGCAGGCTCTAGTAAGCTTCCTGGAAGCTTCCTGTCCCAGTTTGGGCAACAAAGAAAATTGCGGCCATGGCGGGGTTTGAATTCGCGACCTCTCGTTTGAGACTCCGGTGCCTATTCAGCCAAGCCAAAAAGGTATGGTTCCTATGATGAGCCATAGGGAACATACCCATTATGGGCTGTGCATTTATGGCCCATCTCAGAGCAGACCAAGGGGACATACTCCATAGAGCAGTGCATGCCTTGTTTGTATGTGTAGCTAGCCAGCTAGGCAGTGGACAAGGTGCATACTATTTCAACAATTACCGAGTGGACAATAACACAATCTCTTGCTGCCATACTAGGCATGGGCTATGCCGGTGAGAGGGAGACAAGCATGAGGGTGAAGCTGAGGGGCATGTATCACTAGCCCACTTGTGGCACATGTGCTCACTGTGCATTGCCTGTGCTCCCTGTGTCAGCATGCCCTGCACACTCATGGCCATAATAGAGGGATGCACGTACACGAGAGAATTAATACAACAGCCGTGTTGCTCAATGCCATCTTGAGAATAAAATCACCAAAATGCTTCGTCTTCATCACAGGGGAGGTGAGAGTGTTCTAGACATGTCTCCTTGCACTATCTGTGAGATGGATGGGACGTTATGTGATGATTCTATGGTTGTTGTTTGGGGGATGTTGCCTCTTCATGTCCGTTGGATTTGGCATTGGCAGTCTGTTTCATTTCCTCACGGCCTTGCTACTTTTGGCTACACACCCCCAATCACCTCTGGAACCTTTTTTGTTTCTCATGTTCTGCCATCAATGCCCTCCACCTCTGATTCTTGACAGATTGACTCTAGCGCTACGCACCAGAGGGCATTCTGTCAGTCCCCATTTTTCTCACTTGGTCTTGTCGTCATTGTTTGCCTTGTTCACACTGGCTTGGGCTAGTTGCTACCTATTAGGGATTTCTGGATTCTTTGCTTTGTTGGCCCCGACGGAGACCTGATCTTGAAAGATGTGTTGTACCTATCTCATCATGTCGTTGTCCACCCTCTTGACCATGTGCATGCTGATTTCAAGGGCCTTTATCCCCATGGATTCCTCAGTGGCCTTGGCCGCTACGTCTCACTGGTGACTTCTCTTGTTTTTTTTTGGGTATTTGCACTACATCACTAAAGTGACATGAAAAACATCTTTGAGGACTGGCTTCCCTATTTTTCTCTGACCGCGGTGGTGAGTTTTTTGGTCTCACCTTCCACGTCCTCACGTCTCATGGCATGCTTATGGAGTCGTCTCCTCCCTATAAATCCTAGTAGAGTGCGATCTCCAAACGCTGGTGGATTACCAATGGTGTCCGGTCCCTTCTCTCTGAGTCCGGTCTATCCCCCCTCTTTGCATTCAAGATCATATTCTACATGACCTGGGTGTAGAACCTTGTTCCCCATGGTCCACCCCCCCGTCACATTAATCCTTATGAATGTTGGCATGGTCGACGTGCTCATACTTTCCTCGCTTATGTCAAGGTTTGTGCCGCCACTTTTTGGCTCCTCATTGACTTCTAGTAAGGCAAATTGTCTAGTAGCAGTTGTCTTTGCATCTTTTAGTCCAATGCCTTTTTTTTTAAGGATGCCTCTCATGAATCTCATGACTCCCTGTTCTTTGAGTCTATCTTCGACCATGATCTTAATCATCTAGCCTCTATTGACACTCTTTACCTCCTCTCTGGGTTGGGGGAAGGACACAACAGACACCACCAGTCCCAATTCTTCAAGAAGACGCGCAAGCCAAATTCCCTCACATGCGGCCTCCCCCAGTGCCATATACACAGCTTCAGCCATGCTGCGTGCCACACACGATTGCTTTGCACTTTGCCATGACACAGATTGCCCCACACCCGAAACACATAACCACCGAGACCGCAAGCCGTACAATCACGGGCATAGTCACTGTCACAGTACCTGTCAAGCAGCGGGTTTGCAGTCGGAGCAAACACCAGTCAAAGTCCAACTGTGTCCAACACATAACGTAGCATCTTGAGCAGTGCTTTGTGATGTGTACTATGTGGCTGCTGGCCAAACTGAGCCAAGACGTTGACTCCACAGGAGATGTCAGGTCGCGTTGTGGAGGTAAGGTAGGAGAGGCTGCCAGTGATCTGTCAGTACAGTGTAGTGTCAATGTCAGGTCCATAGTCAGTAGTGCGTACATCAAATAGGTGTGCATAGACATCAGGACTCATGGGGATCTGCTGTGCTGGGAGATGGTGTGGGAGATGTTGAAACTGGGCAGTGAGATGGGCAATGAACCATCCTTGATGCAAAGTAAGTGTCTGTGCCTTTCTGTCCCTAACAATGGTCATGCCAAGGAAACTCTGTGCCTCATCCAAGTTTGTCATGCGATAGTATGCTGTGAGGAGTGCTTTTGTACGTGCAATGAGAGTGAGTGAGGGGGAGAGGATGAGAAGATCATCCACACACACCAACAGAGCAACTGGCACGTTGTCCTCCCATCGCAAGAAGAGAGACGGGTCGCAAAGACTTTGTGTGAATCCACCACTCTCCAGAGTACGTCGAATCTCTTTATTCCAGCACCATGGCACTTGTTTCAGGCCATAAAAGGCTTTCAACAAGAGCCATACCCGGTCTGTCCCATTCTCAAATCCTTCCGGTTGCTTCACGTACAATTGCTCCTCTAGAAGACTGTTAAGGAATGCGTTCTTAAAGTCAATTTGATGAATGTCCAATTCCTCACAGGCCGCAACGGCGAACTGCACATGACTGGATCCGTGCTTGCCAACAGGCGCATAGGTATCTATGTAGTCCAGGTATCTGGTGAAACCCCTTAGCTACCACTCGGGCTTTGTACTTCTCAATGATACCCTTCAGGTTGCGTTTCAGTTTGAACACCCATTTTATGTCTATGGTTTTCCTTCCTGGAGGCAGGAGCACCAGCTCATACACTCCATGCTCTAGTAGAGCGTTTAACTCAGCACACATGGCTTTCTCCCATGCTGCTGCATCAGGCTGCCCCCTTGCCTCCGTGAGTGTGAGTGGTTCTGTCTGTGGGATGTCCTCATTGTTCACACCAACGATGTAATGGAACTGTCTGTAATTGACACGTGGCAAGGTACGAAGGGACCGCAATGCTGGTTCTGGCGAGGGTGTGGAAGCAGCCTCGGTATCCGGGTGTTTGCCCGTGGGATTCAGTCCTGGTGGAGGAGTCGATGCACCATAACTTGTGTTGGCAAGATCTACGGGTGTGAGCAGATCTCCGTGCACAGGTGAGCCAGTGTCAGCTCCATGGGCCATCCGTTTTCTGGGCCCTTGTGTCATTCTAGGGACAAACACAGGGACACTGGCGTATTTCTAAGGGGTAGGCATGGATGGAGCTTGCCTAAGCATGTGGAACTCCTTGTAGGGCAAGTGCTCCAAGATGGAAGCATCGCACGACTTTACGAGAAGGAGTAGTTCATTGGGTCCCAAAACCGCCGCACTTTCGATGCATGAGAGACCCCAACAAAGACACACCACCATCCATGTGGACTGAGCTTGTTCTCACATTGTGGGTGTGGGAACCGGACAAATGCCACCATTCCCCACACTTGAGCTGGCCTTAAATTGGCCTTCTCCTTGAACTAGCATTCCCAGGGTGTCACTGTTTTGGGTAGTGAACATTGGGTTACGCGATTCCATATCCAGGTGACATATCTGATTGCTTCTTCCCAAAAACCGAATGGTAAACCTGATTCAGTGAGCAGTGTCCGTACCGCATCACCCAGTGTTCGGTGCCACCTTTCTGTCACACCGCTTTTCTGTGGTGTGGAAGGGGTGGTGATTTCATGTTCGATACCTTTACCCTTAAGCTCAGCTGTCAGGGTCCTGAAGAATTCCCCCCCTCTGTCTGTTTGCAGTGCTGTTAAAGCTTGCATCCCATTTGCCGCTTAGCGAGGGCTATCCACTCAACGACAACCCTCTGGGCATCACCCTTTGATTTCAACAGAAAGGCCCGCCGAAAGCGACTGTAGTCATCTGTGAGCGTCAAGACATACAGGGACCAGTATTGGAGGGAAGGCACGAGTTATAGTTAGATCCGCATGTACCAATGCAAGTGGGAAAGTGGTTTCCCTGATGGACCTAGGAAAAGTCTGTCTGTGTGCCTTCCCCTCATGAAATTTTAGACAAGTGCCTTCCTTGAGGCCATGAGCACAGTCCGTGGGCAAGAGACCATGTTTAGAGACATGCTTCAACATGTCTGTGACAGAATGAGTGTTGATGAGCGCCGACCAGCGGTGGATGAGGTCTGTGTGCTTTGCATCTGTGGCTCTCAGAGTGTGTACTTGCGGTCGAGATGAATGTGTGTGCACGAGAGGAAAGAGTGTGAGACTGTAGAGCATGTCAATATGCAATGGCCCGTCAGCCAGCAAGGCACCAGCATCATCAAAGAGCATACATTGCTACTTTTACGTTTGAGTAGACATGTTTGCCTGCTTGTCTAGCTGCCCCTCGGACAACAGATTAACTTTCAGCTGAGGCACGTAAAGCACACCATTCAACCACAACACTCCCCCTGGTGCTTGTAGAATGATAGTGCCCACCCCCTCAACTTTTAACATCTCGCCTGCCCCAGTTTTCACCCCATCCACATCATGCACAACAGGCAAGGTTGGAAACAACTGAAAATGCAGGGACATATGATACGATGCAGCAGTGTCAAATAGCTAGTCATGCATGGGAAGGGCATGGCTCGTGGTGATGTGGGTGTGCTCTAGCCGCTGACCTGATGGCTGTGGTAGTGGCATGGCGGTTGCCTCAGGTAGCTGAGGCTCCATGGGAACTGCCCAGCCAAACCCATGTGGATGCACCAGTGGCTGCTGAGGCTTGATTGTCTCTGTGTAGACACGCTGCCCCCACGCCAGCACGAATGTGGGGGCACTCACATTCTGCGGTGCGTAGTAGGGACCCTGGTGCGCATGTGGTCCAATGACGGGTGTGGACAGTGGTAGTTGCTGCTGTGGTGGTCCAAAGGTAGCACCACCAAAAGGCCCTGAAGGTTGGATAGGCGTACTGGGTCCCAGCAGGTTTGACCCGGCCAAACTGGTCGTTGGGTACTGTGACTGCTGGATGTGTTACCACTGACGCTGTTGTGGTAACCACAGTGTTGACCTTGGTGCCTTGAACATCGATACATCGATGTCCACATCGGTACATCGATGTACCCTAGGTTGGCCACATCGATGTGGACACAGTGGGCGTGGTCAGTTCAGATGCATTGGAACATGGGATTGCACAGAATGTTTGAGGCAGCCAAATACGAGAAATTCATGACTTATTCAATTCATGTTTTATGGCATGCTTCAAGGTGATTACCTATGTCAAAGCACCTGGTCACACCTACATGTGATGTGAATTTGCACTGCTTCTCTACTACTGATGAGCACTACACAGAACTAAACTGAACGTAAACTGAAGTCATTGTGCCACATACACACTGACCATGCAAAGGGAAAATCATAACAATGCATGTACATCAAGCACAAAGCTTCTAGGTTATACATTATCCACCATTTCATTCGCATGTGTACACAACCTCCATGGACTGAGGGAATGCTATATGGGATTGCATATTCATTCCACATCAGTAGAATTGTAACAATGGATTGCATATGGTGGAAATGGAGTTGGCAATGGCACAATGTATAGAATCCGACACAAACGCTCAAGAAAATTGTCAGAACCATGTCCTACTTCCGGAATGTGGCAGCTCTGCGCCTTGCCAACCTGCTGGCTGCTGTAGCTGCCACTGCACTACCTGTAGCACGTTTTGATGCCCTTGCTGCTGCTAGTGCAACAAGGGCAGCACGCTTTGCACTATGCTTGGAACTGCCAATCCTTGAACCTGCTGTTGATGCTGGTTCANATTGTCAGAACCATGTCCTACTTCCGGAATGTGGCAGCTCTGCGCCTTGCCAACCTGCTGGCTGCTGTAGCTGCCACTGCACTACCTGTAGCACGTTTTGATGCCCTTGCTGCTGCTAGTGCAACAAGGGCAGCACGCTTTGCACTATGCTTGGAACTGCCAATCCTTGAGCCTGATATTGATGCTGGTTCACGTGTTGTTGTTGAAGCCAGCTGGCCACCTGCTGCTCCTTCCTCACCTGCTGCTTGTCCGTCACCTGATCCACCTGCTTCCCCTTCCTCACCTGATCTTCCCCCTTGCCCACCATCTGCTCCTGTCCCATCTGCTGCTCCATCCTCAGCTGTCGCTCCCTCCGCACTGGCTGCTCCCTCATCACCTGCTGCTCCTGCCCCACATGCTGCAACTACACCACATCCTGGTACCTCCTGTCTTGCGTGTCCTTGCCCACCTGCTGTTGCTTCTTCTCCCCTGTTGTCATCTGCTTCCCTCTCTGTAGTGTCTGCTCCATTGCCAGCTGTTGCTGTACCATTCCCACCACCTTCTCTCCTCCTTTCCACAGTTGTGTTGCTCTTCTCTGGCTTCTCCTGTGTGCGGACACGCACTAGATGTGCATGAGGAAGTCCAGGCGTGTCACTCATGACACGCATGGAGGCCATAACCTCCACCACATCATCGTCTCCCCCAATTGCATCTGTATCCTCCTCCTCCTCCTCATCCTAACCTTCATCATCAGTCTCCCGATCATCCTCGGGTTCACTCAGTACTCCCTCTTCCTCAACCACCTCTCCGTTGTCCTCGCTGGCATCTCCTTCTGCTTCTGCTACAGCTGCCGCGGCCCTGGCCAGATCCTTTGCTGCTTTTCTCCCATGCCTGCAGTAGTGTTTACGCAAGCGGACATGGCACCGCACGAGGAGCTCCAGGGTTGAGACCTTGAGCCTGTTCCTCCTGGCAGTATGGATGAGCTCATGTGCAGAAAACACGCGTTCACACTCAGACAAGGAGCACGGCTGTGAAAGGAGATTTAGGGCCAAATCTCACAGATGTGGAAGATTGCACATATAATTCACGTGCCACTCAACGGCAGTCATCGTCCCACATTTCACTTTTGCAACTACAGCAACAGCCTTTGCATTCCTGCGCGGGGTTGCCATGGGATCATGGTTCACTGTAGTCTGTGCCAACTGGAAGACCCCAATCTCCTTCATGATCTCATCCTGCTTATCCTCAGGAACCAAAGCCTCCACCACGGCCTGCCAAGCTTGCAAGGTGGTCGCATCCTTTGACAGGTCATTCCCGAAGTGCTCTGGATGTAGCCGCCGAGCAGCGGCATACAGAGGACACGACATGTCCTTAGACCAGCGGTGGTCAAGCCTCCCCAGAACAAAGTTTACATGGCACTCGGCAACCTTCCTTCCCTTCCTTCCTTTCTTCTTGGCCAGTGCCTCCAGCTGTTCAGCACAGTCAAGCAACCCCTCGTAGATTTCACCTGCCCCCCCACCAGGCGAGTCAGCCACACGCAACACCTTCACCAACGGTAACAACAGATCCATCAGCTGTCTCACCTGCAGCCACAAGACCTTGCGGCATACAATCCTTCTCACATCCTTATTCCTGCTCTTGAACCCGGCATCCCTCTGTGGCCCAATCTGCTTCCAAACATCCAGCTGCACAAACTCCTCCAACTCCTCCCGCAGCTCCAGCAACCTCTCAACCATGTCAAAGACAGATGCAAAGCGGGTGTCACACCTGTTCTTTAGCACCTTCCCCCCTGTCTTGTCCTTGAGCCATGTCCGAGGCATGGCGTTGTTCCTGAAAAAGGCAATCACCATCTCACATTTCCCAATGATCCAGCACCCCATGCCGTCTTTCCAATGTCCTTCATGATGAGGTCTATGTTATGCGCACAACATCCCTGAAAGAACAGCTTTGAGAACTTCTGCTTGAGCTCAGAAAATGCTTTCTTGTTGTCGGACGCATTGTCACAGATCACAGAAACAACTCCGTCCTCACCCACTGCTACAATTGCTGCCTCTATCATGGAAGCAGCATGGTCAGCATCCCTTGTCAGTCCACTGGCATCACGTGAAAACAGATGGACGGATCCCATGGCATTCACTGCCATGGCATTGTAGATGGGTCTAACCTGCCTGTCAGACCACTCATGCACAGCCAGGCTTGTTCCGTAGGTTGACCATCCGTGCATCAGCGGTGCATCAAGCTCTGCCAACTCTGCATCCAGCTTAGGCAGCAGCTCAGTGGTCACAGTGTCGCTGCTTGGCAGCCGGAAACCGACAGTCGTCTTCTTCCCTCACTTGATGACTTCGAGGAGAACAGGTTCTCGACAGAACGATACAGGCAGGACTGCAATTGCCATCAGCTTTACGATGTCCAGCTGGCAGCGGTCATTGTAGTACCTGTCTGAGTGCTCAACCATGGTTGATTGGCGGAACGATGCTGCCTTGTTAATGTCAAACAGCGGGATCTCACCCTCGAGAGTTGTTGTGGCTGCCGGCCTGCTTGGACGGACGGTGTGTCCATCCTCATCGTCACTGGAGTCCTTCTACAGCGTGATTCCCATGGTGGATGCCTGTGTTGCCTTCTCTTGTGCCTCCCACAGCTTTAGCCAAGCGACAGGCTTGTCCTTGGTTCCCCACTCGGCACCCTCTCCCTTGTACAGCTTCGCACTGTATGGCTGCCAGCCTGCTGCAGGAGGAGGGAAACGCTCCAAGCCCAGAGCGTCCCTAGTTGTTGGTGGAGGATGGGGACACTTCCCAACGTTCGGGTTATATCAAGTGAAGTGGCCGCGGATGCGGTCACACGTACCGCTGAATTTCTTTGCACATGACCCACAAACGAAGCGTGCCTTCTTGCTGCTCGTCGGACTCGGTTTGCAGTGCTTAGACAGCTCCTTGGTGAGAAAGTCGCCAGTCAGTGCCCTCCTCCTAGGTGGATTCCACTTGCTCGCCTCGAACTGGGCAGACACAGCAGACACTGGAGCAGTCGAGGGACTGGATGCAGCAGTAGAAGCTCTGGTTGAGCTTGGCTGAGAACTTGGTTGAGAAGCCATGGCGAGAGGAATGTCCGCCGGGTGGGACCCGGCGGCAACGCCTAATCTGACTAAGTGTTGGCTACATCGTGGAGCAGGGCGATGTGTTGTTACTAAGACACAAGCACGGGTTGAGTTGTCACCAATGAACCAGTTCTTGGTGCTTGATGCATTCAGGACTGCCTTGCCTTGGTAACGACTGATTTGGCTGCCGAATCAACGGTCCATGATCGCCGCTCGTAGACCGTCGATTCGGCAGCCTGAATGGCCGAGGAACCGATCATCGATTGGTTCCTCCTTTTCTTCGCATTGATCGCGGTTCAAACATGGTTTTAACGTTTGAATGGGGGATAGCGGCATAATGAAAGAAATCCGTAATTCATAACGAAAACATTTTCTCGGTCGGTTTGCAGGTAAACCATGTTCGACGGGCGCAAATGTCGAGTACATAAAATTTCACTAATTTACATTTTGACCTTTATCTCCGTCATGTGTTCATTGGTCCGCATGATCGTCAAAGAACGAGGTTGCGCATGGATTGGACGTAGAAAGGTTGGCCAAGGATGAGGGCTGCGCATTGCCCATCAGTCCACCCTGTCAAAGGTTGACATGACCACCTCCACATGCAAGACACACATTGGTCCAATATATACAGTCATGCCACATGGCAAGATAAATGTATCAGACGTGAATGCAAGCATGCGTCTCCGCAACGAGGGTTCCGGAGCCAAACACGGCAATAAGTTTTGTGGTGGTAATAATCCGCGTGACGAAGTGGGCGTGTCTAAAACTGTGGCTCGGACGGTCCCGGTCATGACTACGACCCTACACCACATTGATGGAGCATCGATGTGCCTCGCGGTGCCGAGGTCGTTGTAATGCTCCTCCTACGAGCAACAAAGGCAACACTGTTGTGGTTGTGGCTGCTGCCAATGCTACTATTTTGGAGGGTGCTACTGCTGATGCGCTTGCTTTTCCATCATCTCTCGTAGCAATGTGGGGCATTGGCACCAAAACTGCCCCGCTTGGTCCCAGAAGCTGTACCTTTGTCCTCCACGACCGTTCCCACGGTCGCTACCTCCACCGCATGAGTTGCCTTTCTCTCCTGCACCACTACTCCTGGCCTGTGTGCATGTCACGTGTGTAGCAGCAGTTGCACTTGCTGAGATGCCCTTGTGCGTATATGCGGTTGAGGATGTCCTCGTAGTTTTACAGCTGAGCGAAGACGATTGAGAGATCAATCTTTTTCTTCTCCTCCACTGGGTAGCAAACAAGACCTTACGTCTGAACTCCTTGTACTGCTCTCCCAGATGCAGCAGTATGCCATCCAGCCATTCAAGGATGGAACAAGCAGCACCAAGACTTTGGAGACATCAGCAAATGTCCATCGCCTCATCCCAATCTTGTGCAACAGGTGCTCCTGGCTTTGGAAAGAGGTGGCAAAGCCTGTCGCGCAAGGTCAGGACTAGAGTCATGCCTTGCTCCTCTTGACGAGTTGTGAGGTGCTTCCAAACCTCGTAAGGCCGGGGATCTCCAGTGCGAGGGTCAGCCGGATCTGCACCCTTGCCCCAACAACGGTACTCGCGTAGTGGATCTGACTGAGAGTCGGGAAGAGCCCGTCATAGTGCATTGAAAGCACGCAACAAGATGTCCGCCTCTACAGTGTCTAGGGCCGAGCGAAGGTACCATGCTTCGAGGTTGTGCTTGGCGGCCCAATCCAAGAAGAGATCCTTCCATGCAAGGAAATCTCTGTTTCCTAGTGGTGGAGGGGACATATCCTTGTGCTCCAGCCCCAGCTTTTCCATGGCAGCCGCCTTTAGGGTGACTGATAGCGAATCGCCGACGTCGACCGGCAGTGCACCAACGTGGCCGCCCTCTACTTCACTCATCCTTTTCCCGCCTAGGGTTCTTGCTCACATTGCCTACCCTTTGCTCCGTGGGAACTGGGAGAGCGGGTGTGTGTCTGTCGGTAGTGGAGTGGAGGGCCAACAAAATCTCAGTAGCAATCCTTCGGGCCAACTTTGGGCCCAATTTTTGGATGAGAGTTCTTTGCTCTAGGATGGCGCCTTACGCCACATCTGGGACCCTACAGGCAACCCCAGACCCTACCCTGCCCTTGCTTAGCCCCATGTTTGAAACCACCAACTATTTGGGTGGTTCTTAAGGCGGATATGGAGCGGTGATGCCATTTTTGTCCACCAATCCCATCACGATGTTTCCCTTGCCTAGGCGACGGCCTAGGTACCTTGACGGAGATGCCATAGGGTTGCTACGAGCCTTAGATGCCGTGGCGTCAGCGGTGGTGGCCTCCTGGCCCCTCTTTGGTCAACTACGCTCAAGGGCCGTCCCCCTTTTTTGGGTCTACAGCACCGTCCAGCCGCCCTCAGGCTCGCGCAAGTGCTCTGATACCATGAGAAGAGAAAAGAAAAGAATTTGGGACCAGTCCCATGTCTTTTGGTCAATGTTAGAGTGCCCTCATCTTAGAATTGCATGGCAGCCTAGTCGTTCGGCCAGTGAGAGCCTATTGAGCTCTTACGGGTGAGACTCGCTAGCCAAGTCCCACCCGTCGGCCGACGAACGAAGGTCGACGACCCTGGAGCAAAGCGAGGGAAAATCCCTCACCCGTCCCTCAAAAGAGGGATTCTTAACTCGGACGACCCAAATTGGGTTCTGAGACATAATCCAGTCAACAAACCTACATACGTCCATGAAATATCCAAGGAATGGACTAATCTAGGTGTCTTCAGATGTTAAGCACTAACTGAAAGGTTCAGCCTCTAATCTATTTAGACTGCTTCAGGCTATGCGGTCAGTGTTGGGTTTTCACACATCTCTCACTTGTACTCTGTTGTGTCCTCCCGACTTGTGTACATCGGCGTGCAGATGACTGACGGCAAGACGCGACGCTGCTGGAGTGTCGTCCGGTGGAGCCGACGCACGCTGAGGCCTACACACAGTTTACTAGAGCCTCCTCCCTCCAACGTGTTCAGCTCAATCGGCAGGCCTCCTCAGCAGTCGTTCCGTAGGCATTCACCGTCGCTACATATGCTTTCTACATGCGTCCAGCGCCGTGTCTGACTGCACTGTTGCGTTCGCAACTCCATATTGTACCTAGAGTCCAAGTTTCATGATTTTTGGGCACTGTTGGTACCAGGGATTAGCGTAGGCGTTGCTTGGGGTTAAGCAGCCATAACTCCTCACTACTATTTTTCTAGCCGATTCTGACCATTCAACTGCGTTTGCACCGTGCGTATTATGGTATGGTCCAGATTTCATGCAAAACGGACGACGCCCGGGTTTTGGGCTGTCAGCCATCTAGCAGGGCTCACCAAGAAAACCCTGCTTACCAGAAAACATGTCTGTTTTGTGATTGGCTTAGAAACCAAGTGACAAGCTCTATAGAGCTGGGGGGGAGCTAGAATTTGGAGGGGTCTCCCATTGTTGCTCATTCTCATTTCTTAATCAGTCATTTCCAGTTTTCAGCTGCTGTGTGGCACTAACTCTGGCGCACGCAGTTCTGAGTAGCAAACACCACAAATCTCAGACTTGGGCTGTGGTGCAACAGACTGAGGGGGAATCTTAAGCAACGGACGTGGATTCTTGCATGCTACATCAACAATGCTGCTGCCCCAACCTGCTGCTATAGGAGATTTCCAGCTTGGTATCGGAGCTGCGCCATGATATACCCGTTTCGCCAACCCGAAAGATTGACCTAGTACGACTCTTACCATCCGGACTGCCGACCCAGTCACTGTTGGTGTATCCTCTTGCCACAATGGATGGCTGTCAACGGAACATGAGGCCTCGCCGTGAGGTAGAGACAACATAGCATAGCACTCGGATTGCAACCTCAAAGTGGAGGTGACCCGGCTCCTAAGAGAACTGTGCTAGGAGGTTGACGGCGAATGCAATGTCTTGATGAGTCGTTGTCGCCAAGAACATCAGTGACCCAATGACAGGAAAATATGTGGTCACTTCTACAGGCTCCCCCACCATGGCTGGATCAAAGCTCTTGAGCATCGTCCGACCATTGGACGACATGGGTGAGGATGCTCTCGGCACGAGGGGTAGGTCCTCAGCGAAGCGCCCGGACAAGGTCTGGACGTAGGTGGCCTGATGGACATGCAGGATGCCCATAGATCGATCATGTTTAAGCTCCATGTCCAGAAAGACTTGTGCTAACCCGAGGTCCTTCATCTGGCAGGTAGCACGTAGAATGTCCTTGACCTGCTTGATGGCAGCTGCATTTGGTGATGCGATGAGCAGGTCGTCGACATAGACGAGGACAACGACGAGGGTCTGACCTTGCGGACTGATGAAAAGCTCGTGGTTGGCAGAGCTACGATGGAGGCTACCGCTGAGAAGCGTATGACTGATCTCCTAGCTCTAGTAGCGCGGTGACTGCTTTAGGCCATAAAGGGCCTTCCGCAGCTTCCAGACCTTACCGGAGCCATCGTCGAAACCTGGAGGCTACACCATGTAGAGCACCTTACCCTCCAGTTCACATCCATCTGATGCAATTCCCACTCGTGCTGGGCAACCAGGCTAAACACCGCTTGGCTAGTGGAGAATCGACTGACCGGGGCAAAGATCTGGTCATAGTTGATCCCAAGGACCTAAGCAAACCCCATTGGCTGTAAGATAGGCCTTGTACTTGTCCAAGGACCTGTCTGGCTTCCACTTATGCCGGAGAACCCACTTGGCGTCGATGGCCTTATGGCCTGGAGGGAGGTCGCTGAGCTCATATAATTGATGCTGCCAAATGGCGACAAGCTCGTCGATGCATGCAACCTCCTAGTGAGCGGCCTTCGTAGACGCCCGAGCCTCACGTAGAGTGGATGGGTCCTCACGTTGCTCCCTGGGATGGACAATAAGGGCGTGCACGTCCCGTCCCCGTGGTGAGTGTGGCCGCAATGGCATACCAATGCTCTTGATGGTGGAAGGCATAGCCCAAAGCTGACCCTGAATGTAGGTGAGTGATGAATGATATTGTGGCCAAGCCAAGTGCCTTGGTGCCAAGGGCCCCACTCACGATTGTGGAAGTGGATCTGACATGAGTCAAGGAGCCTCATGGGGTGACAGGGGGTCATGGCGCGAGAGGGCGTGAGGAGACGGCCTGTGTGTCACTATCGACCTGGGTCGAAGGCTCCCGTTCTGACCACGTGTGTAGCACACCGACACGGTCGAGGCAGCCGGCCCTAAGGGGCTGGCGGGCACGAACCGGGCACCCGGCCTTGAGGGGCTGACAGAAACAGACGGGGCAGCCGGCCCTGAGGTGCTTGCGGACATGGATGGGGCAACCAGCCCTAAGGGGACGGTGGACAAGAACAAGACAGCCGGCGCTGAGGGGCTAGCGGACACGGACGGGGCAGCTAACCCTGAGGGACTGGCGATCACGGACGGGGTAGCCGACCCGGAGGGGTTGGCGGGCACGCACTGGGCAGCTGGCCTTGAGGGGCTGGCGGACACAGATGGTGCAGCCGGCCCTGAGGGGCTCGTGGACACGGACGGGGCAGCCGGCCCTAAGGGGTTAGCAGATATGGAAGGGGCAGCCGATCCTGAGGGGCTTGCAGACACGGACGGGGCAGTCGGCCCTCAGGGGCTGGTGCACACAGAGAGGACAGCTGGCTCTAAGAGGCTGGCTGACACGGACGGGGCAGCCGGCCCGGAGGAGCTGGCGGATACGGAAGGGGCAGCCAGCCCTGAGGGGCTGGTGGACAAGAACAGGGCAGCCGGCACAGAAGGACGTCCATGCGCAGACGATGGGACGCCCAGAAGCGGCTGGATGGAGGACAGACCCACCACTTCCCCATGTGACGGGAGGAACATCGACGTGTCGGAGCGAACGAGGTCATGGGGAAACAGGTCCTCAAAGAAGAGGGTATCCCGGGATTCGACAATGAAGTACCGGGCGGGATCCCAAAAGTGCCATGCCTTTGACTAACGCAAGATGCCAAGGAAAGTGCAAGGACGGCCGCGAGGCTCAAGCTTGCCACCCTGGTGTGGAGTAGGCAACCACACAACAGCTACGCAGTCCTAGACGCGGGCCGGATGGAGGTCGGCTTGCTCTCCACACCATTGCTGGCATGGTGTGGACTAACGGGGAATGGGTCCGTGGGGAATCCTGTACCTGACATACATCATGAAGGTCACGGCCTCGAAGTAAAAGCCGTTAGACAGACCGGACTCGACCCGCATGGTGCGGACGGCGTCGCCCATGGTGTGGTTCCACCGTTCAGAGACACCGTTCTGGATTTGCGTGTAAGGCGCCAACGTCTCATGATGGACGTCAGTGGAGGCGAGGACGAGTGTGGTCTCCCCCAGAAACTAACCCTCGCAATCAGAATGGAAGCATTGGAGAGGACGACCACATTCGCGCTTAGCACGGACAAGCCAGTTTTGAAGGGTGGGAGCAACGTCACTCTTTTGTAGAAGGGAAAAGATCGAGCAATAGCGAGAGGAGTCGTTCGTAAGTGTCAGGACATAACAAGCGTGCTCTCCGACTGGCTCTGTTAAGAGGGGACCCATGACATTAGAGTGAACCAAGTGAAGCGGGGCATTTGCATGAGAGGCAGACAGGAGGTAGGTGGAACGGTGCATCTTTCCCTCAGTACAATCAATGCACTCAGTGGGACACGGCAGAGGAAAGGAGGCTGGATCAAGGCCCGTGGCTGGCTACGTGCAAAGCATGGTGTCAACAACAGTAGAGTACACATGACAGAGGCAGTGATGCAGGAGAAATGTGTGCTGTGGAGAGAGTGTGCTAGTAACAAACACGTGGCCAGTGTCGGCCGTTGAGGAGGGGACACAGGTAGAAGCGGACAGGTACGGGACGCGCCACAAGTTGTTACGCGCGGTAGCATGGAAAACGACATGACTTGATGGACACAACGACACAGTGCCAATATCGCGCGAGTGCAGAACGTCCATGCTCATGCGATCAAGGGCGGTGACAGACAGGAGGCTGATCTCAAGGCCTCAGACAAAGAAGACATAAGTATCAAAGACATCACCAGCAGGACCACAGAAACGAACGAAGCCGACACCACGAACGGGTAAAACCTGACCAGAACCCGTCTGAACCCCGGAGACAACGGTGACGGGACTGAGGACACTGAAGGCCTCGCGCAAGGCCGTCATGTGATGCATGGCCCTGAAGGCGATGATCCAGGTCTCTGACAGATCCCTGACCAGTGTGGTAGGGTCGTTGACAGTCACATGGGAGTGGGCAAGCGATATGGACGTGGTGGACGAAGGTGCGAACAAGGACTGTCAGTCATCCAACCAGGCGACATCATCACGAAGAGAAGCAGGTGGGAAGGGTACAACAAAGGATGGAGTGGAAAAAGGTACAAGGCATGACCGCAGCACAAACTCTGTCATGTAGGGTAGGGCAGTGGAACTAGCGACAACGTAACTAACACTTCCCTGGGGAGGTGGGCGAGGAAGGCCGAGCTGGAGTGTAATGAACTACTCCAAATGATGCTCGAGGGTGGAGGGTCCGACAAAGTAGACCGACTGTAGTGTGACGGTACCGGAGTCCACTAAGGAGGAGGAAGGCGCTGGTGACGGAGGAGCGGGCGCGGACAATTGCGGAAGATATTGTGGTGGAGCCGTTGCCATCAGCGTAGATGCAGCATGAGCAACGACAGTCACGAAATTGGTGGCAAGGCGACGCTCACGCTTACGCCGCATGATGGCTATGAAACGAGCCTCGTCAGTCGGGAGCGGGAACGTGTACCACCTGTGTCCTGACTGGCCACAGCCTGTGGCAAACGAGGATGACGCCATCGGATTCGTTGTACTGCTGCTGTGGGCCATTGTCCTTCTTGCCCATACACTTCTTCTTGCCGGACGAGGAGGTGCTGGTGGACGTTGCTATTGCCGGGGCCACAACAACCACTAAGGCAATCGGGGGAGAGGCGAGGGACTTCGTGTGATGGATATGTGACTCCTGATAAGCATCCTCAATGCGGAGGAAAAGCTTGTATGCCTAGGCCATGAGGGTACCCTTGGCAGCCATCGTGACGAGGACCTCTTGGAAGTAGTGCACAAAGACATCACAGAAGACATTGGTGGTGCCACGCTTCATGGGCAACGCTGAGAGAGGGGGTGGCGCGTCGTCTCTGAGGCGGCGCATAATGTCCTCTGGACACTGCCAATAGCGGGCGACTGTCTCAGTCTCCCCCATGCAAAGGCAGTTGAACTCCCGAACCAAGCGGCTGGTCTCGGCGTCACTGAACAGAAGATGAGGGCGCGTAAGCACGTGCCACGCTGCTGTAGGGTCAGGGAGTGCGCCTGTGGTGAGGTCGCCGAGGAAGGGCTTGAGGGCGAGACGTATAGCTGGTGGGGCAACATGGACGAGGGCACGTGCGGCACGACCCGCGTCATATTCTGGTCCGCTTGGGTGGAGTTGAAGGGTAGGACATAGTAGGGCCACAAGCCCTCACCCTCTGCCCAGATCCGGAAGCTGAGCTCCCAGCTCTGGAAATGCTCGCTAGCCTGAAGTGATGGCGGTGGGGTTTCGAAGTCCTTCGGCCTACGGTCGGCACCCAGAGTGGGGCCTACAATTGACGTCACCGTCTGCTGTTGGCGTTGGGTGTGTTGCTATACCAAGTACTAGGTGGCATATGATACCACACGGCTCACGTATCCGGGTGGAACAAAAGGTGCTTGCTGTTGTTGTTGCTGCTGGTGCTACGGCTGTTGCGGCGGTTGCTGATGCTGCTGTTGCGGAAGTTGTGTTGGCAGCTGTGTTGGCTATTGTAGTGCCACTAGGTATTGTGTCAGCGTTTCGAGCTATTGGGGCACAATGGTGAGCAGATCTGTCGAGTCAACATGACCAACGACAAAGCCTGTAGGATGTTGGAGCTACTGCAGTTGCTGTGGCTATTGCTTCTGCTACTGGTACTATTGCTGCTGCTACTACTACCATGGCTGCTACATTTACTGTTGCGTTTATTGCTGCTATTGCTACTACTGCTACTACTGCAGCGGCTGCTGCTACGCCTGCTGCAGCTGCTACTACTGTTGCTGCTATCACTGCTACAGCGGCTGCTGTTACAGTTGCTTCAGCTGGTGCTGCTGTTATTACTACTGTTGTTGTTACAGCGGCAATGGCTACAACTGCTACTAATCCAATTGTTGCAGTTGTTGCAGGAAGGGGGGGGCTCCATCAAAGGAGTACCCCTCTTCATTCTCTGCCATGGTGTCCTTGATTTCCCCTCCTTTTTTTGTATGTGCTCCTGATGTCAGCGGTGATATTAGTAGTGATGTCAGTCTACGATGGCTGATGTCAGTAGCTGTTGCCACGTTGTTTGTAGGGTTGCTACTATAGTTTTGTTTGTTGCCGACGTCGGCAGTGATGTTAGTAATGACTTTTGTTGAGTGTGCCTGACATTAGCAATGGCTGAGAGCTGCGCTGTTGCTTTTGCCACTGCTGCGTTAGCTAGAAGGCTACTGCTGCTGCCGTTGTTGCTACTACTACTACTGCTAATACTGCTGCTGCTGCTTCCATAGCAAATATTGCTCCTACTACAACTGCTACAGCTATTGCTACTGATGCTGTTGTTGCTATTGCTATTGTTGCTATTGCTGTTGCTACTGCTGATGTTGCAGCTGATGCCATTGCTGCTACTAAGCTACTACGTGCTACAGGTGCTACTGCAGCGGCTGTGGTGGCTACTCCTGCTACAACAGGGCCACCTCAGGTTGGGCGATTGCTTTTGGTATTTTTTTTTCCGTTTGTCCCTGCTCACTTCTCGCTATGGTGCGTCGACGTTGCTCGAGCATTGGTACTACGTGCCAGCTGCACATCCACCAGTGATACCATCGGCGTGGAGTCTGTGTTGCCAAAAAAAGTTCAGCAACATTTCCCCCGCGTCGAGAGCGTTTTCACGACGCCACCCGGTGGGTCAACGCTGCCAGAAAAAATCGGGCAACATTTCCTTTGCACGGGCGCGTTCTAGGGAGCACCGGCGTTGACTTGACATGTTCGCAGGTATTGTGTTGCCTTTGCTGCGCTATGCCTCTGATACCACGACGAGGCCTTACGTTCCGTCGACAGCCATCCGTTGTGGCGACTGGATACACCGATAATGTATGGGCCGGTAGTCCGGACGGTAAGAGTCGTACTAGCATGACATTTCTTGTTGGCGGAACAGATGTATCCTCGTGCAGCGGCAAGGAAGGTTGCATTGCGCGTTCCACTGATGAGGCTGAGTATGTGGCCCTTGGGTTCTATCACTTGTGTGAGTGTGTGGCCACACCATCTTTTGTCCGAGTTGCCTGAGTCAGTCCCGTCCATGACGTTGCACTATGGGAAAGAAAATGCCCTAGCCATTGCTAACAATCATGGCATGCATCACACTCGCATAAAGAACATCAATGTCGAGTATCACTATGTGCGTTCGTTGTTGCAATAGGCAGCATCAGCATTGTGTGGGTTGAACGACATGGTAGTTGGTTGACTTCTTGACCAAGGCACTGAAGCGTGACTCGTTCAGGAAGGCTGTAAGTGTGGTCGGTGTGCGTCCGTGAGGTTCTCTCTCTCTCCTCGTCCACTTGGTCTCTGTGCTCTCTGCCCGTCTATGTGCACCACGCCTGTGATTCATGGAGTGTTGGTTTTTCACACATCTCTCACTTGCATTCTGTTCTGTCCTCCCGGCTTGTGTACATCGGCGTGCACATTACTGATGGCGAGACGCGACGCTTCTGGAGTGTCGTCTGGTGGAGCCGACGCACGCTGAGACCTACACGCACTTTGCTGAAGCCTCTTCCCTCCAACATGCTCAACTCCATTGGCTGACCTCCTCGGCAGTCGTGTTGCAAGCAGTCACCATCACTGCATATGCTATCTGCACACATCGAGCGCCGTGTGTGACTGCACTGTTGCGTTCGCAGTGCCATGTTATGCCTAGGGTTCAAGTTTCATTGTTTTCGGGCAGTGTTGGTATTGGGGATTAACGTAGAAGCTGATTGGGTTTAAGCAGCCATAACTCCTCAATGACATTTTCCTAGTTGATTCTTACTGCTTGACTGCATTTGAAACGTGTGTATTATGGTATGGTCCAATTTCCAGGCAAAACGAACGACGCCCGTGTTTTGGGCTGTCGGCCGTCTCGCAGGGCTCACCGAGAAAACCCTGCCTGCTAGAAAATGGGTCTATTTTGTGATTGGCTTGGAAACTGAGTAACAAGCTTTACAGAGCTTGGAGGGGGAGGGGGGGAGCTAGAATTTGGAGGGGTCTCCCATTGTTGCTCATTCTAATTTCTGAATCAGTCATTTCCAATTTTCAGCTCGTGTCTGTTGTTAACTCTGGCGTGCACAATTATGAGTTACAAACACCAGAGCCCTTAGACTTAGGCTTTGGTGCAACAGACATAGGGGGCAGCTTAAGCAACGAGCGTGGGTTCCCGCACGGTGCATCAACAATGCTGCTGCACCAACCTGCTGCTCTAGGAGATTTCCAATTGCCAGGGCGAAGGTGACCACACTAAGGCGCGGGGCCTTGAGATGATGATGACCCCGCTAGGCCGCGCTCATGGTGCGTTACCTCCACTCTCTGAGCCAACATGCCTTGCGGACTCACGACCACACCAATGGAAAAACATATGCACAGAGATTAACATGCCTTTTGCGAAGATGAGACCATTCACGTCACCCTCCATTCTTTCAGCTTCATGCTATCATAAAATTAATCACGCGAAGTTGTCAATGCATTCACTTCACCCTTGATTGACAGAGATTGATCCAATGTACATGGGTGCCTGTGTGAACTCTGCAATGCTGTAAACAATGTGAACGCTATTGACAATAAAATGAAGTGCCTGAGACAACTCAAGGCCATGACATCCTCATTACCTGGCAAAGATTGAGCGGAAAAGCCACATTTACCACAAGTTTCACTCTGATGTTGAGACCTCGTTGATTTCGACTTCACTAGTCAAGATTAGTTTTCCCTGGCTCTACAAGGTCAACATTCTCACCCTATCGGGAACGCCATGCCTTACCTAGCGGCGGTTACTTCTTGTACTGTGTGGGTCTGCTGGTCCATGGCACCAACCTCTGCTTCTATGAAAAACCTGAGCCATTACTATTATCAAATCAACGCAAGTTGCGTAGCAACCAAACGAACACCTCTTGCCACAACAGATGGAACACATATGGCGCCACACAGACACGCGTGCATGCTCAGTCTCCACGAATGCAGGTCACCTTGGTGCAGGGGCACCACATAGTACCTTTTGGAAACGGAATTTTTCATCACGCAAACGCGAAGGAGTTGGCGACGAGGCTGAGGCTTGCACCGGCAGCAGCCCAGCGGCCTTCCGGGCATGAAGCGTTCAGCACGTAAATCCAACCTGCGGAACCATGGCCAACAAAACAACCACAAGCAAGGCCAAACTTGCACCTGGCAGATTTTTGCACACGACCTCCACCACATTCGACACCGATGATCCAACATACGATGCATTTTGTGCGTTTGCAGCATACAAAATGCTTCACACGTCGAGGCAGGTTTGTGTCTTTCTAAATGCTTTGAAAAGCGTACAGAAAAACACAAAAATCTTCACACGTCGAGGCTGAACGCTGAAATCTGAAGCTACGTCGTCAGGGAACTACTGCAGAAGATCGACAGGGCACGGCGCACTTGCACTTCAGCCAATGTGAGGGGGCGGGCTGAGGCAGCCTGATGCTGGTGCTATCGCTGGTGCTGTCACTGGTGCTATCGCTGGTGCTGTCACTGGTGCTATCGCTGGTGCTATCGTTTATAGCCCCAGTGACCTGGACCAGCATGCTTTGTCTGAGGGCTGCTGCTTCACAGGCAGCCCTCAGCAGCCACATGGCCCGACCAGTCACACGGCTCATGAGCAACGGTAACCAGTTCTTGATGCGACGACCGTCCTTGCGCGGACCCTCTCTTCTCAGTAGACAGCCCCCTCACCACACATCATCCGCCCACACAATCCATTCCCTTCTCCACCCACCTCTCTTCCCTTGGATCGGCCTTGCTACTAAACAAAAACCTTCCCCTCCGACCACCTAGCTTAAGAGCCATTCCATTCCTGTCTTTTTCCCTTCCATTCCACCCAACCCACCTCCTTTCCTGCCCCTCCCTTCCACATCCCCCTCCACCACGACCTGTTTCCAAAAACCCCTCCGCCACCTCCTGTCCCCAACCTCTCTCCCATTCGCCCCCTCCTGCCTTGCCTCATCAACCACTCCTTCCTACCGGCCACGAGCTAGGCCCCTGGCAAGCAGTTGGAGGAGTGGTGGAGACCTCCCATGCCGTGGGCACACAAACGTCTGGACTCTAAAGAACATCCGCACACAACACACTTCTGACTTGTACTGGCGCGTACACCTACAAATGCCATGCGCACATGTATGCCTACACATGCAGTGAGCATATGCACACCGACAAACCGCCCTTGCACTTATCCACACAAACCAGACTCTTCGTCTATCAACATTCCTGTCATTTCCCCACCCACCAACTCACAAGGAAATTTCGCACCCCCCTCCTCTCTCATCCTCTCATCCCTGTTTTCTCCATCTCCTGCATCTCCGTACTAAGCTACCATCCCCTGCCTCCCTTCCATGACCCGCATTTTGCACTCCCCTTGCGCACCATACTCCCTCCAACCATCATCCTCTGACCTCCCATTTCCCTCTACCCCCGCCCCCCCCCC
>SZWC01000751.1:11798-23852 GCA_023375785.1 Penium margaritaceum
CCCCTCTGACTGTTTGTGACTCGTGTTATGGTTGGTGAACGTTGACCACCCATGTTGAAATTCTTTGGTCATGGTCAGTGACATATGCATAGTTTGGTTGTTTGGTGTGCATGGTAGCCACACCGTGCCACTACGTATTGATGTTCTTTGTCCTTTCTAGTCCATGCATAGGGTTCCCAAACCATTGTCTCTCCCTGTGACCATTTGTGACTTGTGTTATGAGTTGTCAATGTTGACCACACATACTGGACATCTTCGGTCATAGTCAGTGACGTATGCATCCTTTGGTTAGTCACTGTGCACGCTAGTCACACCGTGCCGTTACTGACATATGCCCACTTTGGTTTGTCACTGTACATGGTTACCACGCCGTGTCACTACGCATTGAAGTACTCATAACACGAGTCAACTTATACACACTTACACATACTTACATGCACTTACACGCACTTACACACACTTACACACACTTACACACACATACATGCCCTTATACGTACTTATATGCACTTACACACACTTACACACACTTACATGCACTTACACGCACTTACACGTACTTATACGTACGCACTTACACTCACTTACACGCACTTATATGCACTTACACGCACTCACATGCACCTACATGCACTTACATACACTTACATGAACTTACACGCACTTACACACACTTACACGTACTTACATGCACTTATGCGCACTTACAAGCACTTACACATACTTACACGCACTTACACATACTTACATGCACTTACACGCACTTATATGCACTTACACACACTTACATGTACTTGCACGCAGTTACACGCAGTTACACATACTTACACGTACTTACACGCACTTACACACACTTACACGTACTTACACATACTTACACGTACTTACACACAACTACACGCATTTACACACACTTACATGTACTTACACGCACTTATACACACTTACAAGCACTTACACGAACTTACACGCAATCACATCCACTTACACGTACGTATACGTACTTACACGCACTTATATGAACTTACACAACGTACACGTACTTACACACACTTACATGTACTTACACACACTTAAATGCCCTCACACGTACTTACACACACTTACACACACTTAAACAAACTGACACGCACTTATATGCACTTTCACGCACTTACATACACTTACCCGTACTTACACGCACTTACACGCACTTACACAAACTTGCACTTACACGCACTTACACACCCTTACATGCACTAACACACACTTACACGTAGTCACATGCAGTTACACGCAATTACTTGCACTTACACCACTTACACGTACTTAGACACACTTACATATACTTAGACACACTTACATGCACTTACATGCACTTACACACACTTACACACACTTATACGTACTTACATGCACTTACACGCACGTAAACACCCTTATACGCACTTACATGCACTAACACGTACTTACATGCACTTACACACACTTCCACGTACTTACACGCACTTACATTTACTTACACATACTTACACGCACTTACACACACTTACACATACTTACACGCACATATACACCCTTAGATGCACTTACACATACTTATACATACTTATACACACTTACACACACTTACACACACTTACACACCCTTACACATACAAACACGCACTTACATGCACTTATACACACTTATACGCACTTACACACCCTTAGACGCACTTACACACACTTACACACACTTACACGCCCTTACACACACTTACACGCACTTACACGCATGCACTTATACTTACTTACACACACTTACACGCACTTACACGCACTTACATGCACTTACATGCACTTGCATGCACTTACACATACTTACACACAGTTACACGCACTTATACACACTTACAAACACTTATACGCACTTACACGCACTTACACGCACTTGCACATACTTACACGCACTTACACACACTTACACACACTTACATGCACTTACACGCAGTTACACGCAGTTACACGTACTTACACGCACTTACACATACTTATGCGTACTTACACACACTTACACACACTTACTCGTACTTACAAGAACTTACACGTACTTACACGCACTTACACGTATTTCCACACACTTATACGCACTTACACGCACTTATACACACTTATACGCACTTACACGCACTTACATGCACTTACATGCACTTACACACACTTATACGCCCTTACACGCATTTACACACACACACATGTAGTTACATGCAGTTACACGTACTAATCACACTTGTACGCACTTACACGTACTTACAAACACTTACATACACTTACAATTACATGCACTTACACGCACTTACACACACTTACACGCACTTACACACACTTACATGCACTTACACACACTTACACACCCTTACACACACTTACACACACTTACACGCACTTACATGTACTTACATGCACTTATACACACTTCCACGTATTAACATGCACTTACATATACTTACACGTACTTACATGCACTTACACACACTTACACATACTTACACGCACTTACACATCCTTACACATACTTACACACACTTACATAACCTTACACATCCTTACACGCACTAACACATACTTACACGCACTTATACGTACTTACACATACTTACACGCCCTTACACGTACTTACACACACTTACATACACTTACACACCCTTACACACACTTACACGTACTTACACACATGCACTTACACACACTTACATGCACTTACACGTACTTACACACACGAACATGCACTTACAAGCACTTACATGCACTTACACGCACTTACACGTACTTACGTGCACTTACACACACTTCTACACACATACAAGTACTTACACGCACTTATACACACTTACACGCACTTACACATACTTACATGCACTTACACGTACTTACACGTACTAACATGCACTTACACGCAATTACACGCAGTTACACGTACTTACACGCACAGACACACACTTACACATACGTACACACACTTACACACACTTACACGCACTTACAAGCACTTACACGCACTTACACGCACTTACACATATTTCCACATACTTACATGTACTTATACGCACTTACACGCACTTACACACTATTATATGTACTTACACGCAGTTACATGCAGTTACACGCACTTACACGCACTTACACGTACTTACACACACTTAGACACACTTACACGCACTTACACACACTTACAGGCACTAACACGTACTTACACGCACTTATATACACTTACACACACTTACACGTTCTTACATACACTTACACGCACTTACACATACTTACACACAGTTACACGTACTTACACAGACTTACATGCAATTACACGTACTTACACACACTTACACACACTTACACACACTTACACTCACTTATACGCACTTACACGTATTTACATGCAGTCATATGCACTTACACACACTTATACATACTTACATGCACTTACACGCACTTACACGCACTTACACACACTTACACGCACTTATAGGCACTTATACGCACTTACACGCACTTACACAAACTTACACGTACTTGCACACACTTACACACAGTTACACGCACTTACACACACTAACATGCAGTTACACATACTTACACGCACGTACACACACTTACACATACTTACACGCACAAACTTACATGCACTTACGTATACTTACACGCACGTACATGCACTTACACGCAATTACACGGACTTACACGCAGTTATATGCAGTTACATACACTTATACGCACTTATCCGCACTAACACGCACTTACACGCACTTACATGTACTTACACACAGTTACACGCAGTTACACGTACTTACACACACTTAGACGCACTTACACATACTTACACGCACTTACATGCATGTACTTACATGCACGCACTTACACGCACTTGCACGCAGTTACACACACTTATACGTACTTAGACGTACTTACACACACTTACACACACTTACATGCATGCACTTACATGCACTTACGCACACTTACACGCACTTACAAGCACTTACACGCACTTACACGCACTTACACGTACTCACTTACACACACTTACATACACTTTCACACCCTTACACACACTTATATGCATTTACTTGCACATACACACACTTACACACACTTACACGCAGTTATACACACTTACACGCACTTCTATGCACTTACAGGTACTTACATGCACACGTACTTACACGCACTCACACGCACTTACACATACTTACGCACACTTACATGCACTTACACGCACTTACGCGCACTTACACACACTTACACGTACTTACACGCACTTACACGCACTCACACGCACTCACACACACTTACACGCACTTACACGTACTTATACACACTTATACACACTTACACATACTTACACACACTTATACACACTTATACACACTTACACATACTTACACACACTTATACACACTTATACACACTTACACATACTTACACACACTTACACGCACTTATACGCACTTACACGCACTTACACGCACTTACACATACTTATACACACTTATACACACTTACACATACTTACACACACTTGCACGCACTTACACGTACTTATACACACCGACACGCACTTACACGCACTTACACACACTTACACACACTTACACGCGCTTACACGCACTTACACGCACTTACACGCACTTATACGCACTTACATGAACATGGAGTTACACGCAATTACACGCACTTGTACGTACTTACACGCACTCATATACACTTACATGCACTTACACGCACTTACACGTACCTACACACACTTACACGCACTTACACGCACTTACGTGTACTTACACACACTTACGTGCACTTACACGTACTTACACATACTTATACGTACTTACACGCAGTTACACATACTTACACATACTTACACGCACTTATACACACTTACATGCACTTACACATACTTACATGCACTTACACGCACTTACACGCAGTTACATGCAGTTACACGCACTTTCACGAACTTATACATACTTACATGCACTTATACGCACACACAGTTACACGCATTTATACACACTTACACGTACTTACACCCACTTACACGCACTTATACGTACTTACATGCAATTACACGTACTTATATGCACTTATACACACTTACACATACTTACACACACTTACACGCACTGACACACAGTTACACGCAGGTACACATACTTACATGCACTTACACGCACTTACACACACTTCCATGCACTTACACACACTTACACCCACATACACACACTAACATGTACTTACACATACGTACACGCACTTGCACATACTTACACATACTTACATGCAGTAACACGCAGTTACACGCACTTATATGTACTTATACACACTTAAACACACTTACACGCACTTACATGCACTTACACACACTTACATGCACACACTTACACGCACTTACATGCACCTACATACACTCACACGTACTTACATGCACTTACACGAACTTACATGCAAGTACACGCACGTACACGCACTTACATGCACTTACACGCACTTACACGTGTTAACACACACTTACACATACTTACACGCACTTACACACACTTACGTGTACTTACACACATGTACGTGCACTTACACTCACTTACACGCACTTACACGTACTTACACGCAGTGTAATGGACTCACACGCACTTACACGTACTTATACGCACTTACTAGCACTTACACACACTTACACACACTTACACACACTTACACATACTTACACAAAATTACACACACTTACATGCACTTACACGCACTTACACGTAGTTACATGCAGTTACATGTACTTACACACACTTACATGCACTTACACGCACATGCAGTTACACGTACTTACACGCACTTACACGCACTTGCACACACTTATTCACACTTACACGTACTTACACACACTCACATGCACTTACATGCACTTACACACAGTTATACACACTTACACGCACTTACACATACTTACACACACTTACACGTACGTACATGCACTTACATGCACTTATACGCACTTACACGCACTTATCCATACTTACACACACTTACACGTACTTACACATACTTACACACACTTACACACACTTATACACACTTACACGTACTTACACGTACTTACACACACTTACACACACTTACACACACTTACACGTACTTACATGCACTTACACGCACTTACACGCACTTACACACACTTACACGTACTTACATGCACTTACACGCACTTACACGCACTTACACACACTTACACGTACTTACACGCACTTACACGCACTTACACGCACTTATACGCACTTACACGCACTTATCCATACTTACACACACTTACACGTACTTACACATACTTACACACACTTACACACACTTATACACACTTACACGTACTTACACGTACTTACACACACTTACACACACTTACACACACTTACACGTACTTGCATGCTCTTACACGCACTTACACGCACTTATACACACTTACACGTACTTACATGCACTTACACACACTTACACACACTTACACACACTTACACACACTTACACGTACTTACACATACTTACACGCACTTACATGCACTGACACGCACTTACACGCAGTTATACACAGTTACACACACTTATACACACTTATATGCACTTACACACACTTACACACACACGCAGTTGCACACACTTATACACACTTATACGTACTTACACACACTTACATGCACTTACATGCACTTACACGCACTTACATGCACTAACAAGCACTTACATGCACTTACACGCACATCCACGCACTTACATGCACCCATACATACTTACACACAATTACACGCACTTACACGCACTTACACGTACTTACATGCACTTACACACACTTACAGGTACTTACACGCACTTATACGCACTTACATGCACTTACAAGCACTTACATGCACTTACACACACTTCCACACACTTACATGTACTTATACGCACGTACACACACTTACACACACTTACACGCACTTACACACACTTACACGCACTTCCACGCACTCACACGCACTTACACATACTTACGCACACTCACATGCACTTACACGCTCTTACACATACTTATACATACTTATACACACTTACACATACTTACACGCACTTACACGCACTTACACATACTTATGCGCACTGACACGCACTTACACGCACTTACACACAATTACACACACTTACACGTACTTACACGCACTTACACGCACTTACACGCACTTACATGCACTTACACGCACTTATATGCACTTACATGCACACGTAGTTACACGCAGTTACACGCACTTACACGCACTTGTACGTACTTACACGCACTCATATACACTTACATGCACTTACACGCACTTACACGTACCTATACAAACTTACACGCACTTACACGCACTTACGTGCACTTACACACACTTACGTGCACTTACACGTACTTACACATACTTATACGCACTTACACACAGTTACACATACTTACACATACTTACACGCACTTATACACACTTACACGCACTTACATATACTTACATGCACTTACACGCACTTACGCGCAGTTACATGCCGTTACACGCAAATTCACAAACTTATACATAATTACATGCACTTATACGCACACACAGTTACACGCATTTATACACACTTACACGCACTTACACCCACTTACACGCACTTACACGTACTTACATGCAATTACACGCACTTATATGCACTTATACACACTTACACATACTTACACACACTTACACACACTTACACGTACTTACACATACTTACACGCACTTATACACACTTACACGCACTTACACCCACTTACACGCACTTACACGTACTTACATGCAATTACACGCACTTATATGCACTTATACACACTTACACATACTTACACACACTTACACGCACTGAAACACAGTTATACGAAGGTACACATACTTACATGCACTTACACGTACTTACACACACTTACATGCACTTACACATACTTACATGCACTTACACGTACTTACACATACTTACACACACTTATACACACTTATACACACTTATACGTACTTACACACACTTACACGCACTTACACGAACTTACACGCACTTACACGTACTTGCATGCTCTTACACGCACTTACACACACTTATACACACTTACACGTACTTACATGCACTTACACACACACACACTTACACACACTTACACGCACTTACACATACTTACACGCACTTACATGCACTGACACACATTTACACACAGTTACACGCAGTTACACACACTTATACACACTTATATGCACTTACATACACTTACACACACACGCAGTTACACACACTTATACACACTTATACGTACTTACACACACTTACATGCACTTACATGCACTTACACGCACTTACATGCACTAAAAAGCACTTACATGCACTGCACGTATACGCACTTACACACACTTACACGCACTTACATGCACTTACACAAACTTACATGTACTTACACACATTTACACGTACTTACACGCACTTATATGCACTTACATGCACTTACAAGCACTTACATGTACTTACACGCACTTCCACGCACTTACATGCACTTATACGCACTTACACACACTTACACGCACTTACACGCACTTACACGTACTTACATGCACTTATACACACTTACACATACTTACACATACTTACACGTACTTACACACACTTACACGTACTTACACGCACTTACACACACTTACACGCACTTACACGCACTTACACGTACTTACATGCACTTGTATGCACTTATACCCACTTACACGCACTTACCCATACTTATACACACTTACACACACTATCACACACTTACACGCACTTACACGCACTTACACGTACTTACATGCACTTGTATGCACTTATACCCACTTACACGCACTTACCCATACTTATACACACTTACACACACTATCACACACTTATACACACTTATACGTACTTATACGCACTTACATGCACTTACACATACTTACACGCACTTACACGCACTTACACGCACTTACACGTAGTTACTCGCAGTTACACGCACATACATGTATTTACACATGCTTATACATACTTACACGTACTTACACGCAGTTACACGTACTTACATGCACTTACATGCACTTACATGTACTTAAACACACTTACACACACTTATACGTACTTACACGCACTTACACACACTTACATGTACTTACATGCACTTACACACACTTACACGCACTTACACGCAGTTAAACACACTTACATTTATTTATAAGTACTTACATGTACTTACACATACTTACACGCACTCACAAACACTTACATGCAATTACACGCACTTACACGTACTTATACGTACTTCCACGTACTTACACGCACTTACACGCACTTATACGCACTTACATGCACTTACACACCATTACACGCAGATACACGCACTTACGTGCACTTACACACACTTACATGCAATTACACGCACTTACATGCAATAACACGCACTTACACACACTTACACGTACTTACACTCACTTACACACACATACACGCACTTATACGTACTTACTCATATGTACACACACTTACACACACTTACATGCACTTACACGCACTTACACACACTTCTACACACTTACACGCACTTACACGTATTTACATGCACTTATATACACTTCCACATACTTACACGTACTTATACACAGTTACACGCAGTTACACGCACTTACACACACTTTTACGCACTTACATGTACTTACACGCACTTACACGCACTGACATGCACACTCAGTTACACGTACTTAAATACACTTACACGCACTTATACGTACTTCCACACACTTACACACACTTACACGCACTTACATGCACTTACACGCACTTACATGCACTAACGTACACTTACACACACTTACGTGCACTTACACGTACTTACACAAACTTACACGTACTTACACGCAGTTACACGCAGTTACACGCACTTATACGCACTTACAAACACTTACACACACTACATGCACTTACATGCACTTAAATGCACTTACATGCAGTTACACGCAGTTACACGCTCTTACACGAACTTATACAAACTTACACGCACTTATACGCACACGTAGTTACACGCACTTACACACACTTACATGCACTTATACGCACTTAAACGCACTTACACGCACTTACACGCAATTACACGTACTTACACACACTTCCACGTACTGACATGCACTTACACACACTTCCATGCACTTACACACACTTACACGCACTTACATGCACTTACACGTACTTACACGTACGTACATGCACTTACACGTACTTACATGCACTTACATGTACCTACATGCACTTGCACGTAATTACACGTACTTACACGCAGTTACACACAGTTACACACATTTTCACACACTTACACACACTTACACGCACTTACACGTACTTGTACGCACTTACACGCACTTACATGCATGCACTTACACGCACGTACTTACACACACTTACGTGCACTTACACGCACTTATACACACTTACACATACGTACACACACTTACACATAATTTAACGCATGTACACGCACTTACACACACTTACACGTACTTACACGCACTTACACACACTTACACACACTTACACACACTTACACACACTAACACACACTTACACATACTTACACGCACTTACACGCACTTACACGTACTTACACGCACTTACACGCACTTACACGCACTTACACGCACTTATACGCACTTACACGTACTTACATGTACTTACACGAACTTACACGCACACGCAATTACACGCACTTACACGCACTTACACACACTTATACGCACTTATACGCACTTACACATGCGTACATGCACTCACACACATTTACACGTACTTACACGCACTTATACGCACTTACACGTACTTACACGCACTTACACGCACTTATACGCACTTACACGTACTTACACGCACTTACACGCACTTATACGCACTTACACGTACTTACACGCACTTACACGCACTTATACGCACTTACACATGCGTACATGCACTCACACACATTTACACGTACTTACATGCACTTATACGCACTTACACGCAGTAACATGCACTTACACACACTTACGTACACTTACATGTACTTACACACACTTACACGCCCTTACACGCAGTTACACGTACTTACACGTACTTTTACGTACTTACACGTACTTACACACACTTACACGTACTTACACGCACTTACACGCACTTACACACAATTACACGTACTTACACACACATACACGCACTTACACATAGTTATATGCAGTTACACGCACTTACACGAACTTACATGCACTTACACGCACTTATACACACACATAGTTACACACAATTACATGCACTTATACGTACTCACACGGACTTACACACACTTACACACACTTATACACAATTACACGCACATACACACACCCACACATACTTACATGCACTTACACACACTTACATAGACTTACACACAGTTATACGCAGTTACACACACTTACACACACTTACATACACGTACATGCACTTCCACGCACTTACACATACTTACATGCACATACACGCACTTACACACACTTACACACACTTACACGCACTTACACGTACTTACACGTCCTTACATGCAGTTACATGCAATTACACACACGTACACGTACTTACATGCACTTACACGCACTTACACGCACTTACACGCACTTACACGTACGCACTTACACATACTTATGTGCACTTACATGCACTTACAAGCACTTACACGCACTTACACAAACTTACACATAATTACATGCACTTACACATATTTACACGTTCTTACACGCACTTACACGCACTTACACATACTTACACACACTAACACGTACTTACACACACTTTCGTGTACTTACATGCACTTACGTACACTTACATGCACTTACACGCACTTACACGCACTTACACGTATTGTAACGGACTTACACGCGCTAACACACACTTACACGTACTTATACACTCTTACACGCAATTACATGCAATTACATGCGCTTACATGCACTTACACACAGTTACACGCAGTTACACACACTTAAA
>SZWC01000751.1:45474-68202 GCA_023375785.1 Penium margaritaceum
TCGCTCTGCTCGCCCTTGACTCCTACCGCCTTCGCCCACTAGTCTCAACTCTCTCTTCGCTTCGTCACTCTCGACCCTTCGCTCACTTTCAGTGTGTCACTCGCCTCTCTGCCATGTTCTCTCAGTGTCCTTTGTCTACCTCGGAGCTCCAGAGGCTTGCCGCTCAAGGTCCTCCGACTAACTCCGTGGAACTGGACTTGCCTCTCTGCGTTGGTCATTCTACCAACACGCTCTTGTGAGCTCTCTTGCTTCTGCTTGCTTGTGCTCCTGCCGTCCTCGCTCATTGCATTATTCTGACATGGGATCAGGGCATCAGGCGACATCACTTGGTGCACCGTGACCAAGTCATCGTTTTGCCGCCACCATGGCTTCCCTTCTCAGATTTGCACTCCTCTGCCGCCACCACCACCACTTTGCGCCTCTCCGCTTCGTCAGCAGCTGACATCAGCAGTACCGCCTTAAGTACTCCTCATGCTGAATAAATGTCCCGTCATCCTGAGAAAGCCCTGCGCCCATTCTGCGCCCGTGGCCGATTATTGGTGACCTGTCGTCCGCAACAGCTGCCAGCAACCCTCGAGCCGCTGTCTGCCGCCGTCTTCCTGGAAGCTTCCTGCCGCTCACCGTCTACTTCCCCTCATCGCCCCAGCCTCTCTGAGCACCTCCGAGCTTCTCATCTCCCCTCATCCGCCTCATTTACCTCATCTGCCCCATCATCTTCAGCCTGCATGCATCCATCACTTCGAGCCGCTCCTCATGCCGCCTTCTCGCATCGTCAGCAGCAGCAGCGTTACTCCCGCCGTCAGGACATCGGACACCGCCAGTCTTCCTACTCCCACTGCGAGCCAACTGGGGGAACAAGCCGTCACTCTCCTGACATCAGCGGACTAGTGTCTCTACTTGCCGCACGACTCCCTCTGCTGCAGCCAACATCCTCTCACAGTCATGATATCGGACACCGCCAGTCTTCCTGCCCGTCGGTCTCGAGCCAACTGGGGAACAAGCCGTCACTCTCCTGAAAGTAGGGGAATTGGTTGCTTTGCTCACGCCTACTATCGCGTCGCCTCCCATCTCGCCATCACAGTTGAAGGTCATCATGACTACCATGCACAATGACCAACCAGATTAGGCATGTGCCACTTACCATTACCAAATAATTTTACTATGTGTGGTCAACGTTGACAACCCATAATATGGGTCACGAATTGTCCGAGGGGTAAACAATAGTTTAGGAATACTAGATACCAACTAGCAAGTACAACGACCTTCAATCAATAGTAGCACGGTGTGGCTACCATGCACAATGACCGACCAATGTAGGCATATGTACTGCCTTTGACCAGAGAAATCCGCTGTGTGTGGTCAACGTTGACAACTCATAATACAAGTCACAAATGGTCAGAGGGGAAAAAAATGGTTTCGGAACACCAGGTATCAACTGAAAAGCATAAGGACCTTCAATAAGTTGTGGCACAGTGTGGATACCATGCACGATGACCAACCAAAGTAGGCATATGTCACTGACCATGACCAAAGAAAGTCACCATGTGTGGTAAACTTTGACAACTCATAACACGAGTCACAAATGGTCAGAGTGGAAGATAATGGTTTCTAAATACTAGTTATGGACTAGCAAGTACAAACACCTTCAATATGTAGTGGCACAGTGTGGCTACAATGCACAGTGACCAACCAAAGTATGCATATGTCACTGACCATGACCAAAGAATTTTACTTTATGTGGTCAATGTTGACAACTCACAACACTAGTCACAGATAGTTAGAGGGGGTAACAATGGTTTGGGAGGACTAGCTATCAACTAGAAAGCACAAATACCTTCAATACGTAGTGACACGGCGTGGTAACCATGTACAGCGACAAACCAAAGTAGGCATATGTCACTAACCATGGCCAAAATAATTTCACAGTGTGTGGTCAACATTGAAAAGTCATAACACGAGTCACAAATGGTCAGAGGGGGAAACAATGGGTTGGGAAGACTAGTTATCATCTAGCAAGTACAAAGACCTTCAACAAGTAGTGGCACGGTATGGCTAGCGTGCACAGTGACCATCCAAAGGATGCATACGTCACAGACTATGACCGAAGAAGTCCATTACGTGTGGTCAACATTGACAACTCATCAGCCTTCCTCATGTCTCGGTCGCCTCTTCCGTCCGCCTCCTCCATCCTTCCTCCTTATCGTAGCTTCATCTTCCGTTTCTCTCAAATCGCCCATTGACTAGCGCTTCCGTCTCGTCTGTCTCCTCAGTTCCATCAGCTGTCCTCCTCATCTCATCTCCTTCCGCCTCCTCCCAACCGCTCCGTCATCAGCATCATCCGCATCGCCTCTGCATCAATAATCCCCATCAGCATCTACAGTGCACGNAGAAGTCCATTACGTGTGGTCAACATTGACAACTCATCAGCCTTCCTCATGTCTCGGTCGCCTCTTCCGTCCGCCTCCTCCATCCTTCCTCCTTATCGTAGCTTCATCTTCCGTTTCTCTCAAATCGCCCATTGACTAGCGCTTCCGTCTCGTCTGTCTCCTCAGTTCCATCAGCTGTCCTCCTCATCTCATCTCCTTCCGCCTCCTCCCAACCGCTCCGTCATCAGCATCATCCGCATCGCCTCTGCATGAATAATCCCCATCAGCATCTACAGTGCACGAGGTTCCGTCCCTGCGCCCACTCAACCATCAACCGTCTCCTCTCGATCGCCACCATTGTTTCATCGTCCGCTCGGCACAAGGATCCGCCCGGTCGCATTGCTCGTTCCATGACGACCTGCGCCCACGCGAAAAACTTCCACAGCGCACGAGGTTTCGCCCCTGCGCCCACTCCTATTTCATCAGCTTCCGCTTGCTCATCATCCGCATCTGTGGCCAGCACAAGGACCTGCACGAGCTCGCTGCTCGCTTTGCAGCAGCCTGCACCCACGCCGACAGCAGATTTCTCGTGGCGCGTTGGCAACTACCTTCCCCTTGCCACATTCTACCTCCCCTATTTCAGCAGCGCACATGGTTTCGCCCCTGCGTCTACTCCTCCACTCAACATTCCTCCGCCATCATCTGCTCTCATCATCTGCTCGGCACAAGGATCCGCCCGGTCGCATCGCCCGTTCCGTGACGACCTGCGCCCACGCTGAAAACTTTCTCAGTGCACGTGGTTCCACCCCTGCGCCCACTTCGTCGTACAGCAGTTCTCCTCCATCATTTGCCTTTCATTCTTCGATTGGCACAAGGACTCGCCTGGTCGCATTGCCTGCTTTGCGATGACCTGCACCCACACCGAAGCCTCCGCAGCGCACAAAGGTTTATCCTTGCATCCACCTCATTGCTCATCATTTCTCCACGCCCATCATCACTTCACTCAGCTACTCGGCCTTCCTCTTCTACAGTTCATATTTCCTCCACACTCTTCTAGCTACATCTCCATCCCGCACTAGGAACATCCTCCTCCACCATTTGACCAGCTCTCATGGCTGCACTACCACCTTCATTATCCATTGATCCTCTGGCTGAAGACGGTTCCAATGTGCACACCTGGTCAGCCTCCGTGCTCTTTCATGCCCAGAGCTGGTCCGTACGCAGACATGCATTCATCAATTTGTTCCGAGGATCCATTGAATACAACATCGACAAGGACAACCTGACTTCAAATGACTACGCCGCAAATATGCAGCAAGTCACCCTTCAGGCCATCTTTGACCAACTTCGATCACTTGTTCATCCCTCCTACCATCATCATTCCAGAACAGCCCATACAACTCCACTCCTTTGGCACAGACTTCTCCAACAAGGATGGTGGAGACATTGGCTCAATAGCATCTGGACCAACATGGATACTCTGCCTACACTAGCAGACAAGGTTGACCCTCTGCNACCATGGAGTTATAGACTGTCTCCTTGGTGACCGGCTCAACCTAGGGCCAGCTGATCAACAGACTAAAACTTATGCCGAGGTCAATCGGCAAGTGCGCAGAGATCTCAAGACCATCACACACAGGACCTATCATGACCTGATTGATGTATACCCAGAAGACGTAGGAGAAATGTGGTCCCACTTCCTCTCCTTTCAGGGTATAGGGCGCTCCATTTGCATGGAACGAGCCTATTCACATCGCTAAGCTGTCAGATTCAAGGGGGGTGTCAGAGTGAGAATCTGCCAGCGTACAATAACCCCGAGGTAAAATTCTCAATAAAGGTTCAGGTCCGAGCCCGAACCACCTTGACCAACGGTTCTCTGGTCACTCGACCGTTCGGACCCAACAGTCAAGTCATCCCCTAATAAAGTGACATGTGTCACCCGCGTCCGGCTAGCGGAAAGAAGTCGTCCTGATTTTTTGTCCTTATCTGCTCTTATTATACCAAGGATGTTCATTCCCTCGAGTTAACCATAACAGTTCTGTCCATCCTGTTCCCTTTGGTTCCACGGCTTTGCCGCCGTGTTCTCGCTCTGCTCGCCCTTGACCCCTACTGCCTTCGCCCACCAGTCTCAACTCTCTGTTCGCTTCGTCACTCTCGACCCTTTGCTCACTTTCAGTGCGTCATTTGCCTCTCTACCGTGTTCTCTCAGTGTCCTTTGTCTACCTCGGAGCTCCGGAGGCTTGTCGCTCAAGGTCCTCCGACAAAATCCGTGGAACTGGACTTGCCTCTCTGCGTTCGTCATTCTGCCAACACGCTCTTGCGAGTAAGCCTGCATACAAAAAACGGAGTCTCGTGTCCGAGTCTCGCGAGTCCGAGTCCGAGTCCAGACGCGCGATGCCAATCCTCCTGAATGGAATCGTCTCGCGATGCCGAGTCTTTTGCGTAGACTCGCGAGACCCGCTGGCGGCTGCCGGGGGCCGGGGGGAGGGGGGGGTCGGAAAATGGCCGGGAGTCCGGTTCAACATCGACCAAGAACAGGTCGGACGACTACTTTCCGAGGCCCCCTTACCCCCACCCCCCTCCATTCTGAGATCCCAAACACCCCCTCACCCTCTTCTTTTGCCCGTTTGTTGGTGCTCGTCTCCCGCATTGGTCGGGGTAGCCACATCTAAATTAGTCGTTTTGCTGCCCGATTGAGAGTGCTGTACGTGCGTTTTGACCCTAGGGTTTCACCGAGGTGCCACGGGGTGTGGTTTGGCCCTCCGATGCACAAAGCACCGTGCAACGATTCGTCACATTTTTTTCTAAGGCACTGTGCCTTTGACCCGGCTGCCAGGCCGGGCTCTAGCAGTGACAATGGCCACTCAGTGCTCGCAACAGCAGTCTCCCCAGTAGCAGCAGCAGTAGCAGTTGATACAGCAGCAGAGCCAACAGAAGCAAACACCCAGTGCATCGGGGTCTAAGCCGTGTGGTACCCTCATCTAGGCAACGCTGAATGTCCGCGGCTGGGTGGATAAACGCAAGACAAAGCCCTCCGTCATGTGGACCGTGTTCACGTACGTGGTGATCAATGGAGAGCCAAGGGCTGCGTGCAACTTGTGTCCGCCACGCACAGGGCTGAAGGGGACCTTCGGGCTGAACCAAAGCAACACGTCTGGCATGTGGAAACATCTTCGGCTGGAGCACAAGGAAAAGCACAAGGAGTTGAAGGTGTTGGAGGTTCAGCAGAGCCTCCTGCATGCAACACAGGCGGCAGCACAGACGGCAGCCGAGGTGGACGGTACGAATGCGCATGTTGCACGTAGTGCTGCGAGAGTGGGGCTTGTGTTAAACAAAAAGTACTTCTACTGTTGCATCTGGAAGCACGTTGTGGACAAGAATCAAAGCTCTCTGGGCATTGAATCACTCTGGCTGCGGCAAGCATTCCTGCACTACAACCCGTTTGCTATCCTGCCTGGTAGGATAACCTTGACGCGGCTGTTGAAGAACGGAGCTGCAGCTTTCCGCAAGAGACTGAGAAAGATGTTTATGGAGGTTCTGTCGTGTGTTTCATTCACAACAGACGGTTGGCAGTCCGACGCCAATCAGAAGTACCTCGGTGTGACCGCACACTGGATTACTGAATGGCAGATGCAGAGCATGGCCTTGGCCTTCCCTTCGTGCAACGACGATGCAACTGCCGCCATTGTCTTTGGCCTGTTTTCAGCTGCTGTGAAGGAGTGGGGGCTTTGGGACAAGATCTACTATGTGACGATGGACAACGACAGTGTGAACGACTCCATGGTGGATAATTTCTTCGTGCTGCAGAATGGAAAATTTGACAAGGATGGCCACATCCGCTGCATGGGCCACATCTTGAACTTGGGTGTGAAACACTTGATTGCAGTGGAGCAGGTGGAGGAGCACCTTCGAGTGGCACGGGACATCGTGAACCATGTCAGCCCGTCTGCCAGGCGTGAGCAGTCTTTCATCAACGCATGTCATGCCCGCGGTGTGAACTACCTCTCCCTCCACCTCGACACCCATACGAGGTGTCATTGCCAGGCATTTCTCAGGCATTGCCAGGCATTTCCCAGGCATTGCCAGGCATAGCCAGGCATTGCCAGGCATTGCCAGGCATTGCCAGGTATTACCCAGGCATTGCCAGGCATTGCCCAAGCATTTCCAGGCATTGCCCAGGCATTTCCATGCATTCCCCAGGCATTGCCATGCATTGCCAGGCATTGCCAGGCATTGCCAGGAATTGCCAGGCATTGCCAAGCATTGCCCAAGAATTTCCCAGGCATTGCCATGCATTCCAAGACATTGCTAGGCATTGCCAGGAATTGCCAGCCATTGTCATGCATTGCCAGGCATTTCCCATGCATTGCCATGCATTGCCGGGAATTCCCAGGCATTGTCCGGGCATTACGAGGCATTGCCCAGGCATAGTCAGGCATTGCCCAGGCATTGCCCAGGCATAACCAGGCTTTGCCAGGCATTTCCAGGCATTGCAAGGCATTGCCACGCATTGTCAGGTATTTCCAGGCATTGCCCAGGCATTGCCGGGCATTGCCATGCATTGCCAGGCATTGCCCAAGCATTGCCAAGCATTGCCAGGCATTGCCAGGCATTGCCCAGGCATTGCCACGCATTGCTCCGGCATTTCCAGGCATTTGCCTAGGCATTGCCATGCATTACCAGGCATTGCCAGGCATTGCTAGGAATTGCAAGGCATTGCCAGGCATTGCCAGGCATTTCCCAGGCATTGCCAGGCATTGCCGGGAATTCCCAGGGATTGTCCGGGCATTGCCCAGGCATAGTCAGGCATTACCTAGGCATTGCCCAGGCATAACCAGGCTTTGCCAGGCATTTCCAGGCATTGCAAGGCATTGCCAAGCATTGCCAGGAATTGCCCAGACATTTCCCGGCATTGCTAGGCATTGCCCAGACATTGCCGGGCGTTGCCAGGCATTGCCAGGCATTGCCAGGCATTGCCCAAGCATTGCAAGGCATTGCCAGGCATTGCCAGACATTACTAGGCGTTGTCTAGGCATTGGAAGGCATTGCTCTAGCATTGCCAGGCATTGCTCCGGCATTGCCAAGCACTGCCAGGCATAGCATAGGACTTTCCAGGCATTGCCTTGGCATTGTCAGGCATGCCAGACATTGCCCAAGCATTGTCAGGCATTGCCCAGGCATTGCCATGCATTGCTAGGCACTCTCCAGACATTGCCAGGCTTTGCCTAGGCATTTCCAGGCATTTTCCAGGCATTGCCAGGCATTGCCTAGGTATTGCTATGTATTGCCCAAGCATTGCTACGCATTGCTAGGCATTGCCCAGGCATTGCCCGGCATTGTCAGGCATTGCCCACGCATTGTGAGGCATTGCCCAGACATTGTCAGGCATTGCCAGGCATTGCCCAGGCATTGCCAGGCATTTCCAAGCATTGTCAAGCATTTCCAGGCATTGCCTAAGCATTGCCAAGCATTCCCCAGGCATTGCCATGCATTGCTAGGCATTGCCAGGCATTGCCAGGCATTGCCAAGTATTGCCCAGGTATTACCAGGCATTACCAGGCATTGTCCAGGCATTGCCAGGCATTGCCCAGGCATTGCTAGGCATTGCCCAGGCAATGCCCAGGCATTGCCAGGCATTGCCCACTCATTGCCAGGCATTGCCCATGCATTGCCAGGCATTATCCAGGCATTGCCCAGGCATTACCAGGCATTGCCAGGCATTTCCAGGCATTGCCCGGGCATTGCTAGGCATTGCCCAGGCATTGCCAAGCATTGCCCAGGCATTGTCAGGCTTTGCCAAACATTGCCACCCATTGCCGGACATTGCCAGGCATTACCCAGGCATTGCCAAGCATTGCCCGGCATTGCCCAGGCATTATCAGGCATTACCCATACATTGTCGGGCATTGCCCAAGCATTGCCAGGCATTGCCCAGGCATTGCCATGCTTTGCCAATCATTGCCAGGCATTGCCAGGCATTACCAGGCATTACCCAGGCATTACCAGGCATTCTCCAGGCATTGCGAGGCATTGCCCAGGCATTGCCCACACATTGCCAGGCATTGCTAGGCATTGCCCAGGCATTTCCAGGCATTGGCCACGCATTGCCAGGCATTGTTCAGGCATTTCCCAGGCATTACCAGACATTGCCAACCATTTCCAGGCATTGCCAAGAATTGCACAGGCAAATCTAGGCATTGCCTAGGCATTTCTAGGCTTTGCTAGGCATTGCAAGGCATTGCCACGGCATTGCCCAGGCATTGCTTGACATTGCTAAGCATTGCCAGGCATTGCCCACGCATTTCCACGCATTGCCCAGGCATTGCCAGGCATTGCTCAGGCATTGCCAGGCATTGTCCAAGCATTGCACGGCATTGCCTCGGCATTGACAGGCATTGCCCTGGCATTGCTAGGCATTGCCCAGGCATTTTTGGGCATTGCCCGGCATTGCCAGGCATTGCCACGCATTACCTAGGCATTACCAGGCATTGCCTAGGCATTGCGAGGCATTACCTAGGCATTGCCACGCATTGCTAGGCATTACCAGGCATTGCGAGGCATTGCCATGCATTTTCTAGGCATCGCCAGGCATTGCCAGGCATTCCCCAGGCATTGCCAGGCATTGCCAGGCATTTCCAGGCATTGCAAGGCATTGCCAAGGCATTGCCAGGCAATACCCAGGAATTGCCAGGCATTGTCAGGTATTTCCAGGCATTTTCCAGGCATTGCCAAGCTTTGCCCAGGCATTGCCAGGCAATACCCAATCATTGCGAGGCTTTGCAAGGCATTGCAAGGCATTGTGAGGCGTTTCCATGCATTATCTTGGCATTGCTAGGCATTGTCGAGAATTGCCCACGCATTGCCAGGCGTTGCCTAGGCATCTCAAGGCATTGCCCACGCATTGCCCAGGTATTGCCAGGCATTTCCAGGCATTGCCCAGGCATTGCCAGGCATTGCCCAGGCATTGCCAGGCTATACCAAGGCATTTCCAGGCATTACTAGGCATTGCGAGGCATTGCCCAGGCATTGCTGGGCATTGCCCAGGCATTGCCAGGCGTTGCCCAGGCAGTGCCAGGCATTGTCCAGGCATTGCCAGGCATTGCCAAGCATTGCCAGGCGTTTCCCAAGCATTGCCAGGCATTGCTATGCATTGCCAGGCACTTTCCACGCATTGCCAGGCATTGCTCGGGCATTACCAGGCATAGCCTAGGCATTGCCTTAGCATTGCTAGGCATGCCAGGCATTGCCTAGGTATTGCCACGCATTGCCCAGGTATTGCCGGGCATTGCCCAAGCACTGCCAGGTATTGCCCAGGCATTTCCAACCATTGCCAGGCACTACCCAGGCATTGCAAGGCATTGCCAGGGCATTGCCAGGTATTGCCAAGAATTGCCTAGGCATTGCCAGGCATTGTCAGGCATTGCCATGCATTACCCAGGCATTTCTAGGCATTGCCCAGGCATTGCAAGGCATTGTAAGGCATTGCCCACGTATTGCAAGGCATTGCCCAGGCATTGTGAGGCATTGCCAGGCAATGCCAGGCATTGCCAGGCATTGCCCAGGCATTGACAAGCATTGCCAGGCAATGTCAGGCATTGCCAGGCATTGCCAGGCATTGCCCAGGCATTGCCAGGCATTGCCCAGGCATTGCCAGGCATTGCCCAGGCATTGTCAGGCATTGCCAGGTGTTGCCAGGTACTGCCAGGCATTGCGAGGTATTGCCTAGGCATTGCCAGGCATTGCCAGGCATTGCCAGGCATTGCCCAAGCATTGCCAGGCATTGCTTAGGCATTGCCAGGCATTGCCTAGGCATTACCATGCATTGCCAAGCATTGGCAAGCATTACCAGGTATTGCTAGGCATTGCCAGGCATTGCCTAGGCATTGCCAGGCATTGCGCAGGCATTGCGAGGCATTGCCCAGGTATTGCACGCATTGCCAAGGCATTGCCAAGGCATTGCCTAGGCAATTCCAGGCATTGTCTAGGCATTTCCAGACATTGTCTAAGCATTGCCAGGCATTGCCAGGCATTGCCCAGGCATTGCCAGGCATTGTTAGGTATTGCCAGGCATTATCCAGGCATTGCCAGGCATCGCACGGGCATTGCCAGGCATTGCCTGGCTTTGCGTAGGCATTGCTGGGCATTGCCTTAGCATTGCCAGGCATTACAAGGCATTGCCCAGGTATTGCCAGGGATTGCCAGGCATTGTCCAGGTATTGCGAGGCATTGCCCAAGCATTTCCAGGCATTACCCAGGCATTGCCAAGCATTGCCAGCCATTGCGAGGCACTGCTCAAGCATTGCCAGGCATTGCCCGGGCATTGCCAGGCATTGCCAGGCATTGTGAGGCTTTGCCAGGCACTGCCAGTCATTGCCAGGCATTTCCAAGCATTGCCCAGGCATTGCAAGGCATTGTAAAGCATTGCCCACGCATTGCCAGGCATTGCCCAGGCATTGCCAGGCATTGCAAGGCATTGCCACGCATTACCCAGGCATTGCCAGGCATTGCCCAGGCATTGCCAGGCATTGCCCAGGCATTGCCAGGCATTGCCCAGGCATTGCCAGGCATTGCCCAGGCATTGCCAGGCATTGCCCAGGCATTGCCAGGCATTGCCCAGGCATTGCCAGGCATTGCCCAGGCATTGCCAGGCATTGCCCAGGCATTGCCAGGCATTGCCCAGGCATTGCCAGGCATTGTAAAGCATTGCCCACGCATTGCCAGGCATTGCCCAGGCATTGCCAGGCATTGCAAGGCATTGCCACGCATTACCCAGGCATTGCTAAGCATTGTCAGGCATTGTAGGGCATTGCGAGGCTTTGCCAGGCATTGCCCAGGCATTGCCACGCATTACCCAGGCATTGCCAGGAATTGTCAGGCATTGCCTGGCGTTGCCACGCATTGCCAGGCATTGCCAGGTATTGCCCAGGCATTGCCACGTATTCCCAGGCATTGCCCAGGCATTGCCAGGCATTGCCAGGCATTGCCGGGCGTTGCCAGGCATTGCCAGGCATTGCCAGGCTTTGCCTGGTATTGCCTGGGTATTACCAGGCATTGGCCAAGCATTGCAAGGCATTGGTAGGCATTGCGAGGCATGGCTCAGCATTGCCCAGGCATTGTCCAAGCATTGCCAAGCATTGCCCAGGCATTGCCAGGCATTGCAAGGCTTTTCCAGGCATTACGCAGGCATTGCCAGGCATTCCCAGGCATTGCCCAGCATTACCCAGGCATTGCTTGGCATTGTTCGGGCATTGCCAGGTATTGCCTATGCATTGGCAAGCATTGCCAGGCATGCATAGCATTGCCCATGTATTGCCATACATTGCCAGGCATTGCAAGGCATTGCCTGGGTATTGCCAGGCATTGTCCAACCTTTGCCAGGCATTGCCCAAGCATTGCCAAGCATTGCCAGCAATTACTAGGCACTGCCCACGCATTGCCAGGCATTGCCCAGGCATTGTCGGGCATTGCCACTCATTCTCAGGCATTTCCAGGCATTGCCAGGCATTTCCAGGCATAGCCCAGGCTTTGCCAGGCATTGTAAGGCATTGCCCACGCATTGCTAGGCATTGCCCAGGCGTTGCCAGGCATCGCCATGCATTACCCAAGCATTGCCAGGCATTGTCAGGCATTACCAGGCATTATAAGGCATTGCCCAGGCATTGCGAGGCATTTCCCAGGCATTGCCAGACATTGCCTAGGCATTGCCAGGCATTGCCTGGGCATTGCAAGGCATTGCCAGGCATTTCCAGGCGCTGCAAGGTATTGCCAGGCATTGCCTAGGCCTTGCCAGGCATTGCCCAAGCATTGCCACGCATTGCCCAGGCATTTCCAGGCATTGCCTAGGCATTTCCAGGCATTGCCTAGGCATTTCCGGGCGTTGTCAGGCATTGCCAGGTATTACGCAGGCATTGCCAGGCATTGCCCAAGCATTGCCAGGCATTGTCTAGGCATTGCCAGGCATTGCCCAAGCATTGCCAGGCATTTCCCAGGCATTGCCAGGCATTGCCATGCATTGTCAAGCATTGCCCAGGCATTGCTTAAGCATTGCCAGGCATTGTCAGGCATTGTCATGTATTGCCCATGCATTGTGAGGCATTGCCTAGACATTGCCAGGCATTGCCAGGCATTGCCCAGGCATTGCCAGGAAATGCCAAGCATTATCAAGCATTGCCAGGCATTTCCAGGCATTGCTTAAGCATTGCCATGCATTCCCGGGGCATTGCCAGGCATTGCCAGACATTGCTAGGCATTGCCAGGCATTGCTAGGTATTGTCCAGGTATTACCAGGCATTACCAGGCATTGTCCAGGCATTGCCAGGCATTGCCCAGGCATTGCATAGGCATTGCCCAGGTATTGCCAGGCATTACCCAAGCATCGCCAGGCATTGCCTATGCATTGCCAAGCATTATCCAGGCATTGCCCAAGCATTACCAGGCATTGATAGGCATTTCCAGGCATTCCCCGGGCATTGCTAGGCATTGCCAAGGCATTGCAAGGCATTGTCCAGGCATTGTCAGGCTTTGCCAGGCATTGCCCAAGCATTGCCAGGCATTGCCCAAGCATTTCCACGCATTGTGAGGGCATTGCCAGGCATTGCCTAGGCATTGCCTGGTGTTGCTAGGCAATGGCCGGTATTGTGCAGGCATTGCCAGGCATTGCCCAAGCATTGCCAGGCATTGTCCAGGCATTGCCACGCATTGCCAAGGCATTGCCAGGCATTGCCTAGGCATTGGCAGGCATTGCCATGCATTGCCAGGCATTGCCCAGGCATTGCCAAGCATTGCCAAGCATTGCCAGCCATTGCCTAGGCATTGTCAGGCATTGCCATGCATTGCTAGGCATTGCCCAGGCATTGTCCAGGCATTGCCAGGCACTGCCCAGGCATTGCCAGGCATTGCCCAGGCATTGCCAAGCATTGTCCACGCATTGCCAGGCATAGCCTATGTATTGCTATGTATTGCCCAAGCATTGCTAGGCATTGCCACGCATTGCTCAGGCATTGCCAGGCATTGCCAGGCATTGCCCACGCATTCGGAGGCATTGCCCAGACATTGCCACGCATTGCCAGGAATTGCCAGGCATTGCCCAGGCATTTCGAGGCATTGCTAAGCATTGTCAAGCATTTCCATGCATTACCAAGCATTGCTTAAGCATTGCCAGGCATTCCCGAGGCATTTCCAGGCATTGCCAGGCATTGCCAGGCATTGCTAGGCATTGCTAGGCATTGCCAGGTATTGCCCAGGTATTACCAGGCATTACCAGGCATTATCCAGGCATTGCCAGGCATTGCCCAGGCATTGCTAGGCATTGCCCAGGCTTTGTCCAGGCATTGCTACGCATTGCCCAGGCATTGCCAAGCATTGCTCATGCATTGCCAGGCATTATCCATGCATTGCCCAGGCATTACCAGGCATTGCGAGGTATTTCGAGGCATTGCGCGGGCATTGCTAGGCATTGTCCATGCATTGCCAGGCATTGCCCAGGCATTGCAAGGCATTTCCCGGCATTACCCAGGCATTGTCAGGCATTGCCCAAGCATTGCCAGGCATTGCCCAGGCATTACCATGCGTTGCAAGTCATTGGAAGGCATTGCCAGGCATTACCACGCATTGGCGAGGCATTACTAGGCATTCTCCAGGCATTGCCAGGCATTGCCCAGGCATTGGCCACGCATTGCTAGGCATTGCTAGGCATTGCCCAGGCATTGCCAGGTATTACCCAGGCATTGCCAGGCATTGTTCAGGCATTGCCCAGGCATTACCATGCATTGCCAACCATTTCTAGGCATTGCCAAGCATTGCACAGGAACTTCCAGACATTGCCCAGGCTTTTCCAAGCTTTGCTAGGCATTGCCAGGCATTGCCAGGGCATTGTCCAAGCATTGCTTGGCATTGCTAAGCATTGCCAGGCATTGCCCAGGCAATTCCAGGCATTGTCGAGGCATTGCTAGGCATTGCTCAGGCATTGCCCAAGCATTGCTAGGCATTGCCCAGGCAGTGTCAGGCATTTCCAGGCATTACCAGGCATTTCCAGGCATTACCCAATCATTTCCAGGCATTACCCAGGCATTGCGAGGCATTACTTAGGCATTCCAACGCATTACTAGGCATTATCAGGCATTGCGAGGCATTGCCATGCATTTTCCAGGCACTGCCAGGCATTACCACACATTGCCCAGACATTGCCAGGCATTGCCAGGCATTTCCATGCATTGCTAGGCATTACCGAGGCATTGTCAAGGCATTGCTAGGCATTGCCCAGGCATTGCCAGGCATTGTCAGTCATTTCCAGGCATTGTCTAGGCATTGCCAAGAATTTCCCAGGCATTGTGAGGCAATGCTTAGGCATTGCGAGGCTTTGCCAGGCATTGCCAAGCAATGTCAGGCATTGCCATGCATTGTCCAGGCATTGCTAGGCATTGTCAGGAATTTCCCACGCATTGCCAGGCATTTCCCAGGCATTGCCACGCATTGCCCACGCAATTCCCGGGTGTATCCAGGCATTGCTTGGCATTGCCCAGGCATTTCCAGGCATTGCCCAGGCATTGCTAGGCATTGCCCACGCATTTCTAGGCATTGCCAGGCATTGCGAGCCATTGTCCAGGCATCGCCCAGGCATTGCCAGGCATTGTCAAGGCATTGCCAGGCATTTCCTAGGGATTGCCTAGCATTGCTCGGCATTGCCAGGCATTGCCTAGGCATTGCTAGGCATTGCTCATGCATTGCCAGGCATTGCCTAGGGATTGCCAGGCATCGCCTTAGCATTGCCTGGCATGCCACACATTAGCTAGGTATTTCCAGGCATTGCCCAGGTATTGCCAGGCATTGCCCAAGCACTGCCAGGCATTGCCCAGGCATTGCCAACCATTTCCAGGCACTACCGAGGCATTGCAAGGCATTGCCCGGGCATTGCTAGGTATTGCCAAGAATTGCCCAGGCATTGCCAGGCATTGTCAGGCATTGCCAGGCATTGCCATGCATTGCCCAGGAATTTCTATGCATTGCACAGGCATTGCTAGGCATTATAAGGCATTGCCCACGCATTGCCAGGCATTGCCCAGTCATTCCCAGGCATTGCCAGGCATTGCCCAGGCATTGACAGGGATTTCTAGGCATTGTCAGGCATTGCCAGGCATTGCCCAGGCATTGTCAGGTATTGCCAGTCGTTGCCAGGTATTGCCAGGCATTGCCAGGTATTGCACAGGCAATGCCAGGCATTGCCAAGCATTGCCAGGTGTTGCCCAAGCATTTCCAGGCATTGCCTAGGCATTCCGAGGCATTGCCCAGGCATTGCCAGGCATTGCCTAGGCATTACCATGCATTTCCAGGCATTGGCGAGCATTGAAAGGTATTGCCAGACATTGTTAGGCATTGCCTAGGCATTGCCAGGCATTGCGCAGGCATTATGAGGCATTACCCAGGCATTACAGGCATTACCAAGGCATTGCCAAGGCATTGCCAGGCATTGCCAGGCATTGTCTTGGCATTGCCAGGCACTGCTTAGGCATTGCCAGGCATTGCCCAGGCATTGCTAGGCATTACCAGGCATTATCCAGGCATTGCTAGGCATCGCTCGGGCATTGCCAGACAATGCCAAGCATTGCGTAGGCATTGCTGGGCATTGCCTTAGCATTGCCAGGCATTGACACGCATTGGCCATGTATTGCCAGGTATTGCCAGGCATTGTTCAGGTATTGCCAGGCATTGCCCAAGCATTGCCAGGCATTACCCAGGCATTGCCAAGCATTGCCAGCCATTGCTAGGCACTGCCCTAGCATTGCCAGGCATTGCCAGGCATTGCAAGGCATTGCCAGGCGTTGCCAGGCGTTGCCAGGCATTGCCTGGTACTGCCCGGGCATTTCCAGGAATTTCCCAAGCATTGCCAGGCATTGCCCAGGCATTGCCAGGAATTGCCCTGCATTGCCCAGGCATTGTCCAAGCATTGCCAAGCATTGCCCAGGCATTGCCAGGTATTGCCAGGCATTGCCTAGCATTGCCCAGGCATTGCTAGGCATTGCTCGGGCATTGCCAGGCATTGCCTAGGCATTGCCAAGCATTGCCTTAGCATTGCCAGGCATGCATAGCATTGCCCATGTATTGCCATGCATTGCCAGGCATTGCCAGGCATTGCCTAGGTATTTCCAGGCATTGCCCAACCGTTGCCACGCATTGCCTAGGCATTGCCAAGCATTGCCAGTAATTGCTAAGAACTGCCCAGGCATTGCCAGGCATTTTCCAGGCATTGCAAGGCATTGCCAGGCATTGTCGGGCATTGCCAGGCATTGCCAGGCATTTCACAGGCATTTCCAGGCATAGCCCAGGCATTGCCAGGCATTGTAAGGAATTGCCCATGCATTGCCGGGCATTGCCCAGGCATTGCCAGGCATCGCCAGGCATTACCCAAGCATTGCCAGGCATTGTCATGAATTGCCTGGCATTCCCAGGCATTTCCCAGACATTGCCCAGGCATTGCCCAGGCATTGCCAGGCATTTCCTAGGCATTGCCAGGCGCTGCCAGGCTTTGCCAGGCATTGCCAGGTATTGCCCAGGCATTGCGAGACACTGCCCAAGCATTCCCACGCATAACACAGGCATTGCCAGGCATTGCCTAGGCATTGCCAGGAATTGCCAGGTATTGCCAGGTATTGCGCAAGCATTGCCAGGCATTACCCAAGCATTGCCAGGCATTGTCCAGGCATTGCCAGGCATTGCCAGGCATTTCCCACGCATTGCCAGGCATTGCCGAGGCATTGCCAGGCATTGCCATGCATTGCCAGGCATTACCCAGGCATTGCCAGGCATTGCCAAGCATTGCCATCCATTGCCCAGGCATTGTCAGGCATTGCTAGGCATTGCTAGGCATTGCCCAGGCATTACCAGGCATTTTCAGGCATTGCCAGGCATTGCCCAGGCATTTCCAGGCATTACCCAGGCAATGCCAGGCATTGTAAGGCATTGCCCACGCGTGCCATGCATTGCCTAGGCATTGCCTGGCATCGCAAGGCAGTGCCAGGCATTGCCCAGGCATTACTAGGCGTTGTCAGGCATTGCCAAGCATTGCCTGGCATTGCCCAGGCATTGCCAGGCATTGCCTAGGCATTGTCAGGCATTGCGAGGCATTGCGAGGCGTTGCCAGGCATTGCCAGGCATTGCGAGGTATTGTCCAGGCATTGCCAGGCATTGCCCAAGCATTGCGAGGCATTGCCCAGGCATTGCTACGCATTGCCGAAGCATTTCCAGACGTTTCCAGGCATTGCCTAGGCATTGCACAGGCATTGCCTGGCATTGCCAGGCATTGCCAAGCATTACACAAGCATTGACAGGCATTGCTCGGGCATTGCCAAGCATTGCTTAGGCAATGCCAGGCATTGCCTCAGCCTTGCCAGGCATGCCAAGCATTGCACAGGTATTGCTAGGCATTGCCAGGCATTGCCGGGCATTGTCCCGGTATTACCAGGCATTACCCAAGCATTGCCAGGCATTGCCAAGGCATTGCCAAGCATTGCTAGCCATTGCTAGGCACTTTCCAAGCATTGCTCTGGCATTGCTAGGCATTTCCAGGCATTGCTCGGCATTGCCCATGCATTGCCAGGCATTGTCAGGCATTGCCAAGCATTGCTTACGCATTTCCAGGCATTGTAAGGCATAGCCCACGCATTGCCAGGCATTGCCCAGGCATTGCCAGGCATTACCAGGCATTTTCAGGCATTGCCAGGCATTGCCCAAGCATTGCCAGACATTGCCAGGCGTTGCGAGGCATTGCCACGCATTGCCAGGTATTGCCCAGACATTGTCAAGCATTGCCCAAGCATTGCCTGGCATTCCCCAGGCATTGCCAGGCATTGCTCAGGCATTGCCAGGCATTGCCATGCATTGCCAGGCATTGCCAGGTATTGTCAGGCATTGCCACACATTTCCCAGGCATTGCCAGGCATTGTGCAGGCATTGCGAGGTACTGCCCAGGCATTCCAGGCATTTCTATGCTTTACCAGGCATTGCCAAGCTTTGCCAGGCATTGCCAGGGATTGCCAGGCATTGCCCATGCATTGCGAGGCATTGCCAGGCATTACCAAGCATTGCACATGCTTTGCCAGGCATTGCCAGGCATTGTTAGGTATTGCCTAGGCATTACCCAGGCTTTCCCAGGCATTGCTAGGCATTGCTAGGTATTGACCTTGCATTGCCAGGCATTTCCCAGGCATTACCGGGCATGCCCAAGCATTGCCAGGCATTGCCAAGCATTGCCCTGGCATTACCAGGCATTGCCCACGCATTTCCAGGCATCGTACAGACATTGCCAGGCTTTGCCAAGCATTGCCAAGAATTGCCGGACATTGTCAGGAATTGCCCAGACATTGCAAGGCATAACTAGGCATTCCATGGCATTGCCCAAGCATTGCCAGGCATTATCCAAGCATTTCTAGGCATTGCACTGGCATTGCCAAGATTTGTTAGACATTGCCAGGCATTGCCAGGCATTACCAAGCATTGCCCAGGCATTGCCCAGGCATTGCAAGACATTACTAGGTATTGTCCAGGCATTGCCAGGCATTGCCCAGGCATTGCCAGGCATTGTACAGGCATTGTCCAGGCATGACTAGGACTTTACAGGCATTGCCCAGGCATTGCTAGGCATTGCCTAGGCATTGCCAAGCTTTGCTAGGCATTGCCAGGCATTGTCAGGCATTGCCCAAGCATTGCCCGGGCATTGCCAGGCATTGCCCAGGCATTGCGAGGCATTGCCCAGGCGTTGCGAGACTTTGCCAGGCATTGCCCAGGCATTGTCACGCATTGCCCAAGCATTGCCCGGCATTATCTTAGAATTGCAAGGCTTTGCTAGTCATTGCCAGGCATTGTCAGGCATTACCAGGCATTGCTTGGGCATTGCCTAGGCATTGCAAGGCATTGGCCAGTTAGTGCCAAGGCATTACCCAGGCATTTCCAGGCATTGCCCAGGCATTGTCAGGCATTGTCCAGGCATTGCCCGGGCATTACCAGGCATTGCCAGGCATTTCCAAGCATTGCCCAGCCATTTCCAGGCACTGCCCAGGCATTGCCAGGCATTGCCTAGGCGTTGCCAGGCTTTGCCAGGCATTGACAGGCATTGCAAGGCTTTACCCAGGCATTTCCAGGCATTGCACAAGCAATCTCAGGCATTGCCAGGCATTGCCCAGGCATTGCCAGGCATTGCCAGGAATTGCCCAGGCATTGCCAGGCATTGCCAGGCATTACCCAGGCATTGCCTGGCATTACCCAGCCATTGCCCAAGTAATGCCAGGCATTGCCAGGCATTGCTAGGCATTTCCAGGCATTGCCATGCATTTCCCAGGCATTGCTAGGCACTGCCTAGGCATTGCCAGGCATTGCTTAGGCATTGCTAGGCATTACCCAGCATTGCCACGCATTGCCCAGGCATTGCCAGGTATTGCCCAAGCATTGCCAGGCATTGCCCAAGCATTGCCAGGCATTGCCCAGGCATTGCTACGCATTGCCCAAGCATTGCCAGGCGTTTCTAGGCATTGCCCAGGCATTGCACAGGCATTGCCTGGCATTCCCAGGCATTGCCAGGCATTGCAGAGGCTTTGACAGGCATTGCTCAGGCATTGTCAGGCATTACTTAGGCATTGCAAGGCATTTTCCAGGTATTACCAGGCATTACCCAAGCATTGCCAGGCATTGCCAAGGCATTGCCAAGCATTGCCAGCCATTGCTAGGCACTGTCCAGGCATTGCCAGGCATTGCTCAGGCATTGCTAGGCATTGCCAGGCATTGCTCGGCATTGCCCAGGCATTGCCAGGCATTGTTAGGCATTGCCAAGCATTTCCCAGGCATTTCAAGGCATTGTAAGATATTGCCCACGCATTGCTAGGCATTGCCCACGCATTGCTAGGCATTGCCAAGGCATTCCCAGGCATTGCCACGCATTGCCAGGCATTACCAGGCATTGTCAGGCATTTCCAGGCATTGCCCAGGCATTGCTAGGCATTGCCAGGCATTGCAAGGCATTGCCACGCATTGCCAGGTATTGCCCAGACATTGTCAAGCATTCCCCAAGCATTGCCAGGCATTGCCCAGGCATTGCCAGGCATTGCTAAGGCATTGCCAGGCATTACCATGCATTGCCAGGCATTGCGAGGCATTGCCAGGTATTGTCAGGCATTGCCAGGTATTGCACAAGAATTGCCAGGCATTGTGCAGGCATTGCGAGGTATTGCCCAGGTTTTCCAGGCATTGCTATGCTTTACCAGGCATTGCCAGGCATTGCCAGGCTTTGCCAGGCATTACCAGGGACTGCCAGGCATTGCCCAGGCATTGCCAGGCATTGCGAGGCATTGCCAGGCATTGCCCAGGCATTGCCACGCATTGCTAGGCATTGCTAGGTATTACCCACGCATTGCCAGGCATTGCCCAGGCATTACCGGGCATGCCCGGGCATTGCCAGGCATTGCCAAGCATTGTCCAGGCATTACCAGGCATTGCCCACGCATTGCCAGGCATTATACAGACATTGCCAGGCTTTTCCAGGCATTTCCGCGCATTGCCGGACATTTTCAGGCATTGCTGAGGCATTGCCAGGCATAACTAGGCATGCCATGGCATTAACCAGGCATTGCGAGGCATTGTCCACGCATTTCCAGGCATTGCACAGGCATTGCCAGGATTTGCCAGTCATTGCCAAGCATTGCCAGGCATTACCAAGCATTGCCCAGGTCTTGCCCAGGCATTGCCCAGGCATTGCCAGACATTTGTAGGCATTGCCCAAGAATTGACAGGCATTACCCAGGCATTGCCAGACATTGTCCAGGCATTGCCTAGGCATTACTAGGCATTTACAGGGTTGCCCAGGCATTGCTAGGCATTGCCCAGGCATTGCCGGGCTTTGCTAGGCATTGCCAGGCATTGCCCAAGCATTGCCTGGGCACTACCAAGCATTGCCCAGGCATTGCCAGGCATTTCCCAAGCATTGCAAGGCTTTGCCACGCATTGCCAGGCATTGCAGGAAATTACCAGGCATTGTACAGGCATTGCCAGGTACTGCCCAAGCATTGTAAGGCATTGCCCAAGCATTGCTCGGCATTATCCAGGAATTGCAAGGCTTTGCTAATCATTGCCAGGCATTGTCAGGCATTACCAGGCATTGCCTATGCATTGCCTAGGCATTGCCAAGCGTTGGCTAGGCATTGCCAAGGTTTTACCCAGGCATTGCCAGGCATTGCCCAGGCATTGCTAGGCATTGTCTAGGCATTGCCTGGGCATTACCAGGAATTGCCAGGCATTTCCAAGCATTGCCCAGGCATTGCCAGGCACTGCCCTGGCATTGCCAGGCATTGCCCAGGCGTTGCCAGGCTTTGCCAGGCATTGACAGGCATTGTCAGGCTTTACCCAGGCATTGCCAGGCATTGCCAGGCATTGCACAGGCATTGTCAGGCATTGCAAGGCATTGCCAGGCATTGCCAGGCATTGCCCAGGCATTGCCAGGCATTGTCTAGGCATTGCCTGGGCATTACCAGGAATTGCCAGGCATTTCCAAGCATTGCCCAGGCATTGCCAGGCACTGCCCTGGCATTGCCAGGCATTGCCCAGGCGTTGCCAGGCTTTGCCAGGCATTGACAGGCATTGTCAGGCTTTACCCAGGCATTGCCAGGCATTGCCAGGCATTGCACAGGCATTGTCCGGCATTGCAAGGCATTGCCAGGCATTGCTCAGGCTTTGCCAGGCATTACGAGGAATTGCCCAGGCATTGCCAGGCATTACCCAAGCGTTGCCAGGCATTGCCCAGGCATTGCCAAGGTATTGCCAAGCATTGCCAGGCATTGCTTGGAATTTCCAGGCATTGCCAGGCACTGCCCCGGCATTGCTAGGCACTGCCTAGGCATTGCCAAGCATTGCTTAGGCATTGCTAGGCATTGCCAAGCATTGCCACGCATTGCCCAGGCATTGCCAGGCATTGTCCAGGCATTTCCAGGCATTGCACAGGCATTTCCAGGTATTGCCAAGCATTGCCAGGCATTACCAAGATATTGCCAAGCATTGCCAGGCATTGCGAGGCATTGCCATGCATTGCCTAAGCATTGCCAGGCATTGCTCGGGCATTGCCTGGCATTGCCAGGCATAGCCTAGGCATTGCTACGCATTGCCTTAGCATTGCCAAGCATGCCAGGCATTACCCAAGCATTGCCAAGCATTGCTAAGGCATTTCCAGGCATTGCCAGGAACTGCCCATGCATTGCCACGCATTTCCCACGCATTGCCACGCATTGGCATGCATTGCCAGGCATTTCCCACGCATTGCCACGCATTGGCAAGCATTGCTAGGCATAGCCAGGCATCGCCAAAGCATTGCCAGGCATTGTCAGGCATT
>SZWC01000751.1:68436-83173 GCA_023375785.1 Penium margaritaceum
CATGCATTGCCAGGCATTTCCCACGCATTGCCACGCATTGGCAAGCATTGCTAGGCATAGCCAGGCATCGCCAAAGCATTGCCAGGCATTGTCAGGCATTTCTCACGCATTTCCAGGTATTGCCGAGGCATTGCCAGGCATTACCAGGCATTTCTAAGCATTGTCCAAGAATTGCCAGGCATTGCCAGGCATTGTTAGGCATTGCCAGGCATTGCCCATGCATTGCCTGTCATTGTCCAAGCATTTCCAGGCCATGGATTGCCAGGCATTGTCAGGCATTGGCAGGCATTGCCAGGCATTGCTAGGCGTTGCCAGGCATTCTCTAGGCATTGCCAGGCATTTCCCAGGCATTGCCAGGCATTCCCAGGCATTGTCCAGGCATTTCCAGGCATTGTCTTGGCATAGCCAGGCATTGCCCAAGTATTACCCAGGCATTGCCAGGCTTTGCAAGACATTTCTTGGTATTGCCAGGCATTAGCAGGCATTACCGAGGCATTGCCAGGCATTGGCAGGCATTGCCAGGCATTGTCCAGGCATTGCCCAGGCATTGCAAAGCATTGCCAGGCATTACCCAGGCATTGCCAAGCATTGCCAGCCATTGCCAGGCACTGCTCAAGCATTGCCAGGCATTGCCCGGGCATTGCCAGGTATTGCCAGGCATTGTCAGGCTTTGCCACGCATTGCCAGGCATTGCCAGGCATTTCCAGGCATTGCCATGGCATTGCAAGGCATTTTAAAGCATTGCCCACGCATTGCCAGGCATTGCCCAGGCATTCCCAGGCATTGCCAGGCATTGCAAGGCATTGCCAGGCATTACCGAGGCATTGCTAAGCATTGTCAGGCATTGTTAGGCATTGCGAGGCTTTGCCAGGCATTACCCAGGCATTGCCAGGTATTGCCAAGGCATTGCCACGAATTGTCAGGCATTGCCTAGCGTTGCCACGCATTGCCAGGCATTGCCAGGTATTGCCGAGGCATTGCCAGGTATTCCCAGGCATTGCCCAGGCATTGCCAGGCATTGCCAGGCATTGCCGGGCATTGCCAGGCATTGCCAGGCATTGCCAGGCTTTGCTTGGTATTGCATGGGCATTACCAGGCATTGGCCAAGCATTGCTAGGCATTGCTAGGTATTGCCAGGCATGGCCCAGAATTGCCCAGGCATTGTCCAAGCATTGCCAAGCATTGCCCAGGCATTGCCAGGCATTGCAAGGCATTTCCAGGCATTACCCACGCATTGCCAGGCATTGCCAGGCATTGCCCAGCATTACCCAGGCATTGCTAGGCATTGTTTGGGCATGGCCAGGTATTGCCTATCCATTGGCAAGCATTGCCAGGCATGCATAGCATTGCCCATGTATTGCCATACATTGCCAGACATTGCAAGGCATTGCCTAGGTGTTGCCAGGCATTGCCCAACCATTGCCAGGCATTGCCCAGGCATTGCCAAGCATTGCCAGCAATTACCAGGCACTGCCCACGCATTGCCAGGCATTGCCTAGGCATTGCCAGGCATTGCCACTCATTGTCAGGCATTGCCAGGAATTGCCAGGCATTTCGAGGCATAGCCCAGGCTTTGCCAGGCATTGTAAGGCATTGCCCATGCATTGCCACGCATTGCCCAGGCATTGCCAGGCATCGCCATGCATTACCCAAGCATTGCCAGGCATTCTCAGGCATTACCAGGCATTATAGGGCATTGCCGAGGCATTGCCAGGCATTGCCAAAGCATTGCCAGACATTGCCTAGGCATTGCCAGGCATTGCCTAGGCATTGCAAGGCATTTCCATGCATTACCAGGCACTGCGAGGTATTTCCAGGTATTGCCCAGGCCTTGCAAGGCATTGCCCAAGCATTGCCACGCATTGCCCCCGCATTTCCAGGCATTGCCTAGGCATTGCTAGGCGTTGTCAGGCATTGCCAGGTATTACGCAGGCATTGCCAGGCATTGCCCAAGCATTGCCAGGCATTGTCTAGGCATTGCCAGGCATTGCCCAAGCATTGCCAAGCATTGCCCAGGCATTGCCAGGCATTGCCATGCATTGCCAAGCATTGCCCAGGCATTGCTTAAGCATTGCCAGGCATTGTCAGGCATTGTCAGGCATTGTCATGTATTCCCCACGCATTGTGAGGCATTGCCTAGACATTGCCAGGCATTGCCAGGCATTGCCCATGCATTGCCGGGAATTGCCAAGCATTGTCAAGCATTGCCAGGCATTTCCAGGCATTGCTTAAGCATTGCCATGCATTCCCGAGGCATTGCCAGGCATTGCCAGGCATTGCCAGGCATTGCTAGGCATTGCCAGGCATTGCTAGGTATTGTCTAGGTATTACCAGGCATTACCAGGCATTGTCCAGGCATTGCCAGGCATTGCCCAGGCATTGCCTAGGCATTGCCCAGGCATTGCCAGGCATTGCCCATGCATTGCCAAGCATTATCCAGGCATTGCCCAAGCATTACCAGGCATTGCTAGGCATTTCCAGGCATTACCCAGGCATTGTTAGGCATTGCCCAGGCATTGCCAGGCATTGCCCATGCATTGCCAAGCATTATCCAGGCATTGCCCAAGCATTACCAGGCATTGCTAGGCATTTCCAGGCATTACCCAGGCATTGTTAGGCATTGCCCAGGCATTGCCAGGCATTGCCCATGCATTGCCAAGCATTATCCAGGCATTGCCCAAGCATTACCAGGCATTGCTAGGCATTTCCAGGCATTACCCGGGCATTGTTAGGCATTGCCCAGGCATTGCAAGGCATTGCCCAGGCATTTTCAGGCTTTGCCAGGCATTGCCGAAGCGTTGCCAGGCATTGCCCAAGCATTTCCACGCATTTTCAGGGCATTGCCAGGCATTGCCTAGGCATTGCCAGGTGTTGCTAGGCAATGCTAGGTATTGCGAAGGCATTGCGAGGCATTGCCCAAGCATTGCCAGGCATTGTCCAGGCATTGCCACGCATTGCCAAGGCATTACAAGGCATTGCCTAGGCATTGCCAGGCATCGCCATGCATTGCCAGGCATTGCCCAGGCATTGCCAAGCATTGCCAAGCATTGCCAACCATTGCCTAGGCATTGTGAGGCATTGCCAGGCATTGCTAGGCATTGCCCAGGCATTGTCCAGGCATTGCGAGGCACTGCCCAGGCATTGCCTGGCATTGCCTAGGCATTGCCAAGCATTGTCCACGCATTGCCAGGCATAGCCTATGTATTGCTTTGTATTGCCCAAGCATTGCTAGGCATTGCCAGGCATTGCTCAGGCATTGCCAGGCATTGCAAGGCATTGCCCACGCATTGTGAGGCATTGCCCAGACATTGCCACGCATTGCCAGGAATTTCCAGGCATTGCCCAGGCATTTCGAGGCATTGCCAAGCATTGTCAACCATTGCCATGCATTACCAAGCATTGCTTAAGCATTGCCAGGCATTCCCGAGGCATTGCCAGGCATTGCCAGGTATTGCCCAGGTATTACCAGGCATTACCAGGCATTATCCAGGCATTGCCAGGCATTGCCCAGGCATTGCTAGGCATTGCCCAGGCTTTGTCTAGGCATTGCTACGCATTGCCCAGGCATTGCCAAGCATTGCCCATGCATTGCCAGGCATTATCAAGGCATTGCCCAGGCATTACCAGGCATTGCGAGGTATTTCCAGGCATTGCTCGGGCATTGCTAGGCATTACCCAGGCATTGCCAGGCATTGCCCAGGCATTGCCAGGCATTGCCCGGCATTCCCCAGGCATTGTCAGGCATTGCCCAAGCATTGCGAGGCATTGCTTAGGCATTACCATGCTTTGCATGTCATTGCCAGGCATTGCCAGGCATTACCAGGCATTGCCCAGGCATTACCAGGCATTCTCCAGGCATTGCAAGGCATTGCCCAGGCATTGCCCACGCATTGCTAGGCATTGCTAGGCATTGCCCAGGCATTGCCAGGCATTACCCAGGCATTGCCAGGCATTGTTCAGGCATTGCCCAGGCATTACCATGCATTGCCAACCATTTCCAGGCATTGCCAAGCATTGCACAGGCACTTCTAGACATTGCCCAGGCTTTTCCAAGCTTTGCTAGGCATTGCCAGGCATTGCCAGGGCATTGTCCAAGCATTGCTTGGCATTGCTAAGCATTGCGAGGCATTTCCCAGGCAATTCCAGGCATTGCCCAGGCATTGCTAGGCATTGCTCAGGCATTGCCCAAGCATTGCTAGGCATTGCCCAGGCAGTGTCGGGCATTTCCAGGAATTACCAGGCATTTCCAGGCATTACCCAATCATTGCCAGGCATTACCCAGGCATTGCGAGGCATTACTTAGGAATTCCAACGCATTACTAGGCATTATCAGGCATTGCGAGGCATTGCCATGCATTTTCCAGGCATTGCCAGGCATTGCCAGACATTGCCCAGACATTGCCAGGCATTGCCAGGCATTTCCACGCATTGCTAGGCATTGCCGAGGCATTGTCAAGGCATTGCTAGGCATTGCCCAGGCATTGCCAGGCATTTTCAGTCATTTCGAGGCATTGTCTAGGCATTGCCAAGAATTTCCCAGGCATTACAAGGCAATGTCCAGGCATTGCGAGGCTTTGCCAGGCATTGCCAGGCAATGTCAGGCATTGCCATGCATTGTCCAGGCATTACTAGGCATTATCAGGAATTTCCCACACATTGCCAGGCATTTCCCAAGCATTGCCACGCATTGCCCACGGAATTCCCAGGTGTAGCCAGGCATTGCTTGGCATTGCCCAGGCATTGCCAGGCATTGCCCAGGCATTGCCAGGCATTGCCCAGGCATTTCCACGCATTGCCAGGCATTGCGAGCCATTGCCCAGGCATCGCCCAGGCATTGCCAGGCATTGTTAAGGCATTGCCAGGCATTGCAAGGCATTTCCAGGCATTTCCTAGGCATTGCCAAGCATTGCTCGGCATTGCCAGGCATTGCCCAGGCATTGCTAGGCATTGCTCAGGCATTGCCAGGCATTGTCTAGGGATTGCCAGGCATTGCCTTAGCATTGCCTGGCATGCCAGGCATTGCCTAGGTATTTCCTTGCATTGCTCAGGTATTGCCAGGCATTGCCCAAGCACTGCCAGGCATTGCCCAGGCATTGCCAACCATTGCGAAGCACTACCCAGGCATTGCAAGGCATTGCCCGGGCATTGCTAGGTATTGCCAAGAATTGCCCAGGCATTGCCAGGCATTGTCAGGCATTGCCAGGCATTGCCATGCATTGCCCAGGCATTTCTACGCATTGCACAGGCATTGCTAGGCATTATAAGGCATTGCCCACGCATTGCCAGGCATTTCCCGGGCATTCCCAGGCATTGCCAGGCATTGCCTAGGCATTGACAGGCATTTCTAGGCAATGTCAGGCATTGCCAGGCATTGCCAGGCATTGTCCAGGCATTGTCAGGCATTGGTAGTCGTTGCCAGGTATTGCCAGGCATTGCCAGGTATTGCACAGGCAATGCCAGGCATTGCCAGGCGTGGCCCAAGCATTGCCAGGCATTGCCTAGGCATTCCGAGGCATTGCCCAGGCATTGCCATGCATTGCCTAGGCATTACCATGCATTGCCAGGCATTGGCGGGCATTGACAGGTATTACCAGACATTGCCAGGCATTGCCTAGGCATTGCCAGGCATTGCGCAGGCATTACGAGGCATTACCCAGGCATTACAGGCATTGCCAAGGCATTGCCAAGGCATTGCCAGGCATTGCCAGGCATTGTCTTGGCATTGCCAGGCACTGCTTAGGCATTGCCAGGCATTTCCCAGGCATTGCCAGGCATTGCCAGGCATTGCCAGGCATTATCCAGGCATTGCCAGGCATCGCTCGGGCTTTGCCAGACAATGCCAAGCATTGCGCAGGCATTGCTAGGCATTGCCTTAGCATTGCCAGGCATTGACACGCATTGCCCATGTATTGCCAGGCATTGCCAGGCATTGTTCAGGTATTGCCAGGCATTGCCCAAGCATTGCCAGGAATTACCCAGGCATTGCCAAGCATTGCTAGCCATTGCTAGGCACTTCCCTAGCATTACCAGGCATTGCTACACACTGCCTAGGCATTGCCAGGCATTGCTTAGGCATTACTTGGCATCAACAAGCATTACCACGCATTGCCCAGGCATTGCCAGGTATTGCCCAAGCATTGCCAGGCATTGCCCAAGCATTGCCAGGCATTGCCCAGGCATTGTTACGCATTCCCCAAGCATTGCCTGGCGTTTCTAGGCATTGCCCAGGCATTGCACAGGCATTGCCTGGCATTGCCAGGCATTGCCAGGCATTGCACAGGCATTGACAAGCATTGCTGAGGCATTGTCAGGCATTACTTAGGCATTGCCGGGCATTTTCTAGGTATTACCAGGCATTACCCAAGCATTGCCAGGCATTGCCAAGGCATTGCCAAGCATTGCCAGCCATTGCTAGGCACTGTCGAGGCATTGCCTGGCATTGCTCAGGCATTGCTAGGCATTGCCAGGCATTGCTCGGCATTGCCCAGGCATTGCCAGGCATTGTCAGGCATTGCCAAGCATTGCCCAGGCATTTCCACGCATTGTAAGGGATTGCCCACGCATTGCTAGGCATTGCCCAGGCATTGCTAGGCATTGCCCAGGCATTGCCAGGCATTACCAGGCATTGTCAGGCATTGCCAGGCATCGCCTAGGCATTGCTAGGCATTGCCAGGCATTGCAAGGCATTGCCACGCATTGCAAGGTATTTCCCAGACATTGTCAAGCATTGCCCAAGCATTGCCAGGCATTGCCCAGGCATTGCCAGGCATTGCTCAGGCATTGCCAGGCATTGCCATGCATTGCCAGGAATTGCCAGGCATTGCCAGGTATTGTCAGGCATTGCCAGGTATTGCACAAGAATTTCCAAGCATTGTGCAGGCATTGTGAGGTATTGCCCAGGTTTTCCGGGCATTGCTATGCTTTACCAGGCATTGCCAGGCATTGCCAGGCTTTGCCAGGCATTGCCAGGGATTGCCAGGCATTGCCGAGGCTTTGCCAGGCATTGCGAGGCATTGCCAGGCATTGCCCAGGCATTGCCACGCATTGCTAGGCATTGCTAGGTATTTCCCATGCATTGCCAGGCATTGCCCAGGCATTACCGGGCATGCCCGGGCATTGCCAGGCATTGCCAAGCATTGCCCAGGCATTACCAAGCATTGCCCACGCATTGCCAGGCATTGTACAGACATTGCCAGGCTTTGCCAGGCATTTCCGCGCATTGCCGGACATTTTCAGGCATTGCCCGGGCATTGCCAGGCATAACTAGGCATTCCATGGCATTACCCAGGCATTGCGAGGCATTGTCCACGCATTTCCAGGCATTGCACAGGTATTACCAGGATTTGCCAGTCATTGCCAAGCATTGCCAGGCATTACCAAGCATTGCCCAGGGTTTGCCCAGGCATTGCCCAGGCATTGCCAGACATTGGTAGGCATTGCCCAGGCATTGACAGGCATTGCCCAGGTATTTCCAGACATTGTCCAGGCATTGCCCAGGCATTGCTAGGCATTGCCCAGGCATTGCCAGGCTTTGCTACGCATTGCCAGGCTTTGCGCAAGCATTGCCTGGGCATTACCAAGCATTGCCCAGGCATTGCCAGGCATTGCCCAGGCATTGCAAGGCTTTGCCACGCATTGCCAGGCGTTGCAGGACATTACCAGGCATTGTACAGGCATTGCCAGGCATTGCCAGGTATTGCCCAGGCATTGTCAGGCATTGCCCAAGCATTGCTCGGCATTATCCAGGANATTTACAGGGTTGCCCAGGCATTGCTAGGCATTGCCCAGGCATTGCCAGGCTTTGCTAGGCATTGCCAGGCTTTGCGCAAGCATTGCCTGGGCATTACCAAGCATTGCCCAGGCATTGCCAGGCATTGCCCAGGCATTGCAAGGCTTTGCCACGCATTGCCAGGCGTTGCAGGACATTACCAGGCATTGTACAGGCATTGCCAGGCATTGCCAGGTATTGCCCAGGCATTGTCAGGCATTGCCCAAGCATTGCTCGGCATTATCCAAGAATTGCAAGTCATTGCCAGGCATTGTCAGGCATTACCAGGCATTGCCTATGCATTGCCTAGGCATTGCCAAGCATTGGCTAGGCATTGCCAAGGTTTTACCCAGGCATTGCCAGGCATTGCCCAGGCATTGCCAGGCATTGTGTAGGCATTGCCTGGGAATTACCAAGCATTGCCAGGCATTTCCAAGCATTGCCCAGGCATTGCCAGGCACTGCCCTGGCATTGCCAGGCATTGCCCAGGCGTTGCCAGGCTTTGCCAGGCATTGACAGGCATTGTCAGGCTTTACCCAGGCATTGCCAGGCATTGCCCAGGCATTGCCAGGCACTGCCCTGGCATTGCCAGGCATTGCCCAGGCGTTGCCAGGCTTTGCCAGGCATTGACAGGCATTGTCAGGCTTTACCCAGGCATTGCCAGGCATTGCCAGGCATTGCACAGGCATTGTCAGGCATTGCAAGGCATTGCCAGGCATTGCTCAGGCATTGCCAGGCATTGCGAGGAATTGCCCAGGCATTGCCAGGCATTGCCAGGTATTATCCAAGCATTCCCAGGCATTGCCCAGGCATTGCCCAGGTATTGCCAGGCATTGCCAGGCATTGCTTGGAATTTCCAGGCATTGCCAGGCATTGCCGCGGCATTGCTAGGCACTGCCTAGGCATTGCCAGGCATTTCTTAGGCATTGGTAGGCATTGCCAAGCATTGCCACGCATTGTCCAGGCATTGCCAGGCATTGTCCAGGCATTGCCAGGCATTGCACAGGCATTTCCAGGTATTGCCAAGCATTGCCAGGCATTACCAAGATATTGCCAAGCATTGCCAGGCATTGCCAGGCGTTGCCATGCATTGCCTAAGCATTGCCAGGCATTGCTCGGCCATTGCCTGGCATTGCCAGGCATTGCCTAGGCATTGCTACGCATTGCCTTAGCATTGCCAAGCATGCCAGGCATTACCCAAGCATTGCCAAGCATTGCCTAGGCATTTGTAGGCATTGCCAGGAACTGCCCATGCATTGCCAGGCATTTCCCACGCATTGCCACGCATTGGTATGCATTGCCAGGCATTTCCCACGCATTGCCACGCATTGGCAAGCATTGCTAGGCATAGCCAGGCATTGCCAAAGCATTGCCAGGCATTGTCAGGCATTGCCCACGCATTGCCAGGTATTGCCGAGGAATTGCCTGGCATTACCAGGCATTTCTAAGCATTGCCCAGGAATTGCCAGGCATTGCCAGGCATTGTTAGGCATTGCCAGGCATTTCCCATGCATTGCCTGTCATTGTCCAAGCATTTCCAGGCCATGGATTGCCAGGCATTGTGAGGCATTGGCAGGCATTGCCAGGCATTGCTAGGCGTTACCAGGCATTCTCTGGGCATTGCCACGCATTTCCCAGGCATTGCCAGGCATTCCCAGGCATTGTCCAGGCATTTCCAGGCATTGTCTTGGCATTGCCAGGCATTGCCCAAGTATTACCCAGGCATTGCCAGGCTTTGCCAGACATTTCTTGGTATTGCCAGGCATTAGCAGGCATTACCCAGGCATTGCCAGGCATTGGCAGGCATTGCCAGGCATTGCCCAGGCATTGCCCAGGCATTGCCACGCATTGCCAGGCTTTGCAAGGCATTGCCCAGGCATTACAAGGCATTGCACAGGCATTTCCGGGCATTGCCCACGCATTGCCAGGCATTGCCTAGGCATTGCCACGCATTGCCCAAGCATTACCAGGCATTGCCAAGACATTGCCAGGCATTGCCCAGGCATTGCCAAGCTTTACCAAGGCATTACCTGGGTATTACGAAGCATTGTCAGGCTCTGCCAGGCATTTCCAGGCATTGCCTATGCATTGCCAGGCATTGCACAGGCATTGCCAGGCATTGCTCAGGCATTGCCAGGCATTGCCAAGGCATTGGTAGGCATTTTCCAGGAATTTCCAGGCATTGCCCAGGCATTTCCAGGCATTGCCAGGCATTTCCATGCATTACCTAGATATTGCGAGGCATTGCTAGGCATTGCCAGGCATTGCCTAGGCATTGCCAGGCATTGCTCGGGCACTGCCTGGTATTGCGTAGGCATTGCCAGGCATTGCCTTAACATTGCCAGGCATGTCAGGCATGGCCCAAGCATTGCCAAGCATTGGCGAGGCACTGCCCAGGCGTTGCGAGGCATTGCCAAGCATTGCCAGGCATTGCCAGGCATTGCCCAAGTATTGATAGGGATTGCCCAAGCATTGCAAGGTATTGCGAGGCATTGCCCAGGCATTGCCAAGCATTGCCAGGCATTGCTCAGGCATTGCCAGGCATTGCTCAGGCATTGCCAGGCATTGCTCAGGCATTGCCAGGCATTGCTCAGGCATTGCCAGGCATTGCTCAGGCATTGCCAGGCATTGCTCAGGCATTGCCAGGCATTGCTCAGGCATTGCCAGGCATTGCTCAGGCATTGCCAGGCATTGCTCAGGCATTGCCAGGCATTGCTCAGGCATTGCCAGGCATTGCTCAGGCATTGCCAGGCATTGCTCAGGCATTGCCAGGCATTGCTCAGGCATTGCCAGGCATTGCTCAGGCATTGCCAGGCATTGCTCAGGCATTGCCAGGCATTGCTCAGGCATTGCCAGGCATTGCTCAGGCATTGCCAGGCATTGCCCAAGAATTGGTAGGGATTGCCCAAGCATTGCAAGGTATTGCGAGGCATTGCCCAGGCATTGCCAAGCATTGCCAGGCATTGCCAGGCATTGCCCAAGTATTGATAGGGATTGCCCAAGCATTGCAAGGTATTGCCAGGCATTTTCCAGGCATTGCGAGGCATTGTCACGCATTGCCTACGCATTACCATGCATTACCCATGCATTGCCATACATTGCCAGGCATTGCCAGGCATTGTCAAGCATTGCCAGGCATTGCCTAGGCATTGCCAGGCATTGTCTAGGCATTGCCAGGTATTGCTAGGCGTTGCCAGGCATTGCCAGGCATTGCAAGGTATTGCCCAGGCATTGCCATGCATTGCCCAAGCATTGCTAGGCATGGCCCAGGCATTGCCATGCATTACCAAGGCAATGCCAAGCATTGCCCAGGCATTGCCATGCATTGCCAGGCATTGCCAGGTAATGCCTGGCAATGCCTTGACAAGTATTGACCATCGAACCATTTCTAGGAATTGCCCAGGCATTGCCAGGCATTGTAAGGCATTGCCCACGTATTGCCAAGTATTGCCGAGGCATTGCCAGGCATTGTCAGGCATTGCCAGGCATTGCTCAGGCATTGCCATGCATTGCCTAGGCATTTCCAGGCATTGCGAGGCATTACCATGCATTACGAGGCATTGCGAGGCATTACCAGGTATTGCCCAGGCAATGCCAGGCATTACCTAAGCAATGTCAGGTACTGCCCAAGCATAGCTAGGCATTGCCAAGGCATTGCTATGCGTTGCGAGGCATTGTCCGGGCATTGCTAGGCATTGCTCACGCCTTTAGGCATTGCATAGGCATTGCCAGGCACTGCCACTCATTGCTAGGCATTACACATGCATTGCCACGCATTCCTCGGGCATTGCCAGGCATTGCCTGGCATTACCTAGGAATCGCCAAGCATTGCCTTAGCATTGCTAGGCATGCCTAGCATTGCCCAGGTACTACCAGGCATTGCTAGGCATTACCTAGGTATTACCAGGCATCACCCAAGCATTGCCAGGCATTGCCAAGCATTGCCAACCATTGCCATGCACTGTGAGGCATTGCCACGCATTCCCCAGGTACTGCCAGGCATTGCCAGGCATTGCTTGGCATTGCCTAGGCATTGCCAGGCATTTCCAGGCATTGTCAGGCATTGCCATGCATTGTCAGGCATTGCCTAGGCATTTCAAGGCATTGCCCAGGCATTGCTAGGCATTGTAAGGCATTGCCCATGCATTGCCAGGCATTACCCAGGCATTGCTAGGCATTGCCAGGCATTGCCCAGGCATTGCCAGGCATTGCCAAGCATTACAAGGCATTGCCCAGGCATTTCTAGGCATTGCCAGGTATTGCCATTCATTTCTAGGCATTGTCAGGCATTGCCAGGTATTTCCCAGGCATTGCCAAGCCTTGCCCAAGCATTGCCAGGCATTGTCCTAGCATTGCTAGGCATTGCCCAGGCATTGCCAGGCATTGCCATGCATTGCCAGGCATTTCCACGTATTGCCAGGCATTGCCTGGCATTGCCCAGGCATTGCCAGGCATTGCATAGGCATTGCGAGGCATTACCCAGGCATTCCAGGCATTGCCATGCTTTGCCAGGCATTCCCAGGCATTGCCAGGCTTTGCCATGCTTTGCCAGGCATTGCCAGGCCTTGCCAGGCTTAGCAAGGCATTGCTAGGAAATGCCTAGGCATTGCCAGGCATTGCCAGGCATTGCCAGGCATTACCAGGCATTGTCCAGGCATTGCAAGGCATTTCGAGGCATTGCCAGACATTGCATAGGCATTGCCAAGAATTGCTATGTATTACCCAGGCATTGCCAGTCATTGCCCAGGTATTACCGGGCATCGCCTAGGGATTGCCAGGCATTGCCTAGGTATTTCGAGGCATTGCCAAGCATTGCCTAGGCATTTCCCACGCATTGCAAGGCATTGTCCATGCATTCCCAGGGTTGTCAGGCAATGCCAGGTATTGCTGGACATTGTTAGGCATTGCCCAAGCATTGCCAGGCATTTCCTAGGCATTGCCACACATTGCCCAAGCATTTCCAGGCATTGTCCAGGCATTGCCAGGCTTTGGCTGTCATTGCCAGGCATTACCAGGCATTGTCCAGGCATTGTCCAGGCATTGCCAGGCATTGCGTAGGCATTGCCAGGCATTGCCCAGGCATTGCCAGACATTGCCAGGCATTGCCCATGCATTGCCAAATATTGCCTAGGCATTGCCAGGCATTGTCCAGGCATTGCCCAGGCATTACCAGGCATTTATAGGCATCGCCCAGGCATTTCTAGGCATTGCACAGGCATTGCCACGCTTTGCTAGGCATTGCGAGGCACTGCCAACCATTGCCCAGGCATTATCGGACATTGTCCATGCATTGCCAGGCATTGGCCAAGCATTGCCCGGGCATTTGTGAGGCACACTTTGGCCGCGGCTCCGCAGGGAAGGCCAATCCGCGAAGGAGAGGTCCGGGTAATCCGAGGTCCGTGCGAGGAACGCTGGCTCCCGCAGATGCGGTAGAGCATGGGATGGCACGGAATCCAGTGGCGGTGAAGAAGCGGCGGCTTCTCTACAGATATCTCAAGCGCTTGTGGCGCAAGCCGAAGAGGCGAGAAGCAATGGAGGGAGATCCGCGGTACAAAGGGAACAAGGACCGAGCCGCGGTAACAACGCGCGGACACTGACAATGCACAAGAAGGACAGCGGATGGATGGAGTAATATGGGGAGCAACAACCAATCAACACGACGAGCCGGGACAGCAATCACGAAGGAATCCCTGGAGACGCACCGCGGAAGACGAAGGTTCAAGGAAGAATACAAAGACCGCGCAAACGAGCTGCGGATGTAGAAGACAACTAGTGGAAGATGATGGGCTCGGTGTGTGTGGACGAGACCCGCGGTGCTTAACCGCACCGCGTGGAGTCCAAGTAGGAAGAAGGAGGATGCCGTGAGAGGAATGAGACTGCTGGCATGTAGACATGCCATGCGGAGTCCCAAGTAGATAAGGACTAGGCAGCAATAGAAAAGCTGTGCCTCAGTCATGATTGCCCTTGTATCAGTACTCTGCATTCCATGTACCTTGCCTTGGATTATCAAGGACGTGTACCCACTCCCATTCCTGTCCTCCGCACTTTGCTCCTCTGTCTTCCATTGGCTCCGCTGTTCCATCTGCGGTCTGGAAGACAAAGTGCGTGAAGAACCAAGCCCGGCGTGAACTGAATTGCCGGTGGTGTCCTTGCTTGCACACGGCCGCAGAACGGGGTTCCGCGGAGAGGAGCCGGAGGCCACGAGGTGGCGGGCTCGCGTGTGGCGAGAAGTGGACCACGGAGTGTCACTCATCGGTGAGGTTCTTGCGCAAAAGTCCAGATCAGTGGTCTGCGGAATTGCCTGTTGATCAGGGTTGGTGTCTGGAATTTGCTGCACATCAAAACTTAGTGGTGACCGCATAGAAGGCACATAATCCACGGATAGCGCGGATCGAGGGTAGCGCGGAAAGAATTGAGGACGCGGCAAAATTGGGGGTATCAGTGTCATGGTGCGGTGAGCGTGGAGAGTTCCTCGCTCTTTGATCAGTGGAACTACACACGACCTTCAGATCAGTCGATGTCGGCAGCCAGCTATGTACATTGCGACATCGGGCGGCGGCAATAGCAGCAGCTGCCTGTGCGGTGCTTCCTGCCACGCCGGGCCGCCACTTTCGCAGGTAGCCGGGACTCCTCCCTTGTATTGTCCCGTGCCCCAGTCAGCTCCTCACCAGGCTCCAATCCGCTTACTCAGCACCGACAGTGACCGAGTGGCTGGAGCAGCTGCACTGGCGTTGTATCATGGATGCAGTGGGCAATCACGTGGAGGTGGAGACCATCCACAACTTTGGCAGTCGCGGAACCATCCAGGACCAGCAACGACGGGAGGAGCAGGAGAGTGCACCGCCGGGAGCACAATGGTTCTCCGATGCACCAGCATCACTGGAGGAATCCTCTGGTGGTGGGGAACTCGAGGTCTATCATGGATTGGTTTGCCGGCATCGTGGTGGACAGCAGCCGCTGGAAGCCGGC
>SZWC01000751.1:91134-124608 GCA_023375785.1 Penium margaritaceum
TGGTTGGTCATTGTGCATGGTAGCCACACCGTTCCACTACTTGTTGAAAGTCTTTGCACTTGCTAGTCAATAAATAGCAAAAGGTTTCTCCCTTTGACACCAGGTCGGTTTTGTTGATTTGTTACGCGTAGGTGCCTTCACTGGAATACTCCCTCCCACCCCCTAGAGGGATGTTCTGTGGACAACCTGGAGGACAGATTTGCGACCGCATTATGACACTCCCCTACCCCCACACGGCTTAGGCTCGAAGGTAGAGTCGAGGTATCACAGCACGGCCGCCCCTACCCCCCCAGGTCGTGAGCCTATTCTATATTGCACGTACGACGATTCAAACCCAGGACCTATCGCTCCACAATCTAACTCTATAAGCACTAAGCCATCTCACATGGTGTTCATGTGATGTCCAAATGACATTATAAGGGTTCCTATGGATAAAGGGCATAAAATAAGGGGGTGCAAGACTAGAGGATAGTTTTCAAAAGTATGAATGATAACAAAATTAGGTTAATCATAAAAAATTGACACAGACGGAATTTCAAATTTTGCAACTTCGAGCTTGAATAACCTCTTATCCATTGCTCCGATTGACTAACCATAAGAAGGAAAGTTGACTACACACAGTGAAACTCTTTTTATGATACTCAGTGACACAAGCGTACTTTGGTTGGTCATTGTGCATGGTAGCCACACCGTGCTTATACTGATTGAAGGTCGCTGTACTTGCTAGTTGAGAACTGATATTCCCAGACCATTGTTTCCCCCTCGGACCGTTTGTGACTCGTGTTATGAGTTGTCAAAGTTTACCATACTTAGTGACATGATTTGGTCACGGTTAGTGACATATGCCTACTTTGGTCGGTCATTGTGCATGGTAGCCACACCGTGCTTATACTGATTGAAGGTCGCTGTACTTGCTAGTTGAGAACTGATATTCCCAGACCATTGTTTCCCCCTCGGACCGTTTGTGACTCGTGTTATGAGTTGTCAAAGTTTACCATACTTAGTGACATGATTTGGTCACGGTTAGTGACATATGCCTACTTTGGTCGGTCATTGTGCATGGTAGCCACACCGTGCTTATACTGATTGAAGGTCGCTGTACTTGCTAGTTGAGAACTGATATTCCCAGACCATTGTTTCCCCCTCGGACCGTTTGTGACTCGTGTTATGAGTTGTCAAAGTTTACCATACTTAGTGACATGATTTGGTCACGGTTAGTGACATATGCCTACTTTGGTCGGTCATTGTGCATGGTAGCCACACCGTGCTTATACTGATTGAAGGTCGCTGTACTTGCTAGTTGAGAACTGATATTCCCAGACCATTGTTTCCCCCTCGGACCGTTTGTGACTCGTGTTATGAGTTGTCAAAGTTTACCATACTTAGTGACATGATTTGGTCACGGTTAGTGACATATGCCTACTTTGGTCGGTCATTGTGCATGGTAGCCACACCGTGCTTATACTGATTGAAGGTCGCTGTACTTGCTAGTTGAGAACTGATATTCCCAGACCATTGTTTCCCCCTCGGACCGTTTGTGACTCGTGTTATGAGTTGTCAAAGTTTACCATACTTAGTGACATGATTTGGTCACGGTTAGTGACATATGCCTACTTTGGTCGGTCATTGTGCATGGTAGCCACACCGTGCTTATACTGATTGAAGGTCGCTGTACTTGCTAGTTGAGAACTGATATTCCCAGACCATTGTTTCCCCCTCGGACCGTTTGTGACTCGTGTTATGAGTTGTCAATGTTGACCATACAGAGTGGACTTCTTCGGTCATAGTAAGTGACATATGCATCCTTTGGTTGGTCACTGTGCACGCTAGCCACACCGTGCCACTACTTGTTGGAAATCCTTCTACTTGCTATTTCATAACTAGTGTTCCCAACCCATGGTTTCCCCCACTGACTATTTTTGACTCGTGTTATGAGTTTTCAACGTTGACCACACACTGTCAAATCCGTTTGGTCATGGTTAGTGACATATGCCTGCTTTGGTTTGTCACTGTACATGGTTACCACGCCGTGTCACTACGTATCGAAGGTCTTTGTTTTTTGTAGATGATAACTAGTGTTCCCAAACCATTGTTATGCCCTCTGAATATCTGTGACTCGTGTTGTGAGTTGTCAACATTGACCACATGAAGTGAAAATCTTTGTTCATGGTCAGTGACATGTGCATACTTTGGTTGGTCACTCTGCATTGTAGCCACACTGTGCCACTACATATTGAAGGTATTTGTACTTGCTAGTCGATAACTAGTATTCATAAACCATTATCTTCCACTCTGACCAGTTGTGAATCGTGTTATGAGTTGTCAAAGTTTACCACACTTAGTGACATTATTTGGTCATGGTTAGTGACATCTGCGTACTTTGGTTGCTCATCGTGCATGGTATCCACGCCATGCCACAACGTATTGAAGCTCCTTGTGCTTGCTATTTGATACTTGGTGTTCCCAAACCATTGTTTCCCTCTGTGACCATTTGTGACTCGTATGATGAGTTGTCAACGTTGACCACACACAGCGGATTTCTTTGGTCAAAGGTAGTACATATGCCTACTTTGGTCGGTCATTGTGCATGGTAGCCACACTGTGCTACTCCTGACTGAAGGTTGTTGTACTTGCTAGTTGAGAACTGATATTCCCATAGCATTGTTTCCTCCCCTGACCGTTTGTGACTCGTGTTATGGTTGGTCAACGTTGACCACCCATATTGAAATTCTCTGGTCATGGTCAGTGACATATGCCTAGTTTGGTTGTTCGGTGTGCATATTAGCCACACCGTGCCACTACGTATTGGAGTTCTTTGTCCTTTCTAGTCGATACATAGGGTTCTCAAACCATTGTCTCTCCCTCTGACCATTCGTGACTCGTGTTATGAGTTGTCAATGTTGACCACACATAGTGGACTTATTCGGTCATAGTCAGTGACGTATGCATCCTTTGGTTGGTCACTGTGCACGCTAGCCATACCGTGCCACAGCTTGTTAAATATCTTTGTACTTGCTAGTTGATAACTAGTGTTCCCAACCCATTGTTTCCCCCTCTGACCATTTGTGACTCGTGTTATGCGTTTTCAACATTGACCACGCCGTGTCTTTACGTATTGAAGTTATTTGTCATTTCTAGTCGATACAGAGGGTTCCCAAACCATTATCTCTCCCTCTGACCATCTGTGACTTGTGTTATGAGTTGTCAAAGTTTACCGCACTTAGTGACATTATTTGGTCATGGTCAGTGACATATGCCTCGTTTGGTTGTTTGGTGTGCATAGTAGCCACAACGTGCCTCTACGTATTGAAGTTATTTGTCATTTCTAGTCGATACAGAGGGTTCCCAAACCATTATCTCTCCCTCTGACCATCTGTGACTTGTGTTATGAGTTGTCAAAGTTTACCGCACTTAGTGACATTATTTGGTCATGGTCAGTGACATATGCCTCGTTTGGTTGTTTGGTGTGCATAGTAGCCACAACGTGCCTCTACGTATTGAAGTTATTTGTCATTTCTAGTCGATACAGAGGGTTCCCAAACCATTATCTCTCCCTCTGACCATCTGTGACTTGTGTTATGAGTTGTCAAAGTTTACCGCACTTAGTGACATTATTTGGTCATGGTCAGTGACATATGCCTCGTTTGGTTGTTTGGTGTGCATAGTAGCCACAACGTGCCTCTACGTATTGAAGTTATTTGTCATTTCTAGTCGATACAGAGGGTTCCCAAACCATTATCTCTCCCTCTGACCATCTGTGACTTGTGTTATGAGTTGTCAAAGTTTACCGCACTTAGTGACATTATTTGGTCATGGTCAGTGACATATGCCTCGTTTGGTTGTTTGGTGTGCATAGTAGCCACAACGTGCCTCTACGTATTGAAGTTATTTGTCATTTCTAGTCGATACATAGGGTTCCCAAACCATTGTCTCTCCCTCTGACCATCTGTGAATCGTGTGATGAGTTGTCAATGTTGACCATACATAGTGGACTTCTTCGGTCATAGTCAGTGACATATGCATCCTTTGGTTGGTCACTGTGCATGCTAGCCACACCGTGCCACTACTTGTTGGAAATGTTTCTACTTGCTATTTCATAACTAGTGTTCCCAACCCATGGTTTCCCCCACCGACCATTTGTGACTCCTGTTATGAGTTGTCAACATGGACCACATAAAGTGAAATTCTTTCGTCCTGGTCAGTGTTATATGCATACTTTGGTTGGTCACTGTGCATTGTAGCCACACTTTGCCACTAAATATTGAAGGTATTTGTACTTGCTAGTCAATAACTATTATTCACAAACCATTATCATCCACCCTGACCATTTGTGACTCGTTTTATGAGTAGTCAAAGTTTACCACACTTAGTGACATTATTTGGTCATGGTCAGTGACATATGCCTACTTTGGTTCGTCATCGTGCATGGTATCCACACTGTGCCACAAGGTATTGAAGCCCCTTGTGCTTGCTATTTGATACTTGGTGTTCCCTAACCACTGTTTCCCTCTCCGACCAGTTGTGACTCATATTATGAGTTGTCAAATTTGACCACACACAGAGGATTTCTTTGTTCAAAGGCAGTACATATGCTTACTTTTGTCGGTCATTATGCATGGTAGCCACACCGTGCTACTACTGATTGAAGGTCGTTGTACTTGCTAGTTGGTATCTAGTATTCCCAAACCATTGTTTCCTCCTATGACAAATCGTGACCCATGTTATGGGTTGTCCACGTTGACCACACATAGTAAAATTATTTGGTCATGGTAAGTGGCACATGCCTAATCTGGTTGGTCATTGTGCATGGTAGCCACACCGTTCCACTACTTGTTGAAAGCCTTTGCACTTGCTAGTCAATAAATAGCAAAAGTTTTATCCCTTTTACACCATGTCGGTTTTTGTTGATTTGTTATGCGTAGGTGCCTTCACTGGAATACTCCCTCCCACCCCCCTAGAGGGATGTTCCGTGGACGACCTGGAGGACAGATTTGCGACCGCATTATGACACCCCCCCTACCCCCCCCCCCACGGCTTAGACTCGAAGGTAGAGTTGAGGTATCACAACACGACCATCCCCCCCCCCAGCTCGCGAGCTTATTCTATATTGTGCGTACGAGGATTCAAACCCAGGACCTATCGCTCCAGAATCTAACTCTATAAGCACTAAGCCAACTCACATGGTGTTCATGTAATGTCCAAATGACATTATAAGGGTTCCTATGGGTAAAGGGCATAAAATAAGGGGGTGTAAAATAAGAGGGTAGTTTTCAAAATTATGAATGATAACAAAGTGAGTTTAATCATAAAGATTTGACGCAGACGGAATTTCAAAAATTGCAACTTCGAGCTTAAATAACCTCTCATCCATTGCTCCGATTGACCAGCCGTAAGAAGGAAAGTTGACAACACACAGTGAAACTCTTTTTAGGATACTCAGTGACACAAGCATAATTTGGTTGGTCATTGTGCATGGTAGCCACACCGTGCCTCCACTTATCGAAGGTCTTTGTACTTGCTAGTCGATACCGAGTATTCCCAAACCATTGTTTCTCCCTCTGCCCATTTATGACTTGTCTTATGAGTTGTGAACGTTGACCACACACTAAAATTCTTTGGTCATGAGCAGTGATGTATGCCTACTTGGATAGGTCATTGTGCACGGTAGCCACACCGTGCCAATACATACGAAAGATCTTTGTACTTGCTAGAAGATACATAGTGTTTTGAAACCATTTTCCGCCCCTCTGACCATTTGTGACTCATGTTATGGGTTGTGAACGTTGACCACCCATATTGAAATCCTTTTGGTCATGGTTAGTGACATATGCCTAGTTTGGTTTGTCACTGTACGTGGTGACCACGCCGTGTCACTACGTATTGAAGGTCTTTGTGCTTCCTAGTTGATAGCTAGTGTTCCCAAACCATTGTTACCCCCCTCTGACTATCAGTGACTTGTGTTGTGAGTTGTCAACGTTGACCACATGAAGTGCAATTTGTTGGTCATGGTCAGTGACATGCATACTTTGGTTGGTCACTGTGCATTGTAGCCACACTGTACCACTACATATTGAAGGTATTTGTACTTGCTAGTCGATAAATAGTATTCACAAACCATTCTCTTCCACCCTGACCATTTGTGACTCGTGTTATGAGTTGTCAAAGTTTACCACACTAAGTGACATTATTTGGTCATGGTCAGTGACATATGCCTACTTTGGTTGGTCATCGTGCACGGTATCCACACCGTGCCACAACTTATTGAAGGTCCTTGTGCTTGCTAGTTGATACCTGGTGTTCCCAAACCATTGTCTCCCCCTCTGACCATTTGTGACTCCTATTATGAGTTGCAACGTCGACCACACACAGCGGATTTCTTTGGTCAAAGGCAGTACATATGCCTACTTTGGTCGGTCATTGTGCATGGTAGCCACACCGTGCTACTATTGACTGAAGGTCGTTTTACTTGCTAGTTGAGAACTGATATTCCCATAGCATTGTTTCCTCTCCTGACCGTTTGTGACTCGTGTTATGGTTGGTCAACGTTGGCCACCCATGTTGAAATTCTCTGGTCATGATCAGTGACATATGCCTAGTTTGGTTCTTGTGGTGTGCATATTAGGCACACCGTGCCACTACGTATTGAATTTCTTTGTCCTTTCTAGTTGATACATAGGGTTCCCAAACCATTGTCTCTCCCTCTGACCATTTTTGACTCATGGTATGAGTTGTCAATGTTGACCACACATAGTGGACTTCTTCGGTCATAGTCAGTGACGTATGCATCCTTTGGTTGGTCACTGTGCACGCTAGCCATACCGTGCCACTGCTTGTTGAAGGTCTTTGTACTTACTAGTTGATAACTAGTGTTCCCAACCCATTGTTTCCCCCTCTGACTATTTGTGACTCGTGTTCTGGGTTGTTAACGTTGACCACCCATATTGAAATTCTTTGGTCATGGTTAGTGACATATGCCTAGTTTGGTTTGTCACTATACGAGGTTACCACGCCGTGTCACTACGTATTGAAGGTCTTTGTGCTTCCTAGATGATAGCTAGTGTTCCCAAACCATTGTTACCCCCCTCTGACTATCAGTGACTCGTCTTGTGAGTTATCAACGTTGACCACATGAAGTGAAATTTGTTGGTCATGGTCAGTGACATATGCATACTTTGGTTGGTCACTCTACATTGTAGCCACACTGTGCCACTACATATTGAAGGTATTTGTACTTTCTAGTCGATAACTAGTATTCACAAACCATTATCTTCCACCCTGATGATGCCCCCAATTTCGCCGCGCCTCTAACTTTCTCCGCGCAGGCCTGATTCCGCGTGATCCGCGGATTATGCACTTCTTACTACTATCACAGCTCTACTCAGGTATGTAGTGGTATCACAGGATCCCCACCCCTAGCTACTGGCAATTCCGCGGACTGAAGGCCTGAATCTTGGTGCACAAACCTCACCGATGAATGACACTCCGTGGTCCACTCCTTGCCACACGGGAACCGCCACCGCGTGGCTTCAAGCTCCTCTCCGCGGAACCCTTGTTTCGCGGACGTGTGCAAGCAATGGCACCGCTGGCAGTTCACTTCACTCGGACTTTCGGTTCTTCACACACGCAATTTCGCAGTTCACGGACAGGACTCCAAGGAGAGCACGGGAGCAGCGGGATGGAGAACAACGGGAGCGGTTGAATGTCTTAGATGAATCTGGCAGAATACATGAATGCGGAATATTGCTCAGGAAGACATGCAAGGCTGAGTTGCACTTGTGCTGCTGCTACTGAGGTCCTTTTCTACTAGGGACTCCGCACGGCGTGTCTGCATGCCGTCTGTCTCATCCCTCTCACCGTACCCTCTTTCCTCCTACTTGGACTCCACGCAGTGCGGCTACGCACCGCGGGTCTCGTCCTTAGCCACACACACACACACTCACACACAGCATATCCTCTACTGATCATTTTCTTCATCCGCGGCTCGTGCACGCGGTTCTTCGTGTTCTTCCTTGAATCTTCGTCTTCTGCGGTGCGTTTCCAGGGGCTCCTCCGTGATTGATGCACGATCACTTCATGCTGATTGGGTGTTCTCTCCCTTGATTGCTCGTTCCTTCTGCTGACCTACCTGCGCCCTGTCAATGATTGCGGATCCTAGTGCGGCTTGTCCTTGTTCTCCTTGTGCCGCGGATTTCCCGCCACTACTTCCCGCCTCTTTCTTCCTCCACCACAAGCGCTTGAGTTGGGGGAACCGCCGCAGGTGATTGTGCTAACCTGCGGCGGCTCTCTTGTAGACATCCTGGTCCTCATTGCCCCTGGACCCCGCGCTACCCCTTGCTCAACCGCGTTCGCGGGAACCAGCATTCTGTACGCGGATCTTAGCCTGTCCAGGCTCTCTCCGCGGATGGATCTTCCCCGCGGAGCTGCGGCTGAAGTGTGCTTGACACTGATGTCCCCAACCCCTCTCTTTTGCAAGAGTCTGACCCAGAGTCTTTCAGTGAGTTATCCGCTTGAAATGTTTGCGGGGCCTGGGACGGTTCTGTTCCTGGCACGGTCTGCAGTATTTCTCCACGGTCCCTCCCTTCCTCTGGAGTCTCTCCGCACACCCATTGTGGACGAAGAGTCTGTACCCCTCGCACCGTGCTTCCTTCGTGGGCGCGGTGACCAGCTGCTTGCATGAGGAGCAGTGTGGTGCGCGCTTGTATTTCCTGCAGCATGAGCATCGGTAGACTTTCTTGCCCTCGTTGCTCCGTCCCAACTCCGCGGTGCATTGCTCATGTGCGATGCCTCCTCAGTGTTCGCAGCGATAGACTGTCCCTTCGAGCCATCCACCGCAGTTGTCTCCAGTGCAGGTGCGTTTGTTGGAGAACTTCCACTTGATCTTTCGTGTCTTGCCGCGACAATCACTGCAGGTCCAAACGTCCTCCTTCCCGCGCACCCCACACTGCAGGTGGCACATTTTCTTGCACATTCCGCAAGGCTTGCCAAACTCTATCAAGTCCTCCACGCATGCCCCGCAGACTGGGGCCAAGGTGTCTTCATCATAGGACAGCGCGGCCCCTTCCTCCACGGCGGCCATCCCTACGCACTTGTGGCACTGTCCCGCCCAAGCCGAGCTGCCTGTAACAAGGCAACCTTGGTGGGCCAACCTGTTGCATTGGCGGCAGTGCTCACCCTTGTTGACCGCCTTGACACAGGTGGGGCAATTCTTCGCGGCTACTATGGGCGAGTCTTCCTCGTCTTCCGAGTCCAGTTCTTCCCCCTCCGCGGTGACCCGCGGTGGCTTTCGTGTTCCCTGCTGACGTTCGGCTTCTCGGCGACACCGCCTGCACTTCTTTGGTCCGCTGCATACCCCTTTTTCATTCCGCAGCTATTCCAGGCACTTGTCACATATTTTTCTGTGACATCCTTCACAGTCCTACACCGTCCCGCCCCATTGGTGCCCACATTGGGTGCATATTTTGCTTTCCTTCTCCTTCCGAGCCTGCTCTGCTGCCGCCACCCATCCTTCCTCCTGCCATCGCCGCATGGTGGTGCCGGAGACTGTGCGGGGTCCTTGCCGTGTCCCTGCCTGCTCTTCCTCTCTCTCCTCCTCCTCCTCCTCTTCCTCCGGATCCCATCTTCCGCGTGCCTCTCTTCGTCCTGAGTTTGGGCCGGCCCGTGACCTCCTTTTTTCTTCTGCTCCGCTTCCTTCTCCTGACCCTCCTTGAGGCAGTTCAGACACGTGCGGTTTAGCCCAATGCAGCTCTTGGCCAGCCCCTGGTGCACTGGCTGGCCACAGACGCGGCAGACGACCTTCACAAGTGATGCCTCCAGCAAATTTTCCCCACATACCGTGCAGGGGCCTGTGTAGTTGGCCAGGTCGCGGGGGCTCATGGGTGCACTTTTCCGCGGAGCAGCGGCGGGTGTCTTAGGGGTTTTTTCCCCGTTGCCCGTTCGCTCTGACCCCGACTGCTGCGGTCATTCCGGATGTTCCTACAGCTACTGGCCCTCTTGCTCCTCCCTTTGCCGCCTCTGCCCCGCATGTACCTCCCCAGCGGATACCTCGTGGACATCGGAGCCGTCCGTCAGTTCATCTTCCTGAGATTCCTGGCTCCATGCCTCCTCTTGCTCCGACACCTGATCCTTACACCGCTCCAACACCTCCTCCGCACGCCATCCCCTTTAGCCCTTGCATTCCTTGAGCGGGGGAAGCTCCCCACCCGTTCCTGGTATGTGTGTCTGCCAGGTCGGGGGTAGTAGGATCCAGGGTAGCTCCGCTCACTGAACCCATCCGGCCCTTCCATCCAGACGTGTCCCGCGTCCACGGCCGGGTAGCTCCGCTCACTGAACCCATCCGGCCCTTCCATCCAGACGTGTCCCGCGTCCACAGCAGCCATGCGGTACACCTCGCGTGCCTTCTCTGCCTCACGTCCCATGCCTGGGAATGGGCGGAGGTAGACCAGATTCCCTTCCCTGATCGGCCCGTTGTTGAGACGTCGATTGGCAGCGTGGCATCCGCGCCAGGCCGAGACAGAGGCGCGGAGTCATGCCTCTGCTCTTACTGCAGATGTTTTCTGGCATCGTGCCCGGTACCACTCCTGCACCTCCTTATCTCTCGCCATCTCCCGTTCCTCCTCCGATCGGCCCACCTGCTGTTGCTCCGGGTCTAGTGGCATCCGCAGTGGTGGTTGCGGCATTCCTAGTGGGGCGCGCGGAGGCTGTCCAAAGAGGAGGGCGTGGGGCGAGAACGATGTGGCGCGGCTGGGGGTGATGTTCAGGAAGTGGGTGGTCTTCTTGAGGGTTTCCCCCCAGTCTCTTTCTTCCGCGGTGGCCACTGCCCGCTCCAAGATTTCGTGAAACCGCTCGACTTGTCCCTGAGACTAGGGGCGTAACCGCGCGGAGTGCATTTGCTGTACGTCCCACTCCGCGAGTTCCTCGCGGAATGCCCCTGCGAACTCTGTACCATTGTCGTTGTGCACCACGCGGCAACCGCTGAAGCGGTAGAAGATCTCCTCGCGGATGAAACGAGCTGCCCGCTCTGAGGACTTGTCGGGGACGGCCATGACCCACACGTACTTGGTAAAGTGGTCCACTACTGCTATCCAGTACTGCTCCCCTTGAGCACGGCGAGGGCGCGGCCCATGGAAGTCAATGATGATGCGATCCAAGGACTCACCGATAGGAGAGGGCAAGTACAGGGGCATGTTCCGTGGCGTGACTTTTCGGTGTCGCTCACATGGTGCGCAGTGTTGTACCACCTCTTTTATGATTGCCAGGAGGTCTGGCACATGCAAGATGGGGGATAACCGCTCCTTGAGTGCCTGTACACCGGAATGGTGGTAACGGTGGTAGGCCTCGATGACCGCTCTTTGCATGGTGGACGGAGGTACCCACAGGATGTGTGGCATAGTCCGCCAGAGGCGACCGCCCTCCCATGCATACTGCTCACAGAGACGGGCGAGGTCATCCTTCTTCCGCCAGTCGTATTCCACCCCCATTTGGGCTCCCAAGGTCTTGTACACCTTGTCCGCCTCCGCTTTCTGTTGCTCCTTGGTTGTGGCGCAGAGCAAGATGTGAGCGGTTTGCCAGATTTGCCAATCCTGTGTCTCAACGGGTCCCTTTTTTTCCTGTCTTTTTCGCGGCGGCCTCCCCTGTCTTCCTTCTTCTCCTTTTGTAGCACTGGCAACCCCTGGGCGTGCCTCGCATCCTGCTCCGCCTTCATTGCCTGCATGCGCAGTTGATTCTCTTCATCATACGCGGGTGGCTCTCTATCCCAGCTGTCCGGTGCTGGAAAGAGCCGCAGGATTCCCACCGCATGTAGTTCCCCTTCATCCCATTGGCCGCGCAGCCCCACCTCTGGTGGTGCCGTATGCCACCGACCCGGTGCTCCGCAGACCTCGCCTGTCTCCGCCCCTGGCTTTTGTCCCGCCGCTGCCTCTTGGAGTCGCACTAGGCTTGGCCCCCTTGTGATAGGCTGTTCTTTGTTGGGCTCTGGTGATTCACTCAGCTCGGAGATCACCACCCCCGCTGTCCTCTTTTTGGTCTCAGGAACCGCGGTGCTCTCTCCAGTCCCTTTCTCTTTTTGTGCTCCTGCACTGGCGCCCCACAGTAGGGATTGCAAGTGAGCTGGAACCGAGCCAGCGGGCATTGGGACATTGCGGAATACCGCCATGAGCAATTCCATGGCTTGGGCCGCGTCCCGTTGGGCTTGTTCGAGCTGCGCCGGGTCGATGTTCCGCGGTGTGTCCTGAGCGAGGCGGTGCTGCTTACTGCGCTTAGCAGCGGGTGCACCAGCGGTGCTATCCTCGATGGTTCGCTTTTCTTGTCCTGGTCGGCAGGATGTCGGCGTGGTGTCCGCAGAGGGGGCTTTTTTCCGCGGTTGATTTCTTCCAGTGGGTGGCTGCGGCGCTGATCGAGGCCGCTTGGTGTGGAGCAGCTTGTCTGCTGGCGGTTGCTGATGCCGCGGCTCTCTTGGCCACTTTCTGAAGCCTGGCCTGTTTCTCCCGCAGAGCATTTGACAAGGCAGATCGGGAAGCGTCCTTGAATGTTGTCCTTCTGGCTCCCGCCGGTCTCACTTCCGCAGGCATGTCCTGTCCCTGACTTCCACTTGCCACTTGGACCATTCCTTGTTGTCCCGCTGCCTGTTCTCCCGTTGCTTGTCCAGCCGCTGGCCCCGTTGCCTCTGCCACGACTCGCCTCGTGTCCTTTGTCTCTGCCACCACGGCCTCCATTGCCGCTCCTGCCTCCTCCAACTCTGTCTCCAGCTCCGCGACCACATGTGTTGCAGCTGCCTCTGCTTCTTGCTTCTCTTCTTCCGCCCTCTGCTGCCAGACCGCCTGCAGCTTATCCCTTGTCCGCACGAGCTCAGGGGAATCACGGAGGTATTCCTGAGCCTCTTGTATTTCGATGAGACTACGGCTCTTCTCTTCCCGACACACTTCAGCTCCTTCCCGGGCCCAGTGGTGTGCTGCATCTTCTTTTAGCTGGGTGCCCACTCCTGACAGTGTCTTCCACTGTCCTTGTGCAACCGCGGCTACTATCCGCTGCCGCAGAGTTCCATCAAAGGTGAGCTGCCACCACTCACTAATTGCGGCATACCAGTTCTCGTATTGCATCTCCGCATCGGTGATGCTTGCAAGCTCCGCCACTGTGTACTGCACTCCCCATCTAGTAGTGACCAGCACGATCAGGTATCCCCACCTCCAGACTTTTGCCGCGGTTTTCCGGTCTGGTGCCTCCATCGTTCCCGCAGGCATCTGGTGGGCATGGTAGAGGGTAAGTGCCCGGGCACGTTCCTGAAGCAGATGTACGTAGCGTTGGGTGGGGTCCGCGCTCTGGTCGTTGTGGACCAGGAGCCACCATTCACGGGCAGTGTTCACCGCGCCTTCTGGTTGTTCAATGTCAAGAAGTGCTGCCACACCTGTCATTCCACTACTCGGTCGGAGGTAGAGGATGTTGCGGAGCGCCGAGACGAGTCGTCCGCACCCGCTGTTTCTAGCAGTTGATCTTGCCGTCCGCGCTGGTTCAGTGCCAGTGAAGTCTTGGCCATGCCTTTCACGGCTACCTGCCATGCCTTGTTATGGAAGGAGTCCCCCATGTCCACGCGGATTGCCTCCGGGAGCTCGTCCTGCAGGTGCATAATGACACTGCTAACCACGTCCAATAGTTGGTTTGCCCTGGGCTGATCTCCGCTATCTCCTGAGCTCTCTTCCAGGTAGGTCCGCGGACCTTCCATTGTCGTTCCTGCACTAAGTGCAGGATGTGGTGTGCCGTGCGCCGGATTGTCTCGCGAGGCTGGTGGGGAGGAAGAGTGCGCTGTTGGCGCAAAGGGGCCAGGCGGCAGTGGTGCGCCTGCGGATGTGGTCAGTGCCGGCGATGCAGGGGGGGCCAGCGTCGGAGGTGCTCCTGGTGATGCTGCTGGAGCTGCTGCCGTGGGTGCTGCGAAGGAGCCCGGTACTGGAGTTGCTCCTGGTGAGACTGTTGGTGCTGCTATTGTTGGGGGTGCAGAAGGGTCCAATGTCGGGGCTATTCCAGGTGAGGTTGCCGCTACTGTCGTCGAGGGTGCAGAGGGGCCCCGTGGAGCCACAGGTGTCCCAGGCGACGCGGAGGGGACTCGAGGAACTGGAGATATTCCAGGTAGCGTGGAAGGGCCCCGGGCGGCCGGAGATGCCCCTGGTGACACAGGATGGCCCAAATTTGGAGGTGCTCCAGGTGAAGTTGTTGCTGCTGCTACTGCCGGGGGCACGGAAGGGTCCCGGCGGGCCTGGGATGCCCCAGGTCAGGCTGCCATCATGGGTGGTGCGGAGTGTCTCATTCCGGCTACGGCTCGGTAAAGGTGCACACCAAATCCATGGATCCAAGAGTCAGATCCGCAAATCCGGATCCGGATCCGGATCGGAGAGTCCGGATCACACTACTTGGATCCGATCCGAGATCCAAGAGTCCAGATGAGGGTAACTTTGATTATGCAAATGTATGCTTCTTTCGTGTAAGCTGCCATAAATCGCACATTCTAGACAGGAAAACCATATAAATATCATTAAAATACCATTAAATACAGATGAGTTGTTGTGTAATACAGTAAACACTGTAAATTCATGCTGAAATTTGCATGTTATACATGTTAGAACTTCGTACCTACGCTGGATCCGACCTAGATCCGAGAGTCAGATCCGGACTTGTGCCCAGTGGGATGGAGAGCTGGAAGAGTCTGTGCGGGACCAAGGGACTCGGCCGGTTCCAGCTCGAACAAGAGTTGGTACACAATCGTAGATTCTTCATCCGTGAATTCTCGAGCGACGCCCTCCCACTAAGGTTCAGTTTCTGCTGAGAGAGGGGCAGCTATAGGGGGTAGATGGGGCTATCCCGCGGGTCCGCGGAGTCAGGCCAGTCCTCACAAGGGAGGCGGCTGAGGGCGTCTGCATTTCGATTGGCGAGTGCGGGCTGGTATTTGATCTTCAAGTTATAGCCCTTGCAGGAGGAGGGCCCATTTGGCCAAGATGCCCTTGTGGTTCTGTGTTGTGAGGAGACATTGCAGTGCTTGGTGATCGGTCGGGACAGTAAAAGGTTTGCCATTCTTGATGTAGTCGCGGAAGTGTTGGAGTGCCCATAACACAGCCAAGCATTCGCCCTTCACTGGTGGGTAGTTCCGCTCTCCGTCCATGAGAGCGCGACTGGCGTACGCAATCACCCACTGGACTGGTTCCTGGATTGCCTGCGACAGTATGGCGCTAAGGCCATCCCGGGACCAGTCAGTGGTGATGGAGAAGGGAAGGTTGAAGTCAGGAAACTCAAGCATGGGCGCGGTGACCAGGCGATGCTTGATTTCCGCCTAGGCAGCGGCACACTCTGGCGTCCACTCAAATGGGACGTCCTGATGGGTCAGCTGCTGCAGTGGGCGGATAATGCGGGCGTGGTCGCGGACAAACTTGCGGTAGAAAGAGACAAAGCCAGGAAAGATTTTGACCTGTCCCGCAGTAGTGGGTTGGCGCCACTCCTGCACGGCCACTATTTTGCGGGGTCGGTTTTGATGGCTTCGGCACTCATGACGAACCCCAAAAACTCCATCTCCGCGGCACTGATAGAACACTTGGCGGCCTTGAGCTTGAGGTTGGCAGCGCAGAGAGCCGAGAAGACGGCGGAGAGGGAAGAGAANAGGTCCGCGAAACTGTGAGCCGCGACCATGATGTCGTCAATGTAGCAGCTCACATTGGGAATGCCGCGGAGAGTGGAGTCCATGATGCGCTGGAATGTGGCGCTAGCATTGCGGAGACCAAAGGGCATACGGGTAAAGGCGTAGAGTCCCTCAGGAGTGATGAAAGCCGTCTTGACAATGGAATCCAGGTGCATGGGGACGGCGTGGAAGGCTGCCTTGATGTCGAGTTTCGCGAACCATCTGCGCCCTTGCTGGCACTCCTGGATGTCGACAATCAGCGGCATGGGATATGCGTCTTCTTCCGTGACGCGGTTGAGGTCGCGGAAGTCCACACAGAAGCGTTTGGATCCGTCCGGTTTGTCGACAATAACCAGATTGGCTCGCCAGGGGCTGACAATGAGGACTATTACGCCCTGCGCCTTCAACTCCGCGAGGCCTTTATTGATGATCTGCTCTTGGTTAGGGAGGATCCGGTGGACTTTGTGTTTGACCGCGGCAGCCGCGCCGGTGTTAATGACATGGAAGGCATAGACGGCTCCTAAGTCTGTCGACGCGCCAGCAAAGATGTCAGCATAGGAGTCTAGCAGTTCCCGGAAGTCCTGCTTTTGGTGGGGTGAGAGGCGAGGGTGCAAAATATGATCCCATCGTGGGGGCGGAGATGGCCGTTGGTCGAGGATGGGGTAGAAATCATCGTCGTCATCTAGGGGAAGGCCTTGGCCGAACGCTTGCTCGCTTTGCTGCCACAGCCCCAAGAGGCTGGCACGTACCCCTGGTTCCGCGTGGTCCGCTTAGAGTTCACACCAGTCCCCAACAGGGATCTGTTCCGCGTCAAGGGCGACCTCCGCGGGGGCTTGGCTGCGGTGGGAACGCAGGCGTGCATCTTCCTATGCCGCATCGAAGAGGGAAAAGGGTGAGTTACCGGTCACCGGCACCGTTACTCGGTCTCCCACAGTGATGAGGGCGTATTCTTTTGTACCGGTGGCGGAGGTGAGTTGCATGACCCCCAGTGAGAACAGGATGTTGCCTTGCCGCGCAAGGAGATAGTCCATGCCCAGGAGGACGTCATAAGTCCGGGCCTGTGTGACTTGGACATCCATTGGTTCGTGAAGAGAACCCACCTGCATGGGCAGGCCCCGGACTTCTCCGTCCCCATAATCCATCCCTCTCGCGGAATCGCTGAACAATCGGCGCGTTGGAAGGATGCGGTCTGTCCATCCAACAAGGCACAGGACCCGGAGTGCCACGGTAGTGTGGGTTGTCCCTGTGTTGATGACAGCGAGGAACTTGCGGCCGCAGATCCAAATCACGCAACAGACAACTTCGTACTGGCGGTCATCGCGACGAGGTGGTTCCAGAGGCTGTGGTGCCCATCCCCAATCCATCTCCTCTGTGGTCAACCCGGTAGGGCCTCCGCTACGACCCGTCGGGTGTTCTGAGTGCCGTGTGTCGGAGTGGTACAGGTGAGGGAGATGCCGACGGTCTGGAGGCGATGGTTGGCTCGGGTGAATTCTTCTCTGAGCCGCGGAGCCAGCTTAGGGTGAAGTCAGAGAAAATCAAAGAAATTTACGGAGGTGATGGGAGTGGTGAAGAGTATATCTACCGGATCCGTGGACTCTGCCGCAAGGGCGGGAGCATGGTGGGGCACCGACGAGGTATTGGCGGAGGCTGGAGCTTTCGTAGGTACAGGATCCGTAGTTCGTCGCTTTTCCGGAGGTCGCACAGAACGGGCAGTAACGGCCTCTTGCAGACGGGCCTCAGTAGCTTCTACCCGTCGCCGCAGATCGCTCTAGAGTTGTGCAGCCTCCTGCAGGTCCCATCCACGGAGCTTGAGTCGACGAGCTCGGGTGATGAACTCCGTTTCCTCAGGTGTGGGTGTCACCTCCGTGGTTTCATCCTCCGCCATAGGCAAGCCCAGCTTTACGTTGCAAGCACCGGCCGTGGGGTTTGGCGGCGGGTTTGGCAAGATACCCTGGCCTGTCCACTGGGTCGCCTGGTCTTGTCCAGCTGGGGGCGAAGGCGGTTGCTGTTGCTGCTGCTGTTGTTGCCGCTGATGCTGCTGTTGCTCACCCGGCCATGTCTAGTTATAATACTGCTGCCACTGCTCGACCATGGGATCCTGGGAGACTGGGTCAGTGCGCGGAGCTGCTTGTCGTTTACGTGGGCAATCCCAATCAACGTGTTCCAGGCTCTAGCACGTGTAGCAAGCCCTCGGCTTTTGCTGCTGCGGGGGCAGGGCGTGGGAAGGGGAGGGTGCATGAGTCTCACCGCCCTGGTATTGCCGGGTGGACCGCTGTCTGGTGAAAATAGATGTGGCGTCCCGCACCGCGTCTTGGAGGGAATGATAGTGATCCGCAATCATGAGGCTGCTGATTTCATCGGGAAGTGCACGGATGAGGTTTTGCAGCAGGACCCATAGCGGTAGGCCTTCCCCTTGCGGGCTTTTGGCCACCGAAGCTCAGGTCAGGAACTGGTCCAGAAATCTGCGGATATCGTCATCTTTGCGCATGACCTCCTTTTCAATCTTCCGCAGCGCTTCCTCCTTGGTCAGGTGCTTGAAGCGTTCGATGAGGGTATTGCCAAAGTCCTCGAAAGAAGGGAAAGGCACCCGCGCGTTGTACCAATCAGCTGCAGCCCCCTGGAGATGAAGTTCTGCGGTGGCGAGGCAGAGGTCAGGTGGAATTTGGCCGATGCTAGCATAAAGAGTGATTTGTTTGAGCCAGACCCAGAGGTCCTCCTCCGGGGCACCCTTGAAGGAGTGCAACCGTGGGATATTGGTGGGATCAGAACGGATGTATTACAGCTGCGGAACGGTGCTGCGGTTAGTCGTCAACGCAGTCACAGCACGTGGGGGCGGAATGGTTGCAGGAGGGACCGCGGAGTATCCCGTTGGGGGGTTTAGTATCTAGGGCTGTCCCGCGGGCATAGGAAAGCCTGGCTGCGTAGGTGGGGGAAGCATGTACCAAGAGGGAGGCGCTGACACAGTAGCGGTGTAAGGTTTGGAGAAGAATGCCGTCCCAGGGGGCGGAGCCTGAATCCCGGGCGTTGATGGCATCATCTGGGGCACCCGATACTTTTGGTTGACAGGAATCGCCGGCGCGGAATAGGGCTGAACCGCTGGTCCCATACTGGCAGTCAGAGCTGTTACCGTCCATATAGCGTGTTGTGTTCCATGTGTTTGCTGTGGCAACAGGTGTGAATGTCTTTGCATCATTGGTGGCGGATGTGACATTGGTACCGGTGCTCCCGTGGGCACTGCTCCAATTATTTGCTGATGGGGAATTTGTTGCTGGGCAATCGCTGGCAGCTGCGGCGGTGCGCAGTGTCAATGCGCCGGATAGCAACGGTCTAGAAAGCCGTCACCGTTGGTGTCGGGTCCCGACATGGGAGGCCGCCAACCGCTCTTGGTATTGCAACCAAGATAACATATCACCAAGGGGACGTACTCTACAGAGCAGTGCATGCCTTGTCTGTATGTGTAGCTAGCCAGCTAGGCAGTGGACAAGGTGCATACTATTTCAACAAATCTCTCCCTTGCACCTCTGTCCATCTGGCGCTTACTCGGCTCACCCTTCCTCTGCCACACTCCTCATGCCGATTCCACGAATGCCTGCATAGTGCAAGTCGCTCTCCAGCGGCTTGGTCATGTAGTCAGCAAGCATGCTCGTTGTTCCGCAGTGTTGCAAGTCTACCACGTTCTTCATGACCAGGTCACGTGAGTAGTGGTAACTTATGTCGATGTGCTTCGTTCGCCGGGAGATGATCTTGTCTTCAGCCATTGAGATGGCACTCATGTTGTCCCCATGTACGACCGTGGCATCCTTCTGTGGTACTGTCATTTTGCCAAGGAGGTTGCGTAGCCACTCAGTCTCTTTGCACAACTCAGACAGAGCAACATACTCTGCCTCAGCCGTGGATACAGAAACACAATCCTGCTTCCTGCTGGCCCATGAGATGGCAGCGACATCCAAGATGCACACGTATCCAGAGGTGGATTTCCTGTCGTCGAGGTTTCCTCCCCAGTCAGCATCGGTGTAGCACTTCAGGCGAAGGGGTTCCATTCCTTCTTGGCCTCCAAGGATGAGGCTCATGTGACGTGTCTTCTGCAGGTAGCGCAAGATGCGCTTGACTGCCTGCCAATGTTGTGGCCCAGGGTTGGCCACGAATCTGCTCACTTGTCCCACAGCATAGCAGATGTCGGGACGAGTCCCTACCATGGCGTACATGATGCTACCCACGGCAGACTGGTAGGGGATGTCTTGCATCTCCCTTTGTTGTGCTTTGTTGCTTGGCGACATGGAGGCCTTCAGCTTCGTATCAGTCGTCATTGGGGTGCTGACAGGTTTGCAGTCTTCCATGTGATAGCGCTTCAGTACCTCACCAATGTATTTGGTTTGGTTGAGTTCGATGGTGCCGGCTACTCGGTTGCGGTGGATGGCGATCCCGAGGTAGTACTCGAGAGGACCCATGTCCTTCATCTTGAACCTTTTGCTGAGGTCAGACTTCAGCTCATCCAGCAGCTCGACCGAAGACGAGCAGATGATCAGATCATCCACGTACAGTGCAACCAGCATTAGCCCTCTCCCATCATCGCGCACATACACGCTCGGATCACTATGGCAATGCGCGAAGGAGAGACCGGTCATGAAACCGTCCATCTCTTTGTACGACATCCTTGGGGCCTGTTTCAGCCCATAGAGCGCTTTCACCAACTTCCACACCTTGCCCTCGGGAGCTTCGACTCCTTCGAGCACCTCCATCAGCACTTTCTTGTCAAGCTTCCCATAAAGAAAAGCTGTCTTGACGTCCATCTGGTGTATCTCCAGGTTCTTTGCAGCTGGAATGCCAAGGAGAGAGCGGATGGAGGCAAAGGTCACGACGGGCGCGAACGTCTCATCGTACTCAGAGCCCGGGCGTTGAGAGAACCCCTTAGCCACTACCCTTGCCTTGAACTTGTCGATGCTGCCGTCTTGCTTCTTCTTCACTCGGAGGACCCACTTGGATCCCACCACGTGGGCCTTGTCGGGTCTATCCACCAGCACCCACGTGCCGTTCTCGNCAATGGACGCGAGCTCGCTGTCCACTGCCTCCTTCCACTTAGCCGCATCTGGGCCATTCATCGCCTCCGCCACTGTGGATGGCTCTCCCTGAGCCATGCACGACCAGCTAAGGCCGGTCCAATCGTCCTCACACCGCAAAGGTGCTTTCTTTGGTCGCAAACTGCGCCGGGGTAGTGGTGCGGCTTCTTACTTTGGTGCTGGTGCTTCCACAGGTGGTGGTTTGTCGTTGTCGTCGTCGTCGTTGTCGTCAGAAGAGTCGTCAGACTCCAAGTCAGACTCGGAAGCCCTGGACGCCTCGAAATCCGCGTCCATGTCAGATGCTGCATCATCCTCCGCAGCATCTCTCCCATTCATACCACCTGCTGGCAAAGCGAGCCAGTTGTCGGGCGCTTGGTCTCCAGACTCAAGCAACACTATCCACTCTCCCGCTTTAGGAGCGAGGATCGGGTCCAGTAGCTCTCCCCTTCTAAGGGTGTGTTCGTCAAATACGACGTCGCGGCTCCTCACGAGCTTGCCTGCTGCCTGGTCCCAAAGCCGATAGGCTTTGTGTGACGTGTCGTACCCAACCATGACGCACTTCCTCGAGCGTGCGTCAAGCTTGCCTCCACCTTCTCCCGACTGGATCTTCACCCATGCAGTTGACCCAAACACCTTCAGATGGGATGCGTTGGGTTTCTTTCCCGACCATGCTTCCTGTGGGGTCTTCAGCTGCTTGTCCTGCTCCTTTGCACGCTTCCGCAAGGCGGTCACTGGTGTGAGGTTCAAGAGGTAGCAGGCCGTTGTTCCTGCTTCAGCCCAAAAGCGAGGTGGGAGCTTGGCGTCAAAGAGCATGCTTCGCACCATGCCGAACAGGGTCTGGTTCATCCTCTCGGCCACGCCGTTGCTTTGGGGATTGTATGGGGTGGTCTGCTCGTGGCGGATGCCATGATGCTTTAGCCAAGGCTTGCATGCCTCATACTCACCCCCGTTGTCACTTCGAAGCGTCTTCACCTTCTTGGACGTTTGCCGCTCCACCATGGCGACGAACAGGAGGAGCTTCTCCTTGACCTCTCCCTTTGTTTTGAGGAAGTAGATCCACAACTTGCGGCTGTGGTCATCAATGAAGGTCAGGAAGTACTTGCTTCCTTCGTTAGACGGTGTGCGGAAGGGTCCACACACGTCACTGTGTACCAGCTCCAAGACATGCTCCGCTCATTGACCTCCTCTCCCAAACGGCTTCTTCTTTGCCTTCGCTTGAAGGCATGGTTCACACAATGCACACCCTTCGCCATGCTTCATGGTGCACCCTTCCATTCCACGGACTACCTCTTGCTCCTGCATCTTCTGCAGCGTGCTGTTGGCCACATGGCCAAATCGCCGGTGCCACAGCTCAGCGTCAGTGTCCTTGGTTGATGTGGCGGCCGCAGTGGTCGCCGGCGGTGCATCCTTTGGCTCCGGTGCCACTGTCTTGGTGGCACATGCGAGTCCCTCATCCAACGCCTTGGTGACTTTGGTTTGAAGCACGTAGAGACCGTCGAATCTTGGAACTTGAAGCATGAGGTCGTCTTTGGTGTACAAAATCTGGATGTCCTCGTTTTGGAGGGCCACCGCTTCCTTGTTGGTGAACACCACTGTCATGTTGTTGTCGGTGATTTGTGACACGGACAACAGGTTGGCTGCCAAGGAGGGCATGTACACCACCTTTTGAAGGTTGACCTCCTTCTCCGCACCGTTCACGTTGAACGTGATCACCTTGTCCCCTTCGCCCATGGCTTGGATGACGCCGCCGCTTGCACACTTGATGCGCATGACAGATTCGGCCATGGAGACAAATCCACCCTTCTCTTTTGAAGAGTGGTGGTTGGTGCCCGAGTCAAGGGCGAATGCCCCGGGCCTAAGGATCGCTGCCCCCTTCATGGGCAGCCCCCTAGCCATCATGTTGGTGAGCTCCTTCTTCTCCTTTCCACCTTTGCTCCCGCCTTCTTTCTTGGGACTACGGCAGTCCCTAGCCCAGTGCCCAGCCTTGCCACAGTTGTGACAATTGCCGGGCTTCTTGGAACTCTTCCCGCCACCGTTGCCTTTCCCTCCACCGCCACCACTTCCGCTGTGCCTTGACGGGAGCGAGAGCTTGTACTTTGTCCACTGAAGCGAGAGGCATAGGCTGAGATGTTTGCCTCACTACCACTGCGTCGCATGGACTCGTTGCGGACATGTTCGGCGACAGCCTCATACGTGAGATCCGCCTCCTTCCAACCGCCAAATACGGTGATCAAGGACCCCCAGCTTTCCGGCAGCGCCATTAGAAGGATCATGGCACGCATGTTGGAGTCGAGCTTCCATTCCATTTGCTGGACCTCTTGTAGCACGTTGTCGAACGACTGCAAAAATGCGGGTATCGATTCTCCTTCGCTCACCCTCATCGATATCAACCGTTGGAAGATGAAGAGGCGGTTTGGTAGAGCGTTCGATTGATGCACGCGTGATAGCTTTGCGTAGGCCTCGGCAGCCAATGTGCATCCTGTGATGTGGGAGTGTTGAGTCTCGTTGATGGACGTCACAAGAATGGCGAGAGCCATGTTGTTCTTCATCGTCCATGCTGCAAGGTCAGCCGCATGCGTCATCACGGTTGCATCGGCGGGTGCTGTCTTGATCCCTTTTAGGATGTCGAGGTAGCCACGCACGTTCATGACAATCTCAAATTGCCATTTCCACAAGGGAAAACCTGTCCTCGTGAATTTGGACATACCCGCCTCAAGGCGGGCTGGAGTCGGATCCGCCATTTTTGGCGGTTGCTCGTCTTCTCTGCTTCGCTGCTACTCTGCTTCGTTGAGGCCGATGAGGCCGATGAGACTACTGACTGCGACCGTTGTCAAAGGTGCAGTTGGTTCCGTTGCATACCCCTCCAGCCGATGATCGCCTAAGGCGATGGTGCCGTCGTGAGGGAACGGACTCGGGGTCCTACCACCTTCTAAAAAGGGGTAGAGCTTAATCCCGTTGGGGCTCGAGGGTCTTGTCAAACATGGACAGAGCTGATCATCGTCCCCTAGTCCGCCACGTGCGCGCACCCTACCTGAAGAAGCCGATGGAGCCGATGGAGCAGATGGAGTCGTCCGATGGTCGTGTCCCTGTTGTACCTGTGCGCCCTGCAAGACCACGCGCTAGTCGGTCTTGGAAGCGTGCCTTAGAACCAGAAGTGTGGGCCCATAACCTTTTGTCAATGCGCCGGATAGCAACGGTCTAGAAAACGGGTCCCGACATGGGAGGCCGCCAACCGCTCTTGGTATTGCAACCAAGATAACATATCACCCTCGAACGAGGGATCCACACTTTAGGTTCGTTTGGTTTGCAACCTGACGAAGTCCGCATGTTGGTCTTTAGTGTCTACCTTTGGTTGGACACTCTGTGAGGAGCCTCAAAGGCAAGAACTGTAAATGGATGCATACAAGGTACAGGCTTTTATACTTGCAGAGCTTTGCTAAAGCTTCTTCTTGTAGTGGCTCCACTGGAGCCAACCTCAACCTACAATCCTACTTGGCACGTCCTTAGACTGCCAAGTGTCATCCTCAAGCCAGTCTTTTTGTAAGCTTCATAGAAGCTTCCTGTCCAAGTTTTGGCCACAAAGAAAAATGTGGCCGTCGCGGGGTTTGAACCCGCGATCTCTTGTTTGAGACTCCGGTGCCTATTCAACCATGCCAAAAAGGTATGGTTCATATGATGAGCCACAGGGGGCATACCCATTATGGGCAGTGCATTCCTGGCCCATCTCATAACAGACCAAGGGGACGTACTCCACAGAGCAGTGCATGCCTTGTCTGTATGTGTAGCTAGCCAGCTAGGCAGTGGACAAGGTGCATACTATTTCAACACGCCGACCATGAGCGTCCGTAGTGTCATCCTCCCCTGTGCCATGACCCCGGACTGCTGGTGCTGTGTCGCCCATAGAGGCGGAGCGGAAGGCTGGATTGTGGCGTTCATTTGTGCCATACCCCCAACCGTCTGCTGCTGATGGGTCGATGGTTGAGTTCCCGCTGGTGGCATTTGCGCGGGGGCTCCCTGGTGGGTAACGCACGCACCCTGAGTCCCTGGTTGCGTCATCACCGCAGGGGGCTGAACCGACATCCGTGCTTGCGGCACGGGCTGCCAAGGTTGTTGGTTTAGTGGTCCCGGTGTCGGCAGTGCTCCTACTTGCATCGTACTGGTTACCGCCTGGGATGGGTACACCTGCTGCTGTGGCGGTGCTCTTGGTGTGGCCTGTGAGGGTGCTCCCATCAATGGTGTACTCATGCTCAGCTGCGGAGGCTTTTGCTCCAATGCTAGGCCGCATATGTAGGGCTGCGGCAGCCCTCCTGCCTGGCCGACTCCCGGAGGCTGCTGCAGCAAGTACATCGGTGGTTGAGAGGGTGCGACGGGTTCCGCCGTCGTTGCTCCCGCTGGCGCGGAAGGCTGATTCACTGGTGGCTGGTTCACCGACAACAGCGCGGATCCCGGTGTTTGTGGGGGCCCCGGCATCCCTAGCAGCTCGCCTCCTGGGAGGAACACTGATGGGGTCGCCTGCTGCTGCTGTGATCCCGTTGCAGGTGGTCCCGTAGCCATATCTCCCGGAACCGTCCCTGCCACCTGCCGCGGCAGGGTGGAGTCCAGAGACATCCCAAGCGCGCGAGCCAGTGGTCCCTTCTGCTGCAAATCCGTCACTGGCCGTTGGTTGTTGACTGCTGGGTTGTCGGTGGTCTCTGCTTCCTCGGGGTTCTGTGATAATGTCTGCGGATGTGTTGTCAAGGATGCGTGGTGTGCCGCCATGCCGCCAGCCACGGTCAGCAGCTGCCCGCCATGACGCTGGTATACCAATCCGCGATAGGCTTTGAGTCCTCCACCATCGGAGTGTTGCTCCGATGACGGTTGGGGGTCGGAAAACCATGGTAGTGTCGCGGCCACAGCCCCCTATCCCTCTGACTTGTGCAGGGATTCGCTGGGTCCACGGCTGCCATGGTCGAAGACTGTCTCCACTTCCATACGGTCACCCGAAGCGTTCATGATGCGACGCCATTGCAGCTGCTCCAGCCACTCGTTCACCCGTCGATGTTGGACCAGTGGATCCGCACCTGGCGAGGAGCTGATTGGGGTGCTGGACGGCACCAGCGAGGAGTTCCGGATGTTCTCGTAGCTGGTGGCTCGGCGCGGCAAGAAGCACCGCACAGATGACTGATGCTGCCGTCTCCTGCAATCTTGATGCACAAAACGTGCTGCCGACATCAATGACTGATCTGAAGGCCGCGCGCAATTCCGCTAAGCAAAGAGCAAGGAACTCTCTACGCTCACCGCACCATGACACTGATACCCCCAATTTTACCACACCTCTAACTTTCTCCGCGCAGGCCTGATTTCATGTGATCCGCGGATTATGCACTTCTTTCTACTATCACAGCTCTACTCAGGTATGTCGCGGTATCATAGGATCCCCACCCCTAGCTACTGGCAATTCTGCGGACTGAAGGCCTGAATCTTGGTGCACAAACCTCACCGATGAATGACACTCCGCGGTCCACTCCTTGCCACACGGGAACCGCCACCGCGTGGCTTCAAGCTCCTCTCCGCAGAACCCTTGTTCCGCGGACGTGTGCAAGCGAAGGCACCGCCAGCAGTTCACTTCACTCGGACTTTCAGTTCTTCACACATGCAATTCCGTAGTTTGCGGACAGGACTCCAAGGAGAGCACGGGAGCAGCGGGATGGAGAACAACGGGAGCGGTTGAATGTCTTAAATGAATCTGGCAGAATACATGAATGCGGAATATTGCTCAGGAATACATGCAAGGCTGAGTTGCACTTGTGCTACTGCTACTGAGGTCCTTTTCTACTTGGGACTCCGCACGGCGTGTCTGCATGCCGTCTGTCTCATCCCTCTCACCGTACCCTCTTTCCTCCTACTTGGACTCCACGCGGTGCGGCTACACACCGCGGGTCTCGTCCTCAGCCACACACACACACACTCACACATAGCATATCCTCTACTGATCATTTTCTTCATCCGCGGCTCGTGCACGCGGTTCTTCGTGTTCTTCCTTGAATCTTCGTCTTCCGCGGTGCGTCTCCAGGGGCTCCTCCGTGATTGATGCACGATCACTTCATGCTGATTGGGTGTTCTCTCCCTTGATTGCTCGACCCTTCCGCTGACCTACTTGCGCCCTGTCAGTGATTTCGGATCCTGCTGCGGCTTGTCCCTGTTCTCCTTGTACTGCGGATTTCCTGCCACTGCTTCCCGCCTCTTTCTTCCTCCACCACAAGCGCTTGAGTTGGGGGAACCGCCGCAAGTGATTGTGCTAACCTGCGGCGGCTTTCTTGTAGACATCCTGGTCCTCATCGCCCCTGGACCCCGCGCTAGCCCTCGCTTAACCGCGTCCGCGGGAGCCAGCGTTCTATGCGCGGATCTTAGCCTGCCCAGGCTCTCTTCGCGGATGGATCTTCTTCGCGGAGCTGCGGCTGAAGTGTGCTTGACACATGACCATTTGTGACTCGTGTTATGAGTTGTCAAAGTTTACCACACTTAGTGACATTATTTGGTCATGGTCAGTGACATATGCCTACTTTGGTTGGTCATCGTGCATGGTATCCACACCGTGCCACAACTTATTGAAGGTCCTTGTGCTTGCTAGTTGATACCTGGTGTTCCCAAACTATTGTCTCCCCCTATGACCATTTGTGACTCCTATTACGAGTTGTCAATGTTGACGAAACATAGCGGATTTCTTTGGTCAAAGGCAGTACATATGCTTACTTTGGTCGGTCATTGTGCATGGTAGCCACACCATGCTTATACTGATTGAAGGTCGCTGTACTTGCTAGTTGAGAACTGATATTCCCAGAACATTGTTTCCCCCTCTGACGGGTTGTGACTCGTGTTATGGTTGGTGAATGTTGACCACCCACATTGAAATTCTCTGGTCATGGTCAGTGACATATGCATAGTTTTGTTGTTTGGTGTGCATAGTAGCCACAGCGTGCCACTACATATTGCAGTTCTCTGTCCTTTCTAGTCGATACATAGGGTTATCAAACCATTGTCTCTCCCTGGCCATCCGAGACTCGTGTTATGAGTTGTCAATGTTGACCATACATAGTGGACTTATTCGGTCATAGTCAGTGACATATGCATCCTTTGGTTGGTCATTGTGCACGATAGCCACACCGTGCCACTACTTGTTGGAAATGTTTCTACTTGCTAGTTCATAACTAATGTTCCCAACCCATGGTTTCCCCCACCGACCATTTGTGACTCGTGTTATGAGTTTTTAACATTTACCACACACTGTGAACTCCGTTTGGTCATGGTTAGTGACATATTCCTACTTTAGTTTGTCACTGTACATGGTTACCACGCCGTGTCACTACGTATGGAATTTCTTTGTGCTTTCTAGTTGATAGCTAGTGTTCCTAAACCATTGTTATCCCCTCTGAATATCTGTGACTCGTGTTGTGAGTTGTCAACATTGACCACATGAAGTGAAATTCTTTCGTCATGGTCAATGACATATGCATATTTTGGTTGGTCACAGTGCATTGTAGCCACACTGTGCCACTACATATTGAAGGTATTTGTACTTGCTAGTCAATAGGGTTGGGAACACTAGTTATGAACTAGCAAGTACAAAGGACTTCAACAACGTATTAAAGCCCCTTGTGCTTGCCATTTGATAATTGGTGTTCCCAAACCATTGTTTCCCTATCCGACCATTTGTGACTCGTATTATGAGCTGTCAACGTTGAACACACACAGCGGATTTCTTTAGTCAAAGGCACTACACATGCCTACTTTGGTCGGTCATTGTGCATGGTAGCCACACCATGCTACTACTGATTGAAGGTCGTTGTACTTGCTAGTTGGTATCTAGTATTCCCAAACCATTGTTTCCCCCTCTGACAACTCGTGACCCATATTATGGGTTGTCAACGTTGACCACACATAGTAAAATTATTTGGTCATGGTAAGTGGCACATGCGTAATCTGGCTGGTCATTGTGCATGGTAGCCACACTGTTCCACTACTTGTTGAAAGTCTTTGCACTTGCTAGTCAATAAATAGCAATAGGTTTCTCCCTTTGACACCAGGTCGGTTTTTGTTGATTTGTTACACGTAGGTGCCTTCACTGGAATACTCCCTCCCACCCCCCTAGAGGGATGTTTCGTGGACGACCTGGAGGACAGATTTGCGACCGCATTATGATACCCCCCCTATCCCCCCACGGCTTAGGCTCGAAGGTAGAGTTGAGGTATCACAACACGGCCCCCCCCTCCCAGGTCACGAGCCTATTCTATATTGCGCGTACGAGGATTCAAACCCAGGACCTATCACTCCAGACTCTAACTCTATAAGCACTAAGCCAACTCACATGGTGTTCATGTGACGTCCAAATGACATTATAAGGATTCCTATGGGTAAAGGCCATAAAATAAGGGGGTGTAAGATTAGAGGATAGTTTTCAAAATTATGAATGATAACAAAGTTAGTTTAATCATAAAAAATTGACGCAGACGGAATTTCAAATTTTGCATCTTCGAGCTTGAATAACCTCTCATCCATTGCTCCGATTGACCAGCCATAAGAAGGAAAGTTGATTATACACAGTGAAACTCATTTTATGATATTCAGTGACACAAGCATGCTTTGGTTGGTCATTGTGCATGGTAGCCACACCGTGCCACCAATTATCGAAGGTCTTTGTACTTGCTAGTCGATACCGAGTATTCCCAAACCATTGTTTCTCCCTCTACCCATTTTTTGACTTGTATTATGAGTTGTGAACGTTGACTACACACACTAAACTTCTTTGGTCATGAGCACTGATGTATGCCTACTTGGATAGGTCATTGTGCATGGTAGCCACACCATGCCAATACATACAATAGATATTTGTACTTTCTAGAATATACATTGTGTTTTGAAACCATTTTTCCCCCTCTGACCATTTTTAACTCATGTTATAGGTTGTGAACGTTGACCATCCATATTGAAATTCTTTGGTCATGGTTAGTGACATATGCCTAGTTTGGTTTGTCACTGTACGTGGTTACCACGTACGTGTCACTATGTATTGAAGGTCTTTGTGCTTCCTAGTTGATAGCTAGTGTTCACAAATGATTGTTACCCCCCTCTGACTATCAGTGACTCGTGTTGTGAGTTGTCAACGTTGACCACATAAAGTGAAATTTGTTGGTCATGGTCAGTGACATATGCATACTTTGGTTGGTCAGTATGCATTGTAGCCACACTGTGCCACTACATATTGAAGGTATTTGTACTTGCTAGTCGATAACTAGTATTCACAAACCATTATCTTCCACCCTGACCATTTGTGACTCATGTTATGAGTTGCCAATATTTACCACACTTAGTGACATTATTTGGTCATGGTCAGTGACAGATGCCTACTTTGGTTGGTCATCGTGCATGGTATCCACACCAAGCCACAACTTATTGAAGGTCCTTGTGCTTGCTAGTTGATACCTGGTGTTCCCAAACCATTGTCTCCCCCTCTGACCATTTGTGACTCCTATTACGAGTTGTCAACGTTGACCACACACAGCGGATTTCTTTGGTCAAAGGCAATACATATGCTTNATTGTAGCCACATTGTGCCACTACATATTGAAGGAATTTGTACTTGCTAGTCAATAGAATTGGGAACACTAGTTATGAACTAGCAAGTACAAAGACCTTCAACAACGTATTGAAGCCCCTTGTGCTTGCTATTTGATTCTTGGTGTTCCCAAACCATTGTTTCCCTATTGCATTATTTGTGACTCGTATTATGAGTTGTCAACCTTGATAACAAACAGCGGATTTCTTTGGTCAAAGGCAGTTCATATGCCTGCTTTGGTCAGTCATCGTGCATGGTAGCCACATCCTGCTACTACTGACTGAAGGTCGTTGTACTTGCTAGTTGAGAACTGATATTCCCATAGCATTGTTTCCTCTCCTGACCGTTTGTGACTTGTGTTTTGGTTGGTCAAGGTTGGCCACCCATATTGAAATTCTCTGGTCATGATCAGTGACATATGCCTAGTTTGGTTGGTTGGTGTGCATATTAGCCACACCGTGCCACTACGTATTGAAGTTCTTTGTCCTTTCTAGTCGATACATAGGGTTCCCAAACCATTGTCTCTCCCTCTGACCATTTGTGACTCCTATTACGAGTTGTCAACGTTGACCACATAAAGTGAAATTTGTTGGTCATGGTCAGTGCCATATGCATACTTTGGTTGGTCAGTATGCATTGTAGCCACACTGTGCCACTACTTATTGGAGGTATTTGTACTTGCTAGTCGATAACTAGTATTCACAAACCATTATCTTTCACCCTGACCATTTGTGACTCGTGTTATGAGTTGTCAAAGTTTACCACACTTAGTGACATTATTTGGTCATGGTCAGTGACATATGCATAGTTTGGTTGTTTGGTGTGCATAGTTTTCACACCGTGCCACTACGTATTGTAGTTCTTTATCCTTTATAGTCGATACATAGGGTTCTCAAACCATTGTCGCTTCCTTGCCATCTGTGACTCGTCATATGATTTGTCAATGTTGACCATACAAAGTGAGATATTCGGTCATAGTCTGTGACATATGCATCCTTTGGTTGGTCACTGTGCACGCTAGCCACACCGTGCCATTACTTGTTGGAAATATTTCTACTTGCTAGTTTATCACTAGTGTTCTCAACCCATGGTTTCCCCCACTGACCATTTGTGACTCGTGTTATGAGTTTTCAACGTTGACCACACACTGTCAAATCCGTTTGGTCATGGTTAGTGACATATGCCTAGTTTGGTTGGTTGGTGTGCATATTAGCCACACCGTGCCACTACGTATTGAAGTTCTTTGTCCTTTCTAGTCGATACATAGGGTTCCCAAACCATTGTCTCTCCCTCTGACCATTTGTGACTCATGGTATGAGTTGTGAATGTTGACCACACATAGTGGACTTCTTCAGTCATAGTCAGTGACGTATGCATCCTTTGGTTGGTCACTGTGCACGGTAGCCACGCTGTGCAACTACATATTGAAAGTATTTGTACTTGCTAGTCGATAACTAGTATTCACAAACCATTATCTTTCACCCTGACCATTTGTGACTCGTGTTATGAGTTGTCAAAGTTTACCACACTTAGTGACATTATTTGGTCATGGGCAGTGACATATGCCTAGTTTGGTTGGTTGGTGTGCATATTAGCCACACCGTGCCACTACGTATTGAAGTTCTTTGTCCTTTCTAGTCGATACATAGGGTTCCCAAACCATTGTCTCTCCCTCTGACCATCTCTGACTCGTGTTATGAGTTGTCAAAGTTTACCACACTTAGTGACATTATTTGGTCATGGGCAGTGACATATGCCTAGTTTGGTTGGTTGGTGTGCATATTAGCCACACCGTGCCACTACGTATTGAAGTTCTTTGTCCTTTCTAGTCGATACATAGGGTTCCCAAACCATTGTCTCTCCCTCTGACCATTTCTGACTCCTATTATGAGTTGTCAACGTTGACCACACACAGCAGATTTCTTTGGTCAAAGGCAGTACATATGCTTACTTTGGTCGGTCATTGTACATGGTAGCCACACCGTGCATAAACTGATTGAAGGTTGCTGTACTTGCTAGTTGAGAACTGATCTTCCCAGACCATTGTTTCGCCCTCTGACCGTTTGTGACTCGTGTTATGGTTGGTGAATGTTGACCACCCATACTGAAATTCTCTGGTCATGGTCAGTGACATATGCCTAGTTTTGTTGTTTGGTGTGCATAGTAGCCACAACGTGCCACTACGTATTGAAGTTCTTTGTCCTTTCTAGTCAATGCATAGTGTTACCAAACCATTGTTTCTCCCTCTGACCATCTCTGACTCGTGTTATGAGTTGTCAATGTTGACCATACATAGTGGACTTCTTCGGTCATAGTCAGTGATATATGCATCCTTTGATTGGTCACTGTGCACGCTAGCCACACCGTGCCACTACTTGTTGGAAATCTTTCTACTTGCTAGTTCATAACTAGTGTTCCCAACCCATGGTTTCCCCCACTGACCATTTGTGACTCGTGTTATGAGTTTTCAACGTTGACCACACACTGTCAAATCCGTTTGGTCATGGTTAGTGACATATGCCTACTTTGGTTTGTTACTGTACATGGTTACCACGCTGTGTCACTACGTATCAGAGGTCTTTGTGCTTTCTAGTTGATAGCTAGTGTTCCCAAACCATCGGTACCCCCTCTGAATGTCTGTGACTCGTGTTGTGAGTTGTCAACATTGACCACATGAAGTGAAATTCTTTCGTCCTGGTCAGTGACATATGCATACTTTGGTTGGTCACTGTGCATTGTAGCCACACTGTGCCACTACATATTGAAGGTATTTGTACTTGCTAGTCAATAACTATTATTCACATACCATTATCTTCCACCCTGACCATTTGTGACTCGTGTTTAGAGTTGTCAAAGTTTACCACACTCAGTGACATTATTTGGTCATGGTCAGTGACATATGCCTACTTTGGTTGGTCATCGTGCATGGTGTCCACACCGTGCCACAACGTATTGAAGCCCCTTGTGCTTTCTATTTGATACTTGGTGTTCCCAAACCATTGTTTCCCTCTCCGACCATTTGTGACTCGTATTATGAGTTGTCAACGTTGAACACACACAGCGGATTTCTTCGGTCAAAGGCAGTACACATGCCTACTTTGGTCGGTCATTGTGCATGGTAGCCACACCGTGCTACTACTGATTGAAGGTCGTTGTACTTGCTAGTTGGTATC
>SZWC01000751.1:133158-172342 GCA_023375785.1 Penium margaritaceum
GTCATTGTGCATGGTAGCCACACCGTGCTACTACTGATTGAAGGTCGTTGTACTTGCTAGTTGGTATCAAGTATTCCCAAACCATTGTTCCCCCCCTCTGATAACTCGTGACCCATGTTATGGGTTGTCCACGTTGACCACACATAGTAAAATTATTTAGTCATGGTAAGTGGCACATGCCTAATCTGGTTGGTCATTGTGCATGGTAGCCACACCGTTCCACTACTTGTGGAAAGTCTTTGCACTTGCTAGTCAATAAATAGCAAAAGGTTTCTCCCTTTCACACCAGGTCGGTTTTTGTTGATTTGTTACGCGTAGGTGCCTTCACTGGAATACTCCCTCCCACCCTCCTATAGGGATGTTCCGTGGACGANTGGTCATTGTGCATGGTAGCCACACCGTGCCACCACTTATCGAAGGTCTTTGTACTTGCTAGTCGATACCGAGTATTCCCAAACCATTGTTTCTCCCTCTGCCCATTTTTGACCTGTATTATGAGTTGTGAACGTTGACCACACACACTAAACTTCTTTGGTCATGAGCAGTGATGTATGCCTACTTGGATAGGTCATTGTGCACGGTAGCCACACCGTGCCAATATGTACGAAAGATCTTTGTACTTGCTAGAAGATACATAGTGTTTTGAAACCATTTTTCCCCCTCTGACCATTTGTGACTCATGTTATGGGTTGTGAACGTTGACCACCCATATTGAAATTCTTTGGTCATGGTTAGTGACATATGCCTAGTTTGGTTTGTCACTGTACGTGGTTACCATGCCGTGTCACTACGTATTGAAGGTTTTTGTGCTTCCTAGTTGATAGCTACTGTTCCCAAACCATTGTTAACCCCCTCTGACTATCAGTGACTCGTGTTGTGAGTTGTCAACGTTGACCACATGAAGTGAAAGTTGTTGGTCATGGTCAGTGACATATGCATACTTTGGTTGGTCACTGTGCATTGAAGCCAGACTGTGCCACTACACATTGAAGGTATTTGTACTTGCTAGTCAATAACTATTATTCACAAACCATTACCTTCCACCCTGACCATTTGTGACTCGTGTTATGAGTTGTCAAAGTTTACCACACTTAGTGACATTATTTGGTCATGGTCAGTGACATATGCCTACTTTGGTTGGTCATCGTGCATGGTATCCACACCGTTCCACAACGTATTGAAGCCCCGTGTGCTTGCTATTTGATACTTGGTGTTCCCAAACCATTGTTTCCCTATCCTACCATTTGTGACTCGTGTTATGAGTTGTCAACGTTGACCACTCACAGCGGATTTCTTTGGTCAAAGGCAGTACATATGCCTACCTTGGTTGGTCATTGTGCATGGTAGCCACACCGTGCTACTACTGACTGAAGGTCGTTTTACTTGCTAGTTGAGAACTGATATTCCCATAGCATTGTTTCCTCTCCTGACCGTTTGTGACTTGTGTTGTGGTTGGTCAACGTTGGCCACCCATATTGAAATTCTCTGGTCATGATCAGTGACATATGCCTAGTTTGGTTGTTTGGTGTGCATATTAGGCACACCGTGCCACTACGTATTGAAGTTCTTTGTCCTTTCTAGTCGATACATAGGGTTCCCAAACCATTGTCCCTCCCTCTGACCATTTGTGACTCATGGTATGAGTCGTCAATGTTGACCACACATAGTGGACTTCTTCGGTCATAGTCAATGACGTATGCATCCTTTGGTTGGTCACCGTGCACGCTAGCCATACCGTGCCACTGCTTGTTGAAGGTATTTGTACTTGCTAGCTGATAACTAGTGTTCCCAACCCATTGTTTCCCCCTCTGACAATTTGTGACTCGTGTTATGCGTTTTCAACGTTTGACCACATACTGTGAAATTCTTTTGGTCATGGTTAGTGACATATGCCTACTTTGGTTTGTGACTGTACATGGTTACCACACCGTGTCACTATGTATTGAAGGTCTCCGTGCTTTCTAGTTGAAAGCTAGTGTTCCCAAACCATTGTTATCCCCTCTGAATATCTGTGACTCCTGTTGTGAGTTGTCAACATTGACCACATGAAGTGAAATTCTTTGTTCATGGTCTTTGACATATGCATACTTTGGTTGGTCACTGTGCATTGTAGCCACAATTTGCCACTACATATTGAACGTATTTGTACTTGCTAGTCGATAACTAGTATTCATAAACCATTATCTTCCACTCTGACCAGTTGTGACTCGTGTTATGAGTTGTCAAAGATTACCACACTTAGTGACATTATTTGGTCATGGTCAGTGACATATGCCTACTTTGGTTGGTCATCGTGCATGGTATCCACACCGTGCCACAACGTATTGAAGCTCCTTGTGCTTGCTATTTGATGCTTGGTGTTCCCAAACCATTTTTTCCCTCTCTGACCATTTGTGCCTCGTGTGATGAGTTGTCAACGTTGACCACACACAGCGGATTTCTTTGGTCAAAGGCAGTACATTTGCCTACTTTGGTCGGTCATTGTGCATGGTAGCCACACTGTGCTACAACTGACTGAAGTTCATTGTACTTGCTAGTTGAGAACTGATATTCCCATAGCATTGTTTCCTCCCCTGACTGTTTGTAACTCGTGTTATGGTTGGTCAACATTGACCACCCATATTGAAATTCTCTGGTCATGGTCAGTGACATATGCCTAGATTGGTTGTTCGGTGTGCATATTAGCCACACCGTGCCACTACGTATTGAAGTTCTTTGTCCTTTCTAGTCGATACATAGGGATCCCAAACCATTGTCTCTCCTTCTGACCATTTGTGACTCGTGTTATGAGTTGTCTATGTTGACCACACATAGTGGACTTCTTCGGTCATAGTCAGTGACGTATGCATCCTTTGGTTGGTCACTGTGCACGCTAGCCATACCGTGCCACAGCTTGTTGAAGGTCTTTGTACTTGCTAGTTGATAACTAGTGTTCCCAGCCCATTGTTTCCCCCTCTGACCATTTGTGACTCGTGTTATGCGTTTTCAACGTTGACCACGCAGTGTGAAATTCTTTTGGTCATGGTTAGTGACATGTGCCTGCTTTGGTTTGTCACTGTACATGGTTACTGCGCCCTGTCACTACGTATTGAAGGTATTTGTGCCTTCTAGCTGATAGCTAGTGTTCCCAAACCATTCTTACCCCCCTTTGACTATCTGTGACTCTTGTTGTGAGTTTTCAACGCTGACCACATGAAGTGAAGTTGGATGGTCATGGTCAGTGACATATGCATACTTTGGTTGGTCACTGTGCATGATAGCCACGCTGTGCCACTACATATTGAATGTATTTGTACTTGCTAGTCGATAACTAGTATTCAAAAACCATTATCTTCCACCCTGACCATTTGTGACTCGTGTTATGAGTTGTCAAAGTTTACCATACTTAGTGACATTATTTGGTCATGGAAAGTGACATATGCCTACTTTGGTTGGTCATCTTGCATGGTATCCACACCGTGCCACAACGTATTGGAGCCCCTTGTGCTTGCTATTTGATACTTGTTGTTCCCAAACCATTGTTTCCCTCTCTGACCATTTGTGACTCGTATTATGAGTTGTCAACGTTGACCACACACAGCGGATTTCTTTGGTCAAAGGCCGTACATATGCCTACTTTGGTCGGTCATTGTTCATGGTAGCCACACCGTGCTACTACTGACTGAAGGTCGTTGTACTTGCTAAATGAGAACTGATATTCCCATAGCATTGTTTCCTCTCCTGACCGTTTGTGACTCGTGTTATGGTTGGTGAACGTTGGCCATCCATGTTGAAATTCTATAGTCATGATCAGAGACATATGCCTAGTTTGGTTGTTTGGTGTGCATATTAGGCACACCGTGCCACTACGTATTGAAGTTATTTGTCCTTTCTAGTCGATACATAGGGTTCCCAAACCATTGTCTCTCCCTCTGACCATTTGTGACTCATGGTATGAGTTGTGAATGTTGACCACACATAGTGAACTTCTTCGGTCATAGTCAATGACGTATGCATCCTTTGGTTGGTCACTGTGCACGCTAGCCATACCGTGCCACTGCTTGTTGAAGGTCTTTGTACTTGCTAGTTGATAACTAGTGTTCCCAACCCATTGTTTCCCCCTCTGACCATTTGTGACTCGTGTTATGGGTTGTGAACGTTGACCACCCATATTGAAATTATTTGGTCATAGTTAGTGACATATGCCTAGTTTGGTTTGTCACTGTACATGGTTACCACGCCATGTCACTAGGTATTAAAGGTCTTTGTGCTTCCTAGATGATAGCTAGTGTTCCCAAACCATTGTTACCCCCCTCTGACTATCAGTGACTCGTGTTGTGAGTTGTCAACATTGACCACATGAAGTGAAATTTGTTGGTCATGGTCAGTGACATATGCATACTTTGGTTGGTCATTGTGCATTGTAGCCACACTGTGCCACTACATATTGAAGGTATTTGTACTTGCTAGTCAATAGCTATTATTCACAAACCATTATCTTCCACCCTGACCATTTGTGACTCGTGTTATGAGTTGTCAAAGTTTACCACACTTAGTGATATTCTTTGGTCATGCTTAGTGACATATGCCTACTTTGGTTGGTCATCGTGCATGGTATCCACACCGTGCCACAACGTATTGAAGCTCCTTGTGCTTGCTATTTGATACTTGGTGTTCCAAAACCATTGTTTTCCTCTCTGACCATTTATGACTCGTATGATGAGTTGTCAACGTTGACCACACACAACAGATTTCTTTGGTCAAAGGCAATACATATGCCTACTTTGGTCAGTCATTGTGCATGGTGGTCACACTGTGCTACTACTGACTGAAGGTCATTGTACTTGCTAGTTGAGAACTGATATTCCCATAGCATTGTTTCCTCCCCTGACCGTTTGTGACTCGTGTTATGGTTGGTCAACGTTGACCAACCATATTGAAATTATCTCGTCATGGTCAGTGACATATGCCTAGTTTGGTTGTTCTGTGTGCATATTAGCCACACCGTGCCACTACATATTGAAGTTCTTTGTCCTTTCTAGCCGATACATATGGTTCCCAAACCATTGTCTCTCCCTCTGACCATTTGTGACTCGTGTTATGAGTTGTCAATGTTGACCACACATAGTGGACTTCTTCGGTCATAGTCAGTGACGTATGCATCCTTTGGTTTGTCACTGTACGTGGTTACCACGCCGTGTCACTAGGTATTGAAGGTCTTTGTGCTTCTTAGATGATAGCTAGTGTTCCCAAACCATTGTTACCCCCCTCAGACTATCAGTGACTCGTGTTGTGAGTTGTCAACATTGACCACATGAAGTGAATTTCTTTGTTCATGGTCTGTGACATATGCATACTTTTGTTGGTCACTGTGCATGGTAGCCACGCTGTGCCACTACACATGGAAGGTATTTGTACTTGCTAGTTGATAACTAGTATTCACAAACCATTGTCTTCCACCCTAACCATTTGTGACTCGTGTTATGAGTTGTCAAAGTTTACCACACTTAGTGACATTGTTTGGTCATGGTCAGTGACATATGACTACTTTGGTTGGTCATCGTGCATGGTATCCACACCATGCCACAACTTATTGAAGGTCCTTGTGCTTGCTAGTTGATACCTGGTGTTCCCAAACCATTGTCTCCCCCTCTCACCATTTGTGACTCCTATTATGAGTTGTCAACGTTGACCACACACAACGGATTTCTTTGGTCAAAGGCAGTACATATGCTTAATTTGGTCGGTCATTGTGCATGGTAGCCACAACGTGCTTATACTGATTGTAGGTCGCTCTACTTGCTAGTTGAGAACAGATATTCCCAGACCATTGTTTCCCCCTCTGACCGTTTATGACTCGTGTCATGGTTGGTGAATGTTGACCACCCAGATTGAAATGCTCAGGTCATGGTCAGTGACATATGCCTAGTTTGGTTGTTTGGTGTGCATAGTAGCCACAACGTGCCACTACGTATTGATGTTCTTTGTCCTGTCTTGTTGATACACAGGGTTCCTAAACCATTGCCTCTCCCTCTGACCATCTGTGATTCGTGTTATGAATTGTCAATGTTGACCATACATAGTGGACTTCGTCGGTCATAGTCAGTGACATATGCATCCTTTGGTTGGTCACTGTGCACGCTAGCCACACCGTGCCACTACTTGTTGGAAATATTTCTACTTGTTAGTTCATAACTAGTGTTCCCAACCCATGGTTTCCCCCACTGACCATTTGTGACTCGTGTTATGAGTTTTCAACGTTGACCACACACTGTCAAATCCGTTTGGTCATGGTTAGTGACATATGCCTACTTTGGTTTGTCACTGTACATGGTTGCCATGTTGGCTCTAGTGGGTGTTGAGGCACCCTCAAGGATGCCTAGCTCTCACTGGATCACGCTACCAAGGTTTGGGGCAGCCAAGGGTCACCAATGGTGAAGAATGTGGAGCACAAGGATCAGGGATGTGAGTGGGCAGAACACGTCGCATTCAGTGGAACTGAATCGAAACACGTTTTTGTTACTTAGCATAGTAAGATTACATCAGATTCTTATAGCCTGTGATCTTAGCTTTCCAACGCATCCAAGCACGCCCGAATCGGAGCAGTAGAGCCCCTGCTACGGCCGTCGAAGTAACACTTGGTGGAGCCGAGCCGCCCACCATGCCCACGAACGGGAGTGAAGGGTCGCGCTTCGACGGTGGCCTGTCAAAGCGCCCTTCCTGTCATCCCAACGTGGGGAGGGGCTCGTCTTGGTCCAGTGGACCATCCACATTCATTCCTTCATGGCCCATGTGCCTTTGGAGCCCATTGGAGACAACCTAGGATCACTGGCGGTGGATTATCCCGCCACCTATGTCGGGTACCAGATTCCACACGCCCAACACCCGATTTTCGGGCTACGCTAACTTTCTAAATACTCACTCAAATCGAGCGATTCAAAGCTCGATCCTGCATGGAAAAATCCAAGCAATCCAATGCTAAAGTCAGATTAGGTGTTCCACCACTCCTCAGTGGTCGAACCAGGGAGTACACTCAACGGTACTCATGGCAAGGGGCACACCATGTCAACATACCACACCGTGTCACTACGTACCGAATGTCTTTGTGCTTTCTAGGTGATAGCTAGTCTTCCCAAACCATTGTTACCCCCTCTTAATATCTGCGACTCGTGTTGTGAGTTGTCAAAATTGACCACATGAAGTGATATTCTTTGTTCATGGTCTGTGACATATGCATACTTTGGTTGGTCACAGTGCATTGTACCCACACTGTGCCACTACATATTGAAGGTATTTGTACTTGCTAGTCGACAACTAGTATTCGTAAACCATTATCTTCCACTCTGACCAGTTGTGACTCGTGTTATGAGTTGTCAAAGTTTACCACACTTAGTGACATTATCTGGTCATGGTCAGTGACATATGCCTACTTTGGTTGGTCATCGTGCATGGTATCCACACCGTGCCACAACGTATTGAACCTCCTTGTGCTTGCTATTTGATACTTGGTGTTCCCAAACCATTGTTTCCCTCTCTGACCATTTGTGACTCGTATGATGAGTTGTCAACGTTGACCACACAGAGCGGATTTTGTTGGTCAAAGGCAGTACATATGCCTACTTTGGTCGGTCATTGTGCATGGTAGCCACACTGTGCTACTGCTGACTGAAGGTCATTGTACTTGCTAGTTGAGAACTGATATTCCCATAGCATTGTTTCCTTCCCTGACCGTTTGTGACTCGTGTTATGGTTGGTCAACGTTGACCACCCATATTGAAATTCTCTGGTCATGGTCAGTGACATATGCCTAGTTTGGTTGTTCGGTGTGCATATTAGCCACACCCTGCAACTACGTATTGAAGTTCTTTGTCCTTTCTAGTCAATACATAGGGTTCCCAAACCATTGTCTCTCCCAATGACCATTTGTGACTCGTGTTATGAGTTGTCAATGTTGACCACACATAGTGGACTCCTTCGGTCATAGTCAGTGACGTATGCATCCTTTGGTTGGTCACTGTGCACGCTAGCCATACCGTGCCACAGCTTAATAAAGATCTTTGTACTTGCTAGTTGATAACTAGTGTTCCTAATCCATTGTTTTCCCCCTCTGACCATTTGTGACTCGTGTTATGCGTTTTCAACGTTGACCACGCACTGTGAAATTCTTTTGGTCATGGTTAGTGACATATGCCTACTTTGGTTTGTCACTGTACGTGGTTACCACGCCGTGTCACTACGTATTGAAAGTCTTTGTGCTTCCTAGTTGATAGCTAGTGTTCCCAAACCATTGATACCCCCCTCTGACTATCAGTGACTTGTGTTGTGAGTTGTCAACGTTAACCACATGAAGTGAAATTTGTTGGTCATGGTAAGTGACATATACATACTTTGGTTGGTCACTGTGCATTGTAGCCAAACTGTGCCACTATATATTTAAGGTATTTGTACTTGCTAGTCGATAACTAGTATTCACAAAGCATTATCTGCCACCCTGACCATTTGTGACTCGTGTTATGAGTTGTCAAATTTTACCACACTTAGTGACATTATTTGGTCATGGTCAGTGACATATGCCTACTTTGGTTGGTCATCGTGCATGGTATCCACAGCGTGCCACAACGTATTGAAGGTCCTTGTGCTTGGTAGTTGATACCTGGTGTTCCCAAACCATTGTCTCCCCCTCTGACCATTTGTGGCTCCTATTATCAGGTGTCAACGTTGACCACACACAGCGGATTTCTTTGGTCAAAGGCAGTACATATGCTTACTTTGGTCGGTCATTGTGCATGGTAGCCACACCGTGCTTATACCGATTGAAGGTCGCTGTACTTGCTACTTGAGAACTGATATTCCGAGACCATTGTTTCCCCCTCTCACTGTTTGTGACTCGTGTTATGGTTGGTGAATGTTGACCACCCATATTGAAATTCTCTGGTCATGGTCAGTGACATATGCCTAGTTTGGTTGTTTGGTGTGCATAGTAGCCACAACGTGCCACTACGTATTGAAGTTCTTTGTCCTTTCTAGTCGATACATAAGGTTCCTAAACCATTGTCTCTCCCTCTGACCATTTGTGACTCGTGTTATGAGTTGTCAATGTTGACCATACATAGTGGACTTCTTCGGTCATAGTCAGTGAAATATGCCTCCTTTGGTTGGTCACTGTGCACGCTAGCCACAGTGTGCCACTACTTGTTGGAAATCTTTCAACTTGCTAGTTTATATCTAGTGTTCCCAACCCATGGTTTCCCCCACTGACCATTTGTGACTCGTGTTATGAGTTTTGAACGTTGACCACACACTGCGGATTTCTTTGGTCAAAGGCAGTACATATGCCTACTTTGGTCGGTCATTGTGCATGGTAGCCACACTGTGCTACTACTGACTGAAGGTCGTTGTACTTGCTAGTTAAGAACTGATATTCCCATAGAATTGTTTCATCCCCTGACCGTTTGTGACTCATGTTATGGTTGGTCAACGTTGATCACCCATCATGAAATTCTCTGGTCATGGTCAGTGACATATGCCTAGATTGGTTGTTCGGTGTGCATATTAGCCACACCGTGCCACTAAGTATTGAAGTTCTTTGTCCTTTCTAGTCGATACATAGGGTTCCCAAACCATTGTCTCTCCCTCTGACCATTCAGGACTCGTGTTATGAGTTGTCAATGTTGACCACACACAGTGGACTTCTTCGGTCATAGTCAGTGACGTATGCATCTTTGGTTGGTCACTGTGCACGCTAGCCATACAGTGCCACAGCTTGTTAAAGATCTTTGTACGTGCTAGTTGATAACTAGTGTTCCCAATCCATTGATTCCTTCTCTGACCATTTGTGACTTGTGTTATGCGTTTTCAACGTTGACCACGCAGTGTGAAATTCTTTTGGTCATGGTTAGTGACATGTGCCTACTTTGGTTTGTCACTGTACATGGTTACCACGCTGTATCACTACGTATCGAAGGTCTTTGTGCTTTCTAGTTGATAGCTAGTGTCCCCAAACCATTGTTACCCCCCCTTGACTATCCGTGACTTGTGTTGTGAGTTTTCAATGCTGACCACATGAAGTGAAATTCGTTAGCCATGGTGAGTGACACATGCATACTTTGGTTGGTCACTGTGCATGGTAGCCACGCTGTGCCACTACATATTGAAGGTATTTGTACTTGCTAGTCGATAACTAGTATTCACAAAGCATTATCTTCCACCCCGACCATTTGTGATTCGTGTTATGAGTTGTCAAAGTTTACCACACTTAGTGACATTATTCGGTCATGGTCAGTGACATATGCCTACTTTGGTTGGTCATCGTGCATGGTATCCACACCGTGCCACAACTTATTGAAGGTCCTTGTGCTTGCTAGTTGATACCTAGTGTTCCCAAACCATTCTCCCCCCCTCTCTGACCATTTGTGACTCGTGTTATGAGTTGTCAATGTTTACCACACTTAGTGACATTATTCGGTCATGGTCAGTGACATATGCCTACTTTGGTTGGTCATCGTGCATGGTATCCACACCGTGCCACAACTTATTGAAGGTCCTTGTGCTTGCTAGTTGATACCTAGTGTTCCCAAACCATTCTCCCCCCCTCTCTGACCATTTGTGACTCGTATTATGAGTTGTCAACGTTGACCACACACAGCGGATTTCTTTGGTCAAAGGCAGTACATATGCTTACTTTGGTCAGTCATTGTGCATGGTAGCCACACCGTGCTTATACCGATTGAAGGTCGCTCTACTTGCTAGTTGAGAACTGATATTCCCAGACCATTGTTTCCCCCTCTGACCGTTTGTGACTCGTGTTGTGGTTGGTGAATGTTGTCCACCCATATTGAAATTCTCTGGTCATGGTTAGTGACATATGCCTAGTTTGGTTGTTTGGTGTGCAAAGTAGCCACAACGTGCCACTACGTATTGAAGTTCTTTGTCCTTTCTAGTCGATACATAGGGTTCCCAAACCATTGCCTCTCCCTCTGACCATTTGTGACTCGTGTTATGAGTTGTCAATGTTGACCATACATAGTGGACCTCTTCGGTCATAGTCAGTGACATATGCATCCTTTGGTTGGTCACTGTGCACGCTAGCCACACCGTGCCACTATTTGTTGGAAATGTTTCTACTTGCTAGTTCATAACTAGTGTTCCCAACCCATGGTTTCCCCCACTGACCATTTGTGTCTCGTGTCATGAGTTTTCAACGTTGACCACACACTGTCAAATCCGTTTGGTCATGGTTAGTGACATATGCCTACTTTAGTTTGTCACTGTACATGGTTACCACGCCGTGTCACTACGTATCGAAGGTCTTTGTGCTTTCTAGTTGATAGCTAGTGTTCCCAAACCATTGTTACCCCCTCTGAATATCTGTGACTCGTGTTGTGAGTTGTCAACATTGGCCACATGAAGTGAAATTCTTTCGTCATGGTCAGTGACATATGCATACTTTGGTTGGTCACTGTGCATTGTAGCCACACTGTGCCACTACATATTGAAGGTATTTGTACTTGCTAGTCAATAGGGTTGGGAACACTAGTTATGAACTAGCAAGTACAAAGACCTTCAACAATGTATTGAAGCCCCTTGTGCTTGCCATTTGATACTTGGTGTTCCCAAACCATTGTTTCCCTCTCCGACCATTTGTGACTCGTATTATGAGTTGTCAACGTTGAACACACACAGCAGATTTCTTTGGTCAAAGGCAGTACACATGCCTACTTTGGTCGGTCATTGTGCATGGTAGCCACACCGTGCTACTACTGATTGAAGGTCGTTGTACTTGCTAGTTGGTATCTAGTATTCCCAAACCATTGTTTCCCCCTTTGACAAGTCGTGACCCTTATTATGGGTTGTCAACGTTGACCACACATAGTAAAATTATTTGGTCATGGTAAGTGGCACATGCCTAATCCGGTTGGTCATTGTGCATGGTAGCCACACCGTTCCACTACTTTTTGAAAGTCTTTGCACTTGCTAGTCAATAAATAGCAAACAGTTTCTTCCTTTGACACCAGGTCGGTTTTTGTTGATTTGTTACGCGTAGGTGCCTTCACTGGAATGCTCCCTCCCACCCCCCTAGAGGGATGTTCCGTGGACGACCTGGAGGACAGATTTGCGACCGCATTATGACACCCCCCCCCTATCCCCCCACGGCTTAGGCTCGAAGGTAGAGTTGAGGTATCACAAGACGCCCCCCCCCCCAGGTCGCGAGCCTATTCTATATTGCGCGTACGAAGGTTCAAACCCAGGACCTATCGCTCCATAATCTAACTCTATAAGCACTAAGCCAACTCACATGGTGTTCATGTGATGTCCAAATGACATTATAAGGGTTCCTATGGGTAAAGGGCATAAAATAAGGGGGTGTAAGATTAGAGGGTAGTTTTCATAATTATGAATGATAACAAAGTTAGTTTAATCATAAAAAACTGATGCAGCCGGAATTTCAAAATTTGCAACTTCGAGCTTGAATAACCTCTCATCCATTGCTCCGATTGACCAGTCGTACAAAGGAAAGTTGACTACACACAGTGAAACTCTTTTTATGATATTCAGTGACACAAGCATACTTTGGTTGGTCATTGTGCATGGTAGCCACACCGTGCCACCACTTATCGAAGGTCTTTGTACTTGCTAGTCGATACCAAGTATTCCCAAACCATTGTTTCTCCCTCTGCCTATTTTTTACTTGTATTATGACCATTTAAGGTTGACCACACACACTAAACTTCTTTGGTCATGAGCAGTGATGTATGCCTACTTGGATAGGTCATTGTGCACGGTAGCCACACCGTGCCAATACATACGAATAATCTTTGTACTTGCTAGAAGATACATAGTGTTTTGAAACCATTTTTTCCCCCTCTGACCATTTGTGACTCATGTTATGGGTTGTGAACGTTGACCACCCATATTGAAATTCTTTGGTCATGGTTAGTGACATATGCCTAGTTTGGTTTGTCACTGTACGTGGTTACCACGCCGTGTCACTACGTATTGAAGGTCTTTGTGCTTCCTAGTTGATAGCTAGTGTTCCCAAACCATTGTCACCCCCCTCTGACTATCAGTGACTCGTGTTGTGAGTTGTCAACGTTGACCACATGATGTTTAATTTGTTGGTCATGGTCAGTGACATATGCATACTTTGGTTGGTCACTGTGCATTGTAGCCACACTGTGCCACTACATATTGAAGGTATTTGTACTTGCTAGTCGATAAGTAGAATTCACAAACCATAATCTTCCACCCTAACCATTTGTGACTCGTGTTATGAGTTGTCAAAGTTTACCACACTTAGTGACACTATTTGGTCATGGTCAGTGACATATGTCTACTTTGGTTGGTCATCGTGCATGGTATCCACACCGTGCCACAACTTATTGAAGGTCCTTGTGCTTGCTAGTTGATACATGGTGTTCCCAAACCATTGTCTCCTTCTCTGACCATTTGTGACTCCTATTATGAGGTGTCAACGTTGACCACACAGAGCGGATTTCTTTGGTCAAAGGCAATACATATGCTTACTTTGGTCTGTCATTGTGCATGGTAGCCACACCGTGCCTATACCGATTGCAGGTCGCTGTACTTGCTAGTTGAGAACTGATATTCCCAGACCATTGTTTCTTCCTCTGACCGTTTGTGACTCCTGTTATGGTTGGTGAATGTTGACCACCCACATTGAAATTCTCTGGTCATGGTCAGTGACATATGCCTAGTTTGGTTGTTTGGTGTGCATAGTAGCCACAACGTGCCACTACGTATTGAAGTTCTTTGTCCTTTCTTGTCGACACATAGGATTCCCAACCCATTGTCTCTCCCTCTGACCATATATGACTCGTGTTATGAGTTGTCAATGTTGACCATACATAGTGGACTTCTTCGGTCATAGTCAGTGACATATGCATCCTTTGGTTGGTCACTGTGTACGCTAGCCAACCCGTGCCACTACTTGTTGGAAATCTTTCTACTTGCTAGTTCATACCTAGTGTTCCCAACCCTTGGTTTCCCCCTGACCATTTGTGACTCGTGTTATGAGTTTTCAACGTTGACCACACACTGTCAAATCCGTTTGGTCATGGTTAGTGACATATGCCTACTTTGGTTTGTCACTGTACATGGTTACCACGCTGTTTCACTATGTATCGAAGGTCTTTGTGCTTTCTAGTTGGTAACTAGTGTTCCCAAACCATAGTTATCCCTCTGAACATCTGTTACTCGTGTTTTGAGTTGTCAAGATTGACCACATGGAATTAAATTCTTTCGTCCTGGTCAGTGACATATGCATACTTTGGTTGGTCACTGTGCATTGTAGCCACACTGTGCCACTACATATTGAAGGTATTTGTACTTGCTAGTCAATCACTATTATTCCCTAACCATTATCTTCCACCCTGACCATTTGTGACTTGTCTTATGGGTTGTCAAAGTTTACCATACTTAGTGACATTATTTGGTCATGGTCAGTGACATATGCCTACTTTGGTTGGTCATCGTGCATGGTATCCACACCGTGCCACAACGTATTGAAGCCCCTTGTGCTTGCTATTTGATACTTGGTGTTCCCAAACCATTGTTTCCCTCTCTGACCATTTCTGACTCGTATTATGAGTTGTCAACGTTGACCACACACAGCGGATTTCTTTGGTCAAAGGCAGTACATATGCCTACTTTGGTCGGTCATTGTGCATGGTAGCCACACCGTGCTACTACTGACTGAAGGTCGTTGTACTTGCTAGTTGAGAACTGATATTCCCATAGCATTGTTTCCTCTCCTGACCGTTTGTGACTCGTGTTATGGTTGGTCAACGTTGGCCACCCATATTGAAATTCTCTGGTCATGATCAGTGACATATGCCTAGTTTGGTTGTTTGGTGTGCATATCAGCCACACCGTGCCACTACGTATTGAAGTTCTTTGTCCTTAATAGTCGATACATAGGGTTCATAAACCATTGTATCTCCCTCTGACCATTTGTGACTCATGGTATGAGTTGTCAATGTTGACCACACATAGTGGACTTCTTGGGTCATAGTCAGTGACGTATGCATCCTTTGGTTGGTCACTGTGCACGCTAGCCATACCGTGCCACTGCTTGTTGAATTTATTTGTACTTGCTAGCTGATAACTATTGTTCCCAACCCATTGTTTCCCCCTCTGACCATTTGTGACTCGTGTTATGCGTTTTCAACATTGACCACACACTGTGAAATTCTTTTGGTCATGGTTAGTGACATATGCCTACTTTGGTTTGTCACTGTACATGGTTACCATGCCGTGTCACTACGTATTGAAGGTCTCCGTGCTTTCTAGTTGATAGCTAGTGTTCCCAAACCATTGTTATCCCCTCTGAATATCTGTGACTCGTGTTGTGGATTTTCAACGCTGACCACATGAAGTGAAATTGGTTGGTCATGGTCAGTGACATATGCATACTTTGGTTGGTCACTGTGCATTGTAGCCACACTGTGCGACTACATAATGAAGGTATTTGTACTTGCTAGTCGATAACTAGTATTCATAAACCATTATCTTCCACTCTGACCAGTTGTGACTCGTGTTATGAGTTGTCAACGTTTACCGCACTTAGTGACATTTTTTGGTCATGGTCAGTGACATATGCCTACTTTGGTTGGTCATCGTGCATGGTATCCACACCGTGCCACAACTTAATGAAGCTCCTTCTGCTTGCGATTTGATGCTTGGTGTTCCCAAACCATTCTCTCCCCCTCTGACCATTTGTGACTCGTATGATGAGTTGTCAACGTTGACCACACACAGCGGATTTCTTTGGTCAAAGGCAGTACATATGCTTACTTTGATCGGTCTGTGTGCATGGTAGCCACACTGTGCATATACTGATTGAAGGTCGCTGTACTTGCTAGTCAGCAACTAATATTCCCAGACCATTGTTTCCCCCTTTGACCATTTGTGACTCGTGTTATGGTTGCTGAATGTTGACCACCCATATTGAATTTCTCTGGTCATGGTCAGTGACATATGCATAGTTTGGTTGTTTGGTGTGCATAGTAGCCACAACGTGCCACTACGTAGTGCAGTTCTTTGCCCTTTCTAGTCGATACATAGGGTTCTCAAACCATTGTCTCTCCCTCTGGCCATCTGTGACTCGTGTTATGAGTTGTCAATGTTGACCATACATAGTGGACTTCTTCGGTCATAGTCTGTGACATATGCATCCTTTGGTTGGTCACTCTGCACGCTAGCCACACCATGCCACTACTTGTTGGAAATGCTTATACTTGCTAGTTCATAACCAGTGTTCCCAACCCATGGTTTCCCCCACTGACCATTTGTGACTCGTGTTATGAGTTTTCAACATTGACCACACACTGTCAAATCCGTTTGGTCATGGTTAGTGACATATGCCTACTTTGGTTTGTCACTGTACATGGTTACCACGTCGTGTCACTACGTATCGAAGGTCTTTGTGCTTTCTAGTTGATAGCTGGTGTTCCCAAACCATTGTTACCCCCTCTGAATATCTGTGACTCGTGTTGTGAGTTGTCAACATTGACCACATGAAGTGAAATTCTTTCGTCATGGTCAGTAACATATGCATACTTTGGTTGGTCACTGTGCATTGTAGCCACGCTGTGCCACTACATATTGAAGGTATCTGTACTTGCTAGTCAATAGGGTTGGGAACACTAGTTTTGAACTAGCAAGTACAAAGACCTTCAACAACGTATTGAAGCCCCTTGTGCTTGCTATTTGATACTTGGTGTTCCCAAACCATTGTTTCCCTCTCCGACCATTTGTGACTCGTATTATGAGTTGTCAACGTTGAACACACACAGCGGATTTATTTGGTCAAAGGCAGTACACATGCCTACTTTGGTCGGTCATTGTGCATGGTAGCCACACCGTGCTACTACTGATTGAAGGTCGTTGTACTTGCTAGTTGGTATCCAGTATTCCCAAACCATTGTTTCTCCCTCTGACAATTCGTGACCCATATTATGGGTTGTCAACGTTGACCACACGTAGTAAAATTATTGGGTCATGGTAAGTGGCACATGCCTAATCTGGTTGGTCATTGGGCATGGTAGCCACACCATTCCACTACTTGTTAAAAGTCTTTGCACTTGCTAGTCAAAAAATAGCAATAGGTTTCTTCCTTTGACACCAGGTCGGTTTTTGTTGATTTGTTACGTGTAGGTGCCTTCACTGGAATACTCCCTCCCACCCCCCTAGAGGGATGTTTCGTGGACGACCTGGAGGACAGATTTGTGACCGCATTATGACACCCCCCCACTATTCCCCCACGGCTTAGGCTCGAAGGTATAGTTGAGGTATCACAACACAGCCCCCCCCCCACCCAGGTCGCGAGCCTATTCTATATTGCGTGTACGATGATTCAAACCCAGGATCTATCGCTCCAGAATCTAACTCTATAAGCACTAAGCCAACTCACATGGTGTTCATGTGATGTCCAAATGACATTATAAGGGTTCCTATGGGTAAAGGGCATAGCATTAGGGGGTGTAAGACTAGAGGGTAGTTTCCAAAATTATGAATGATAACAAAGTTAGTTTAATCATAAAAAATTGACGCAGACGGAATTTCAAATTTTGTAACTTCGAGCTTGAAGAACCTCTCATCCATTGCTCCGATTGACCAGCCGTAAGAAGGAAAGTTGACTACACACAGTGAAACTCTTTTTATGATATTCTGTGACACAAGCATAATTTGGTTGGTCATTGTGCATGGTAGCCACACTGTGCCACCACTTATCGAAGATCTTTGTACTTGCTAGTCGATACCGAGTATTCCCAAACCATTGTTTCTCCCTCTGCCCATTGTTTACTTGTATTATGACTTGTGAACGTTAACCACACACACTAAACTTCTTTGGTCACGAGCAGTGATGTATGCCTACTTGGATAGGTCATTGTGCACGGTAGCCACACCGTGCCAATACATACAAAAGAACTTTGTACTTGCTAGAAGATACATAGTATTTTGAAACCATTTTTCCCTCTCTGACCATTTGTGACTCATATTATGGATTGTGAACGTTGATTACCCATATTGAAATTCTTTGGTCATGGTTAGTGACATATGCCTAATTTGGTTTGTCACTGTACGTGGTTACCATGCCGTGTCACTATGTATTGAAGGTCTTTGTGCTTCCTAGTTGATAGCTAGTGTTCCCAAACCATTGTTACCCCCCTCTGACTATCAGTGACTCGTGTTGTGAGTTGTCAACGTTGACCACATGAAGTGAAATTTGTTGGTCATGCTCAGTGACATATGCATACTTTGGTTGGTCACTGTGCATTGTAGCCACACTGTGCCACTACATATTGAAGGTATTTGTACTTGCTAGTCGATAACTNACCATTTGTGACTCGTGTTATGAGTTTTCAACGTTGACCACACACTGTGAAATCCGTTTGGTCATGGTTTGTGACATATGCCTACTTTGGTTTGTCACTGTACATGGTTACCACGCCGTGTCATTACGTATCGAAGGTCTTTGTGCTTTCTTGTTGACAGCTAGTGTTCCCAAACCATTGTTAGCCCCCTCTGACTATCTGTGACTCGTGTTGTGAGTTGTAAATGTTGACCACATGAAGTGAAATTCTTTGTTCATGGTCAGTGACATATGCATACTTTGGTTGGTCACTGTGCATTGTAGCCACACTGTGCCACTACATATTGAAGGTATTTGTACTTGCTAGTCGATAACTAGTATTCACAAACCATTATCTTCCACCCTGACCATTTGTGACTCGTGTTATGAGTTGTCAAAGTTTACCACACTTAGTGACATTATTTGATCATGGTCAGTGACAAATGCCTACTTTGGTTGGTCATCGTGCATGGTATCCACACCGTGCCACAACTTATTGAAGGTCCTTGTTCTTTCTAGTTGATACCTGGTGTTCCCAAACCATTGTCTCCCCCTCTGACCACTTGTGACTCCTGTTATGAGGTGTCAAAGTTGACCACACAGAGCGGATTTCTTTGGTCAAAGGCAGTACATATGCTTACTTTGGTCGGTCATTGTGCATGGTAGCTACACCGTGCTTATACCGATTGAATGTCGTTGTACTTGCTAGTTGAGAACTGATATTCCCAGACGATTGTTTCCCCCTCTGACCATTTGTGACTCGTGTTATGGTTGGTGAATGTTGACCACCCATATTGAAAGTCTCTGGTCATGGTCAGTGTCATATGCCTAGTTTGGTTGTTTGGTGTGCATAGTAGCCACATTGTGCCACTACGTATTGAATTTCTTTGTCCTTTCTAGTCGATACATAGGGTTCCGAAACCATTGTCTCTCCCTCTGACCATCTGTGACTCGTGTTATGAGTTGTCAATGTTGACCATACATAGTGGACTTCTTCAGTCATAGTCAGTGACATATGCATCCTTTGGTTGGTCACTGTGCACGCTAGCCACACCGTGCCACTACTTGTTGGAAATCTTTCTACTTGCTAGTTCATGACTAGTGTTCCCATCCCATGGTTTCCCCCACTGACCATTTGTCACTCGTGTTATGGGTTGGGAACGTTGACCACCCATATTGAAATTCTTTGGTCATGGTTAGTGACATATGCCTAGTTTGGTTTGTCCTTGTACCTGGTTACCACGCCGTGTCACAACGTATTGAAGGTTGGCATTATAAGGGTTCCTATGGGTAAAGGGCATTAAATAGGGGGGTGTAAGATTAGAGGGTAGTTTTCAAAATTATGAATGATAACAAAGTTAGTTTTTTCATAAAAAATTGACGCAGATGGATTTTCAAATTTTGCAACTTCGACCTTGAATAAGCGCTCATCCATTGCTCCGATTGACCAGCCGTAAGAAGGAAAGCTGACTACACACAGTGAAACTCTTTTTATGATATTCAATGACACAAGCATACTTTGGTTGGTCATTGTGCATGGTAGCCACACCGTGCCACCACTTATCGAAGGTCTTTGTATTTGCTAGTCGATACCGAGTATTCCCAAACCATTGTTTCTGCCTCTGCCCATTTTTGACTTGTATAATGACTTGTGAACGTTGACCACACACACTAAACTTCTTTGGTCATAAGCAGTGATATATGCCTACTTGGATAGGTCATTGTGCACGGTAGCCACACCATGCCAATACATACGAAACATCTTTGTACTTGCTAGAAGAAACATAGTGTTTTGAAACCATTTTTCCCCCTCTGACCATTTGTGACTCATGTTATGGGTTGTGAACGTTGACCACCCATATTGAAATTCTTTGGTCATGGTTAGTGACATATGCCTAGTTTGGTTTGTCACTTTACGTGGTTATCACGCCGTGTCATTACGTATTGAAGGTCTCCGTGCTTTCTAGTTGATAGCTAGTGTTCCCAAACCATTGTTACCCCCTCTGAATATCTGTGACTCGTGTTGTGAGTTGTCAACATTGACCACATGAAGTGAGATTCTTTGTTCATGGTCTGTGACATATGCATACTTTGGTTGGTCACTGTGCATTGTAGCCACACTGTGCCACTACATATTGAAGGTATTTGTACCTGCTAGTCGATAACTAGTATTCACAAACCATTATCTTCTACCCTGACCATTTGTGACTCGTGTTATGAGTTGTCAAAGTTTACCACACTTAGTGACATTATTTGGTCATGGTCAGTGACATATGCCTACTTTGGTTGGTCATCGTGCATGGTATCCACACCATGCCACAACTTATTGAAGGTCCTTGTTCTTGCTAGTTGATACCTGGTGTTCCCAAACCATTGTCTCCCCCTGTGACCACTTGTGACTCCTATTATGAGGTGTCAAAGTTGACCACACACAGCGGATTTCTTTGGTCAAAGGCAGTACATATGCTTACTTTGGTCGGTCATTGTGCATGGTAGCCACACCGTGCTTATACCGATTGAATGTCGCTGTAATTGCTAGTTGAGAACTGATATTCCCAGACGATTGTTTCCCCCTCTGACCATTTGTGACTCGTGTTATGATTGGTGAATGTTGACCACCCACATTGAAAGTCTCTGGTCATGGTCAGTGACATATGCCTAGTTTGGTTGTTTGGTGTGCATAGTAGCCACAACGTGCCACTACGTATTGAGGTTTTTTGTCCTTTCTAGTCGATACATAAAGTTCCCAAACAATTGTCTCTCCCTCTGACCATCTGTGACTCGTGTTATGAGTTGTCAATGTTGACCATACATAGTGGACTTCTTCGGTCATAGTCAGTGACATATGCATCCTTTGGTTGGTCACTGTGCACGCTAGCCACACCGTGCCACTACTTGTTGGAAATCTTTCTACTTGCTAGTTCACAACGAGTGTTCCCAACCCATGGTTTCCCCCACTGACCATTTGTGAATCGTGTTATGAGTTTTCAACGTTGACGACACACTGTCAAATCCGTTTGGTCATGGTTAGTGACATATGCCTACTTTGGTTTGTCACTGTCTATCGTCACCATGCCGTGTCACTACGTATCAAAGGTCTTTGTGCTTTCTAGTTGATAACTAGTGTTCCCAAACCATTGTTACCCCCTCTGTATATCTGTGACTTGTTTTGTGAGTTGTCAACATTGACCACATGAAGTGAAATTCTTTCGTCCTGGTCAGTGACATATGCATACTTTGGTTGGTCACTATGCATTGTAGCCACACTGTGCCACTACATATTGAAGGTATTTGTACTTGCTAGTCCATAAGTATTATTCACAAACCATTATCTTTCACCCTGACCATTTGTGACTTGTGTTATGAGTTTTCAAAGTTTACCACACTTAATGACATTATTTGGTCATGGTCAGTGACATATGCCTACTTTGGTTGGTCATCGTGCATGGTATCCACACTGTGCCACAACTTATTGAAGGCCCTTGTGCTTGCTAGTTGATACCTGGTGTTCCTAAACCATTGTCGTCCCCTCTGACCACTTGTGACTCCTATTATGAGTTGTCAACGTTGACCACACACAGCGGATTTCTTTGGTCAAAGGCAGTACATATGCTTACTTTGGTCGGTCATTGTGGATGGTAGCCACACCGTGCTTATACCGATTGAAGGTCGCTGTACTTGCTAGTTGAGAACTGAAACTCCCAGACCATTGTTTCCCCCTCTGACCGTTTGTTACTTGTGTTATGGTTGGTGAATGTTGACCACCCATATTGAAATTCTCTGGTCATGGTCAGTGACATATGCCTAGTTTGGTTGTTTGGTGTGCATAGTAGCCACATTGTGCCACTATGTATTGAATTTCTTTGTCCTTTCTAGTCGATACATAGGGTTCCCAAACCATTGTCTCTCCCTCTGACCATCTGTGACTCGTGTTATGAGTTGTCAATGTTGACCATACATAGTGGACTTCTTCGGTCATAGTCAGTGACATATGCATCCTTTGGTTGGTCACTGTGCACGCTAGCCACACCGTGCCACTACTTGTTGGAAATCTTTCTACTTGCTAGTTCATAACTAGTGTTTCCAACCCATGGTTTTCCCCACTGACCATTTGTCACTCGTGTTATGGGTTGGGAACGTTGACCACCCATATTGAAATTCTTTGGTCATGGTTAGTGACATATGCCTAGTTTGGTTTGTCATTGTACCTGGTTACCACACCGTGTCACAACGTATTGAAGGTTGGCATTATAAGGTTTCCTATGGGTAAAGGGCATAAAATAGGGGGGTGTAAGATTAGAGGGTAGTTTTCAAAATTATGAATGATAACAAAGTTAGTTTAATCATAAAAAATTGACGCAGATGGAATTTCAAAATTTGCAACTTCGACCTTGAATAAGCGCTCATCCATTGCTCCGATTGACCAGCCATAAGAAGGAAAGCTGACTACACACAGTGAAACTCTTTTTATGATATTCAATGACACAAGCATACTTTGGTTGGTCATTGTGCATGGTAGCCACACCGTGCCACCACTTATCAAAGGTCTTTGTACTTGCTAGTCGATACCGAGTATTCCCAAACCATTGTTTCTGCCTCTGCCCATTTTTGACTTGTATAATGACTTGTGAACGTTGACCACACACAATAAACTTCTTTGGTCATGAGCAGTGATGTATGCCTACTTGGATAGGTCATTGTGCACGGTAGCCAGACCATGCCAATACATACGAAAGATCTTTGTACTTGCTAGAAGATACATAGTGTTTTGAAACCATTTTCCCCCTCTGACCATTTGTGACTCATGTTATGGGTTGTGAACGTTGACCATCCACATTGAAATTCTTTGGTCATGGTTAGTGACATATGCCTAGTTTGGTTTGTCACTTTACGTGGTTACCACGCCGTGTCATTACGTATTGAAGGTCTCCGTGCTTTCTAGTTGATAGCTAGTGTTCCCAAACCATTGTTACCCCCTAAGAATATCTGTGACTCGTGTTGTGAGTTGTCAACATTGACCACATGAAGTGAGATTCTTTGTTCATGGTCTGTGACATATGCATACTTTGGTTGGTCACTGTGCATTGTAGCCACACTGTGCCACTACATATTGAAGGTATTTGTACTTACTAGTCGATAACTAGTATTCATACACCATTATCTTCCACTTTGACCAGTTGTGACTCGTGTTATGAGTTGTCAAAGTTTACCACACTTAGTGACATTATTTGGTCATGGTCAGTGACATATGCCTACTTTGGTTGGTCATCGTGCATAGTATCCACACCTTGCCACAATGTATTGAAGCTCCTTGTGCTTGCTATTTGATACTTGGTGTTCCCAAACCATTGTTTCCCTCTCTGACCATTTGTGAATCGTATGATGAGTTGTCAACGTTGACCACACACAGCGGATTTCTTTGGTCAAATGCAGTACATATGCCTACTTTGGTCGGTCATTGTGCATGGTAGCCACACTGTGCTACTACTGACTGAAGGTCGTTGTACTTGCTAGTTGAGAACTGATATTCCCATAGCATTGTTTCCTCCCCTGACCGTTTGTGACTCGTGTTATGGTTGGTCAACGTTGACCACCCATATTGAAATTCTCTGGTCATGGTCAGTGACATATGCCTAGTTTGGTTGTTNATGAGTTGTCAACGTTGACCACACACAGCGGATTTCTTTGGTCAAAGGCAGTACATATGCCTACTTTGGTCGGTCATTGTGCATGGTAGCCACACTGTGCTACTACTGACTGAAGGTCGTTGTACTTGCTAGTTGAGAACTGATATTCCCATAGCATTGTTTCCTCCCCTGACCGTTTGTGACTGGTGTTATGGTTGGTCAACGTTGACCACCCATATTGAAATTCTCTGGTCATGGTCAGTGAGATATGCCTAGTTTGGTTGTTCGGTGTGCATAGTAGCCACAGCGTGCCACTATGTATCGAAGTTCTTTGTCCTTTCTAGTCGATACATAGGGTTCCCAAAGCATTGTCTCTCCCTCTGACCATTTGTGACTCGTGTTATCAGTTCTTAATGTTGACGACACATAGTGGAATTCTTCGGTCATAGTCAGTGACGTATGCATCCTTTGGTTGGTCACTGTGCACGCTAGCCATACCGTGCCACAGCTTGTTGAAGGTCTTTGTACTTGCTCGTTGATAACTAGTGTTCCCAGCCCATTGTTTCGCCCTCTGACCATTTGTGACTCGTGTTATGCGTTTTCAACGTTGACCACACACTGTGAAATTCTTTTGGTCATGGTTAGTGACATATGCCTACTTTGGTTTGTCACTGTACATGGTTACCATGCCGTGTCACTACGTATTGAAGGTCTCCGTGCTTTCTAGGTTATAGCTTGTGTCCCCAAACCATTGTTACCCCCTCTGAATATCTGTGACTCGTGTTGTGAGTTGTCAACATTGACCACATGAAGTGAGATTCTTTGTTCATGGTCTGTGACATATGCATCCTTGGTTGTTCACTGTGCATTGTGGCCACACTGTGCCACTACATATTGAAACTATTTGTACTTACTAGTTGATAAGTAGTATTCATAACCCATTATCTTCCACTCTCACCAGTTGTGACTCATGTTATGAGTTGTCAAAGTTTACCACACTTAGTGACATTATTTGGTCATGGTCAGTGACATATTCCTACTTTGGTTGGTCATCGTGCATGGTATCCACACTGTGCCACAACGTATTGAAGCTCCTTGTACTTGCTATTTGATTCTTGGTGTTCCCAAACCATTGTTTCCCTCTCTGACCATATTTGACTCGTATGATGAGTTGTCAACGTTGACCACACACAGCGGATTTCTTTGGTCAAAGGCAGTACATATGCCTACTTTGGTCGGTCATTGTGCATGGTAGCCACACTGTGCTACTACTCACTGAAGGTCGTTGTACTTGCTAGTTGGGAACTGATATTCCCATAGCATTGTTTCCTCCCCTGACCGTTTGTGACTTGTGTTATGGTTGGTAATCATTGACCACCCATATTGAAATTCTCTGGTCATTGTCAGTGACATATGCCTAGTTTGGTTTTTCGGTGTGCATATTAGCCACACAGGGCCACTACGTATTGAAGTTCTTTGTCCTTTCTAGTCGATACATAGGGTTCCCAAACCATTGTCTCTCCCTCTGACTATTTCTGACTCGTGTTATGCGTTGTCAATGTTGATAACACATAGTGGACTTCTTCGGTCATAGTCAGTGACGTATGCATCCTTTGGTTGGTCACCGTGCACGCTAGCCATACCGTGCCACAGCTTGCTAAAGATCTTTGTACTTGCTAGTTGATAACTAGTGTTCCCAACCCATTGTTTCCCCCTCTGAGCAGTTGTGACTCGTGTTATGCATTTTCGACGTTGACCACACACAGTGAACTTCGTTTGGTCATGGTTAGTGACATGTGCCTACTTTGGTTTGTCACTGTACATGGTTACCACGCCGTGTCACTACGTATTGAAGGTATTTGTGCTTTCTAGTTAATAGCTAGTGTTCCCAAACCATTGTGACCCCTTTGACTATCTGTGACTCGTGTTGTGAGTTGTCAACGCTGACCACATGAAGTGAAATTTATTGGTCATGGTCAGTGACATATGCATACTTTGGTTGGTCACTGTGCATGGTAGCCACGTTGTGCCACTACATATTGAAGGTATTTGTACTTGCTACTCGATAACTAGTATTAACAAACCATTGTCTTCCACTCTGACCATTAGTGACTCGTGTTATGAGCTGTCAAAGTTTACCAAACTTAGTGGTATTATTTGGTCATGGTCAGTGACATATGCCTACTTTGGTTGGTCATCCTGCATGGTATCCACACCGTGCCACAATTTGTTGAAGGTCCTTGTGCTTGCTAGTTCATACCTGGTGTTCCCAAACCATTGTCTACCACTCTGGCCATTTGTGACTCCTAGTATGAGTTGTCAACATTGACCACACACAGCGGATTTCTTTAGTCAAAAGCAGAGTGTATGCCTACTTTGGTCGGTCATTGTGCATGGTAGCCACACCGTGCTTATACTGATTGAAGGCCGCTATACTTGCTAGTTGAGAACTGATATTCCCAGACCATTGTTTCCACTTCTGACCGTTTGTGACTAGTGTTATGGGTGGTGAATGTTGACCACCCATATTGAAATTCTTTGGTCATGGTCAGTGAAATATGCCTGGTTTGGTTGTTTGGTGTGCATAGTAGCCACATTGTTCCACTACGTATTGAAGTTATTTGTCCTTTCTAGTCGATACACAGGGTTCCCAAACCATTGCCTCTCCCTCTGACCATTTGTGACTCGTGTTATGAGTTTTCAATGTTGAACATACATAGTGTTCTTCTTCGGTCATAGTCAGTGACGTATGCATCCTTTGGTTGGTCACTGTACTCGCTAGCCACACCGTGCCACTACTTGTTGAAAATATTTCTATTTGCTAGTTGATAACTAGTGTTCCCAACCCATTGTTTCCCCCTCTGACCACTTGTGACTCGTGTTATGCATTTTCAACGTTGACCACACACTGTGAAATTCGTTTGGTCATGGTTAGAGACATATGCCTACTTTGGTTTGTCACTGTACATGGTTACCACACCGTGTCACTGCGTATTGAAGGCCTTTGTGCTTTCTAGTTGATAGCTAGTGTTCCCAAACCATTGTTAGCCCCTCTGAATATCTGTGACTCGTGTTGTGAGTTTTCAACGTTGACCACATGAAGTGAAATTCTTTGGTCATGGTCAGTGACATATGCATACTTTGGTTGGTCACTGTGCATTGTAGCCAAACTGTGCCACTACATATTGAAGGTGTTTGTACTTGCTAATCAATAACTAGTATTCAAAAACCATTATCTTCCACCCTGACCATTTGTGACTCGTGTTATGAGTTGTCAAAGTTTACCACAATTAGTGACATTATTTGGTTATGGTCAGTGACATATGCCTAATTTGGTTGGTCATTGTGCATGGTATCCACACCGTGCCACATTTTAATGAAGCTCCTTGTGCTTGCTATTTGATTCTTGGTGTTCCGAAACCATTGTTTCCCCCTCTGACCATTTGTGACTCGTGTTATGAGTTGTCAAAGTTTACCACAATTAGTGACATTATTTGGTTATGGTCAGTGACATATGCCTAATTTGGTTGGTCATTGTGCATGGTATCCACACCGTGCCACATTTTAATGAAGCTCCTTGTGCTTGCTATTTGATTCTTGGTGTTCCGAAACCATTGTTTCCCCCTCTGACCATTTGTGACTCGTATTATGAGTTTTCAACGCTGATCACACACAATGGATTTCTTTGGTCAAAGGCAGTACATATGCTTACTTTGGTCGGTCATTGTGCATGGTAGCCACGCCTTGCTACTACGGATTGAAGGTCGTTGTACTTGCTAGTTGAGAACTGATATTCCCAAACCATTGTTCCCCCCTCTGACCGTTTGTGACTCGTCTTATGGTCGGTGAACGTTGACCACCCATATTGAAATTCTGTGGTCATGGTCAGTGACACATGCCTAGTTTGGTTGTTTTGTGTGCATATTAGCCACACCGGACCACTACGTATTGAAGTTCTTTGTCCTTTCTAGTCGATACATAGGGTTCCCAAATCATTGTCTCTCTCTCTCTGACCATTTGTGATTCGTGTTATGAGTTGTCAATGTTGACCACACATAGTGGATTTCGTCGGTCATAGTCTGTGACGTATGCATCCTTCGGTTGGTCACTGTACATGCTAGCCACACCGTGCCACTGCGTGTTGAAGGTCTTTGTACTTGCTAGTTGAAAACTAGTGTTCCCAATCCATTGTTTCCCCCTCTGACCATTTGTGACTTGTGTTATGAGTTTTCAACGTTGACCACGCACTGTGAAATTCTTTTGGTCATGGTTACCGACAAATGCCTCGTTTACCGACAAATGCCTCGTTCAACGTTGACCACGCACTTTGGTTTGTCACTGTACATGGTTACCACGCAGTGTCACTACGTATTGAAGGTCTTTGTGCTTTCTAGTTGATAGCTAATGTTCCCAAACCATTGTTACCCCCTCTGACTATCTGTGACTCGTGTTGTGAGTTGTCAACATTGACAACATGAAGTGAAAATCTTTGGTCATGGTCAGTGACGTCTGCATACTTTGGTTGGTCACTGTGCATTGTAGGCACACTGTGCTACTACATATTGAAGGTATTTGTACTTGCTAGTCATTCAATAGTAGTTAGAAATCACTATCTTCCACTCTGCCCATTTGTGACTTGTGTTATGAGTTGTCAAAGTTTACCACAAATGACGACATTCTTTTGTCATGGTCAGTGACATATGCATACCTTGGTTGGTCATTGTGCATGGCATCCACACCGTGCTACGACATATTGAATGTCATCCTGCTTGCTAGTTGAAACCTGGATTTCCCAAACAATTTCCTCCCCCTCTGACTATTTGTGACTTGAATTATGAGTTGTCAACGTTGACCACACACAGCGGATTTCTTTGGTCAAAGGAAGTACATATGCCTACTTTGGTCGGTCATCATGCATGGTAGCCACACTGTGCTACTACTGATTGAAGGTCATTGTACTTGCTAGTTGAGAACTGATATTCCCGGACCATTGTTTCCCCCTCTGACCGTTTGTGACTCGTGTTATGGTTGGTGAACGTTAACCACCCATATTGAAATTCGTTGGTCATGGTCAGTGACATATGCCTAGTTTGGTTGTTTGGTGTGCATAGTAGCCACACTGTGCCACTACGTATTGAAGTTCTTTGTCCTTTCTAGTCCATGCATAGGGTTCCCAAACCATTGTCTCTCCCTCTGACCATTTGTGACTTGTGTTATGAGTTGTCAATGTTGACCACACATAGTGGACTTCTTCGGTCATAGTCGGTGACGTATTCATCCTTTGGTTGGTCACTTTGCACGCTAGCCACACCATGCCACTACTTGTTGATGTTATTCGTACTTGCTAGTTGATAACTAGTGTTCCCAACCCATTGGTTCCTCCTCTGACCATTTGTGACTTGTGTTATGAGTTTTCAACGTTGACCACACACTGAAATTCGTTTGGTCATGGTTAGTGACATATGCCTACTTTGGTTTGTCACTGTACATGGTTACCACGCCGTGTCACTACGTATTGAAGGTATTTGTGCTTTCTAGTTAATAGCCTGTGTTTCCAAACCATTGTTAACCCCCTTTGACTATCTGTGACTTGTGTTGTGAGTTGTCAGCGCTGACCACATGAAGTGAAATTCGTTGGTCATGGTCAGTGACATATGCATACTTTGGTTGGTCACTGTGCATGGTAGCCACGCTGTGCCACTACATATTGAAGGTATTTGTACTTGCTACTGGATAACTAGTATTCACAAACCATTGTCTTCCACTCTGACCATTTGTGACTCGTGTTATGAGTTGTCAAAGTTTACCACACTTAGTGGTATTATTTGGTCATGGTCAGTGACATATGCCTACTTTGGTTGGTTATCGTGCATAGTATCCACACCGTGCCACAATTTATTGAAGGTCCTTGTGCTTGCTAGTTGATACCTGGTGTTCCCAAACCATTGTCTCCCCCTCTGATGATTTGTGACACCTATTATGAGTTGTCAACGTTGACCACACACAGCGGATTTCTTTGGTCAAAGGCAGTACGTATGCCTATTATGGTCGGTCATTGTGCATGGTAGCCACACCGTGCTTATACTGATTGAAGGCCGCTGTTCTTGCTAGTTGAGAACTGATATTCCCAGACCATTGTTTCCCCCTCTGACCGTTTGTGACTCGTGTTATGGTTGGTGAATGTTGACCACCCATATTGAAATTCTTTGGTCATGGTCAGTGACATATGCCTACTTTGGTCAGTCATTGTGCATGGTAGCCACACCGTGCTTATACTGATTGAAGGCCGCTGTTCTTGCTAGTTGAGAACTGATATTCCCAGACCATTGTTTCCCCCTCTGACCGTTTGTGACTCGTGTTATGGTTGGTGAATGTTGACCACCCATATTGAAATTCTTTGGTCATGGTCAGTGACATATGCCTAGTCTGGTTGCTTGGTGTGCACAGTAGCCATGCCGTGCCACTACGTTTTTAAGGTCTTTGTCGTTTCCAGTCGATACACAGGGTTCCCAAACCATTGTCTCTCCCTCTGACCATCTATGACTCGTGTTATGAGTTGTCAATGTTGACGACACATAGTGGACTTCTTCGGTCATAGTCAGTGACGTATGCATCCTTTGGTTGGTCACTGTGCACGCTAGCCACACTGTGCCACTACTTGTTGAAAATATTTCTACTTGCTAGTTGATAACTAGTGTTCCCAACCCATTGTTTCCCCCTCTGACCATTTGTGACTCGTGTTATGCGTTTTCAACGTTGACCACACACTGTGAAATGCGTTTGGTCATGGTTAGTGACATATGCCTACTTTTTTTTGTCACTGTACATGGTTATCACGCCGTGTCACTACTTATTGAAGGTCTTTGTGCTTTCTAGTTGATAGCTAGTGTTCCCAAACTAATGTTACGCCCTCTGAATATCTGTGACTCGTGTTGTGAGTTGTCAACATTAACTACATGAAGTGAAATTCTTTGGTCGTGGTCAGTGACATATGCATACTTTGGTTAGTCACTGTGCATTGTAGCCACACAATGCCACTACAAATTGAAGGTATTTGTACTTGCTAGTCGATAACTAGTATTTTGAAACCATTATCTTCCACTCTGACCATTTGTGGCTCGTGTTATGAGCTGTCAAAGTTTACCACACATGTTGACATTCTTTGGTCATGGTCAGTGACATATGCATACCTTGGTTGGTCATCGTGCATGGTATCCACACCGTGCCACAATGTATTGAAGGTCATTGTGCTTGCTAGTTGATACCTGGTGTTCCCAAACAATTGTTTCCCCCTCTGACTATTTGTGACTCGTGTTATGAGTTGTCCATGTTGACCGCACATAGTGGACTTCTTCGTTCATAGTCAGTGACGTATTCATCCTTTGGTTGGTCACTGTGCACGCTAGCCACACCATGCCACTACTTGTTGAAGTTGTTCGTACTTGCTAGTTGATAACTAGTGATCCCAGCCCATTGTTTCCCCCTCTGACCATTTGTTACTCGTTTTATGGGTTTTCAACGTTGAGCACACACTGTGAAATTTGTTTGGTCATCGTTAGTGACATATTCCTACTTTGGTTTGTCACTGTACATGGTTACCACGCCGTGTCAATACGTACTGAAGGTTGATGAGCTTTCTAATTGACAGCTAGTGTTCTGAAACCATTGTTACCCCCCTCTGACTATCTGTGACTCGTGTCGTGAGTTGTCAATGTTGACCACATGAAGTGAAATTCGTTCGTCATGGTCAGTGACATATGCATACTTTGGTTGGTCACTATGCATGGTAGCCATGCTGTGCCACTACATACTGAAAGTATTTCTTCTTGCTACTCGATAACTAGTATTCACAAACCATTGTCTTCCACTCTGACCATTTGTGACTCGTGTTATGAGTTGTCCAAGTTTACCAAACTTAGTGACATTATTTGGTCATGGTCAGTGACATATGCCTACTTTGGTTGGTCATCGTGCATGGTATCCACACTGTGCCACAACGTATTGAAGGTCCTTGTGCTTGCTAGTTGATACCTGGTGTTCCGAAACCAGTGTCTCCCCCTCTGACCATTTGTGACTCCTATTATGAGTTGTCAACGCTGACCACACACAGCGGATCTCTTTGGTCAAAGGCAGTACGCATGCCTACTTTGGTCGGTAATAGTCCATGGTAGCCACAGCGTGCTTAGACTGATTGAAGGCTGCTGTACTTGCTAGTTGAGAACTGATATTCCCAGACCATTGTTTCCCCCTCTGACCGTTTGTAGCTCGTGTTATGGTTGGTGAATGTTGACCAACCATTTTGAAATTCTTTGGTCATGGTCAGTAACATATGCCTAGTTTGGTTGTTTGGTGTGCATAGTAACCACACCGTGCCACTACGTATTGAAGTTCTTTGTCCTTTCTATTCGATGCATAGGCTTCCCAAATCATTGTCTCTCCCTCCGACCATTTGTGACTCGTGTTATGAGTTGTCAATGTTGACCACACGTAGTGGACTTCTTCGGTCATAGTCAGTGACGTATGCATCATTTGGTTGGTCACTGTGCACGCTAGCCACATCGTCCTTCTGCTTGTAGAAGGTCTTTGTACTTGCTAGTTGATAACTAGTGTTCTCAACCCATTGTTTCCCCCTCTTACCATTTTTCACTCGTGTTATGAGTTTTCAGCATTGAGCACACACTGTGAAATTCTTTTGGTCATGGTTACAGACATATGCCGACTTTGGTTTGTCACTATACATGGTTACCATGCCGTGTCACTACGAATTGAAGGTCTTTGTGCTTTCTAGTTGATAGCTAGTGTTCCCAAACCATTGTTACCCCCTCTGAATATCTGTGACTCGTGTTGTGAGTTGTCAATATTGACCACATGAAGTGAAATTCTTTGGTCATTGTCAGTGACATATGCATACTTTGGTTGGTCACTGTGCATTGTAGCCACACTGTGCCACTACATGTTGAAGGTATTTGTACTTGCTAGTCGATAACTAGTATGTAGAAACCATTATCTTCCACTCTTACCATTTGTGACTCGTGTTATGAGCTGTCAATGTTTACCACACATGGTGACATTCTTTGGTCATGGTCAGTGACATATGCATACCTTGGTTGGTCATCGTGCATGATATCCACATCGTGCCACAACGTATTGAAGGTCATTGTACTTGCTAGTTGATACCTGGTGTTCCCAAACGATTGTTTCCCCATCTGACTATTTGTGACTCGTATTATGAGTTGTCAACGTTGACCACACACAGCAAATTTCATTGGTTAAAGGCAGTACATATGCCTACTTTGGTCGGTCATCGTGCATGATAGCCACACCGTGCTACTACTGATTGAAGGTCGTTGTACTTGCTAGTTGTGAACTGATATTCCCAGACCATTGTTTCCCCCTCTGACCGTTTGTGACTCGTGTTATGGTTGGTGAACGTTGACCACCCATATTGAAGTTCTTGAGTCATGGTCAGTAACATATGCCTAGTTTGGTTGTTTGGTGTGCATAGTAGCCACACCATGCCACTACGTATTGAAGTTATTTGTCCTTTCTAGTCCATGCATAGGGTTCCCAAACCATTGTCTCTCCCTCTGACCATTTGTGACTTGTGTTATGAGTTGCCAATGTTGACCACACATAGTGGACTTCTTCGTTCATAGTCAGTGACGTATTCATCCTTTGGTTGGTCACAGTGCAGGCTAGCCACACCGTGCCACTACTTGTTGAAGTTGTTCGTACTTGCTAGTTGATAACTAGTGCTCCCAACCCATTGTTTCCCCCTCTGACCATTTGTGACTCGTGTTATGAGTTTTCAATGTTGACCACACACTGTGAAATTTGTTTGGTCATGGTTAGTGACATATGCCTAGTTTGGTTTGTCACTGTACATGGTTACCACGCCGTGTCACTACGTATTGAAGGTCTTTGTGCTTTCTAGTTGATAGCTAGTGTTCCCAAACCATTGTTATCCCCCTCTGACTATCTGTGACTAGTGTTGTGAGTTTTCAATGTTGACCACATGAAGTGAAATTCGTTCGTCATGGTCAGTGACATATTCATACTTTGGTTGGTCACTGTGCATGATAGCCACGCTGTGCCTCTACATACTGAAGGTATTTGTACTTGCTACTCGATAACTAGTATTCACAAACCATTGTCTTCCACTCTGACCATTTGTGACTCGTGTTATGAGTTGTCAAAGTTTACCACACTTAGTGACATTATTTTGTCATGGTCAGTGACATATGCCTACTTTGGTTGGTCATCGTGCATGGTATCCACACCGTACCACAACGTATTTCAGTTCCTTGTGCTTTCTAGTTGATACCTGGTGTTCCGAAACCATTGTCTCCCCCTCTGACCATTTGTGACTCCTATTATGAGCTGTCAACGTTGACCACACACAGCGGATTTCTTCGGTCAAAGGCAGTACGTATGCCTACTTTGGTCGCTCATTGTCCACGGTAGCCATACCGTGCTTAGACTGATTGAAGGCCACAGTACTTTCTAGTTGAGAACTGATATTCCCAGACTATTATTTCCCCCTTTGACCGTTTGTGACTCGTGTTATGGTTGGTGAATGTTGACCACCCATATTGAAATTATTTGGTCATGGTCAGTGACATATGCCTAGTTTGTTTGTTTGGTGTGCATAGTAGCAACACCGTGCCACTACGTATTGAAGTTATTTGTCCTTTCTATTCGATACATAGGGTTCCCAAACCATTGTCTCTCCCTCCGACCATTTTTGACTCGTGTTATGATTTGTCAATGTTGAACATACATAGTGGACTTCTTCGGTCGTAGTCAGAGACGTATGCATCCTTTGGTTGGTCACTGTGCACGCTAGCCACACTGTGCCACTACTTGTTGAAGTTGTTCGTACTTGCTAGTTGATAACTAGTGTTTCAAACCCATGGTTTCCCCCTCTGACCATTTGTGGCTCGTGTTATGCTTTTTCAACGTTGACCACACACTGTGAAATTCGTTTGGTCATGGTTAGGGACATATGCCTACTTTGGTTTGTCACTGTAAATGGTTACCACGCCGTGTCACTTCGTATTGAAGGTCTTCTTGCTTTCTAGTTGATAACTAGTGTTCCGAAACCATTGTTACCCCCTCTGAATATCTGTGACTCGTGTTGTGAGTTGTCAACATTGACCACATGAAGTGAAATTCTCTGGTCATGGTCAGTGACATATGCATACGTTGGTTGGTCACTAAGCATTGTAGCCACACTCTACCACTACATATTCAAGGTATTTGTACTTGCTAGTCGATAACAAGTATTCAAAAACCATTATCTTCTACCCTGACCATTTGTGTCTCGTGTTATGCGTTGTCAAAGTTTACCACATATAGTGACATTATTTGGTCATGGTCAGTGACATATGCCTACTTTGGTTGGTCATCGTGCATGGTATCCACACTGTGCCACAACTTAATGAAGCTCCGTGTGCTTGCTATTTGATACTTGGTGTTCCCAAACTATTGTTTCCCCCTCTGACCATTTGTGACTCGTATTATGAGTTGTCAACGCTGATCACACACAGCGGATTTATTTGGTAAAAGGCAGTATCTATGCCTACTTTGGTCAGTCATTGTGCATGGTAGCCACACCTTGCTACTACTGATTGAAGGTCGTTGTTCTTGCTAGTTGAGAACTGATATTCCCAGACCATTGTTTCCCCCTCTGACCGTTTGTGACTAGTGTTATGGTCGGTGAACGTTGAACACCCGTATTGAAAATCTCTGGTCATGGTCAGTGACACATGCCTAGTTTGGTTGTTTGATGTGCATATTAGCCACACCGTGCCACTACGTATTGAAGTTCTTTGTCCTTTGTAGTCGATACATAGGGTTCCCAAACCATTGTCTCTCCCTCTGACCATTTGTGACTTGTGATATGAGTTGTCAATGTTGATCACACATAGTGGAATTCTTCGGTCATAGTCAGTGATGTATGCATCCTTTGGTTGGTCACTGTGCACGCTAGCCACACCGTTCCAATGATTGTTGAAGGTCTTTGTACTTGCTAGTTGATAACTAATTTTCCCAACCCATTGTTTCCCCCTCTGACCATTTGTGACTCGTATTATGAGTTTTCAGCATTGACCACACACTGTGAAATTCTTTTGGTCATGGTTACCGACATATGCCTACTGTGGTTTGTCACTATACATGGTTACCACGCCGTGTCACTACGTATTGGAAGTCTTTGTGCTTTTTAGTTGACAGCTAGTGTTCCCAAACCATTGTTACCCCCTCTGAATATCTGTGACTCGTGTTGTTAGTTGTCAATATTGACCACATGAAGTGAAATTCTTTGGTCATGGTCAGTGACATATGCATACTTTGGTTTTTCACTGTGCATTGTAGCCACACTGTGCCACTACATATTGAAGGTATTTGTACTTGCTACTCGATAACTAGTATTTAGGAACCATAATCTTCCACTCTGACCGTTTGTGACTCGTGTTATGAGTTGTCAAAGTTTACCACACTTAGTGATATTATTTGGTCATGGTCAGTGACATATGCATACTTTGGTTTTTCACTGTGCATTGTAGCCACACTGTGCCACTACATATTGAAGGTATTTGTACTTGCTACTCGATAACTAGTATTTAGGAACCATAATCTTCCACTCTGACCGTTTGTGACTCGTGTTATGAGTTGTCAAAGTTTACCACACATGGTGACATTCTTTGGTCATGGTCAGTGACGTATGCATACCTTGGTTGGTCATCGTGCATGGTTTCCACACCGTGCCACAATGTATTGAAGGTCATTGTGCTTGCTAGTTGATACTTGGTGTTCCCAAACCATGTTTCCCCCTCTGACTATATGTGATTCGTATTATGAGTCGTCAACGTTGACCACACACAGCGGATCTCTTTGGTTAAAGGCAGTACATATGCGTGCTTTGGTCGGTCAGCGTGCATTGTAGCCACACCGTGCTACTACTGATTGAAGGTCGTTGTACTTGCTAGTTGAGAACTGATATTCCCAGACCATTGTTTCCCCCTCTGACCGTTTGTCACTCGCGTTATGGTTGGTGAAAGTTGACCACCCATATTGAAGTTCTTTGGTCATGGTCAGTGACATATGTCTAGTTTGGTTGTTTGGTGTGCATAGTAGCCACACGGTGCCACTACGTATTGAAGTTATTTGTCCTTTCTAGTCCATGCATAGGGTTCCCAAAGAATTGTCTCTCCCACTGACCAGTTGTGACTCGTGTTATGAATTGGCAATGTTCACCACACATAGTGGACTTCTTCGTTCATAGTCAGTGACATATTCATCCTTTGGTTGGTCACTGTGCACGCTAGCCACACCGTGCCACTACTTGTTGAAGTTGTTCGTACTTGCTAGTTGATAACTAGTGTTCTTAGACCATTCTTTCCCCCTCTAACCATTTTTGATTCGTGTTATGAGTTTTCAACGTTGACCACACACTGTGAAATTTGTTTGGTCATTGTTAGTCACATATGCCTACTTTGGTCTGTCACTGTACATGGTTACCATGCCGTGTCACTATGTATTGAAGATATTTGTGCTTTCTAGTTGATAGCTAGTTTTCCCAACCTATTGTTACCCCCCTTTGACTATCTGTCACTTGTGTTGTGAGTTGTCAACACTGACCACATGAAGTGAAGTTTGTTGGTCATGGTCAGTGACATATGCATACTTTGGTTGGTCACTGTGCATGGTAGCCACACTGTTCCACTACATATTGAAGGTATTTGTACTTGCTACTCGATAACCTGTATTCACAAACCATTGTCTTCCACTCTGACCATTTGTGACTCGTGTTATGAGTTGTCAAAGTTTACCACACTTAGTGATATTATTTGGTCATGGTCAGTGACATATGCCTACTTTGGTTGGTCATCGTGCATGGTATCCACACCGTGCCACAATGTATTGAAGGTCATTGTACTTGCTAGTTGATACCTGGTATTCCCAAGCAATTGTTTCCCCCTCTGACTATTTGTGACTCGTGTTATGAGTTGTCAAAGTTTACCACACTTAGTGATATTATTTGGTCATGGTCAGTGACATATGCCTACTTTGGTTGGTCATCGTGCATGGTATCCACACCGTGCCACAACTTATTGAAGGTCCTTGTGCTTGTTAGTTGATACCTGGTGTTCCCAAACCATTGTCCCTTCCTCTTACCATTTGTGACTCCTATTATGAGTTGTCAATGTTGACCACACACAGCGGATTTCCTTGGTCAAAGGCAGAACGTATGCGGAATTTGGTCGGTCATTGTCCATGGTAGTCATACTGTGCTTAGACTGATTGAAAGCCGCTGTACTTGCTCGTTGAGAACTGATATTCCCAGACCATTGTTTCTCCCTCTGACCATTCGTGACTCGTGTTATAGTTGGTGAATGTTGACCACCCATATTGAAATTATTTGGTCATGGTCAGTGACATATGCCGAGTTTGGTTGTTTGGTGTGCATAGTAGCCACACCGTGCCACTACGTATTGAAGTTATTTGTGCTTTATAGTCGATACATAGGGTTCCCAAACCATTGTCTCTCCCACTGACCATTTTTGACTCGTGTTATGAGTTGTCAATGTTGAACATACATAGTGGACTTCTTCGGTCATAGTCAGTGACGTATGCATCCTTTGGTTGGTCACTATGCACGCTAGCCACACCGTGCCACTACTTGTTGAAGGTCTTTATACTTGCTAGTTGATAACTAGTGCTCCCAATCCATAGTTTCCCCCTCAGACCATTTGTGGCTCGTGTTATGAGTTTCCAACGTTGACACCACACTGTGAAATTCTTTTGATCATGGTTACCGACATATGCCTACTTTAGTTTGTCACTGTACATGGTTACCACGCCTTGTCACTACGTATTGAAGGTCTTTGTGCTTTCTAGTTGATAGCTAGTGTTCCCAAACCATTGTTACCCCCTCTCAATATCTGTTACTAGTGTTGTGAGTTGTCAACAGTGACCACATGAAGTGAGATTCTTTGGTCATGGTCAGTGACATATGCATACTTTAGTTGGTCACTGTGCATTGTAGCCACACTATGCTACTACATATTGAAGGTATTTGTACTTGCTAGTCGTTAACTAGTATTTAGAAATCACTATCTTCCACTCTGACCATCTGTGACTCGTGTTATGAGTTGTCAAAGTTTACCATTCATGGTGACATTCTTTGGTCATGGTCAGTGAC
>SZWC01000751.1:209965-223278 GCA_023375785.1 Penium margaritaceum
TCCGTGATTGATGCTTGGTCACTCATGCTGATTGGGTGTTTCGCCCTTGATTGCGCGGTCCCTTCGCTAACTCGCCTGCGCCTTGTCAGTGATCGCGGATTTTGCTGCGGCTCACCCTTGTTCCGTTTGTACCGCAGATTTCTTACCACTGCCTCCCGCCTTTTCTCCTCCACTTTATGCGCATGGCTATAGAGAAATTGCTGCAGACATCCTGCCTCTGGGTTCCGCGCTACCCTTTGCTCAACCGCGTCCGCGGGAGCCAGCGTACCATGCGCGGATCTCAGTTTGCCCAGGTCTTCCTCGCGGATGGACCTTTCCCGCGGGGCTGCGGCTGAAGTATGCCTGACACTGATGCCCCCAACCTCCCCCCTTTTCGCAAGAATCTGCCCCAGAGTCTTTCAGCGAGTCATCCGCTTGAAGTGTTTGCGGGGCCTGGGACGGTTCTCTTCCTGGCACGGCCTGCAGTATTTCTCCACAGCCCCTCCTTTCCGCTAGAGCTCCTCTTCGCACTCATCGTGGACGAAGATTTTGCATCCTTTACACTGCGCTTCCATCGTGGGTGCAGTGACCAGCTTCTTGCATGAGGAGCAGTGTGGTGCGCGCTCGTATTTCCTGTAGCTCGAGCATCGGTAGATTTTCTTGCCCTCTTTGCTTGGCCCCACCTCCGTGGTACAGTGCTCATGTGTGATGCCCTCGCAGTGCTCGTAGCGATAGACTGTCCCTTCGTGCCGACCACCACAGTTGTCTCCGGTGCAGGAGTGTTTGTTGGAGAACTTCCACTTGATCTTCCGCGTCTTGCCGTGACAACTGCTGCAGGTCTAAATTCCCTCCTTCCCGCGTACCCCACACTGCAGGTGGCACATTGCCTTGCACATTCTGCAAGGCTTGCCGAACTCGATCAAGTCCTCCGTGCATGCCCCGTAGACTAGGGCCAAGGTGTCTTCGTCATGGGACAGCGAGGCCCCTTCCTCCACAGTGGCCATCCCCACGCACTTGTGGCACTGTCCCGCCCAAACCGAGTAACAAGGAAACCTTGGTGGGCCAACCTGTTGCATTGGGTGCAGTGCTCACCCTTGCTGACCGCCTGGACACATGTGGGGCAACTCTCCGCGACTGCTTTGGGCGAGTCCTGCTCTTCCGCTTCTTCCGAGTCCAGTTCTTCCCCCTCCGCGGTTACCCACGGTGGCTTCCGTGCTCCCTGCTGATGTTTGGCTTCTCGGCGACACCGTCTGCACTTCTTTGTTCCGCTGCGTATCCCTTTCTCATTCCGCGGCTGCTCCAGATTCCTTTCACATATCTTTCGGTGATACCCTTTGCAGTCCTGCACCGTCCTTCCCTAGCGGTGCCCACATTGGGTGCACGATTTGCTTTCCTTCTCCTTCCGAGCCTGCTCCGCTGCCGCCACCCGTCCTTCCTCCTGCCATCGCCGCATGGTGGCTCTTGAGACCGTGCGGGGCCCTTGCCGTACCCCTACCTAGTCTTATTCTTTCTCATCCTCCTCCTCTTCCTCTGGATCCCATCTTCCGCGTGCCTCTCCTCCTCCTGAGTCTGGGCTGGTCCCGTCACCCCCCTTTTTCTTCTGCTCCACGTCCCTCTCCTGACCTTTCTTGAGGTAGTTCAGACACGTGCGATTCAGTCCAATGCTCTTGGCCAGCCCCTGATATGCTAGCTGACCACAGACGCGGCAGACGACCTTCAAGAGTGATGCCTCCGGCAGATTTTCCCCACACACTATGCAGGGGCATGTGTAGTTGGTCAGGTGGGGGGCTCATGGGTGCGCCTCTCCGCAGAGCAGCGGCGGGTGTCTTAGGGCTTTCTTCTCCGCTGCCTGTTTTCTTTGACCCTGACTGCTGAGTTTCGTTCCGGATGTTCCTGCTGCTGCTGGCCCCCTTGTTCCTCCCTTTGCCGCCTCTGTCCCGCATGTACCTCCCCAGCGGATACCTCCTGGACATCGGAGCCATCCTTCGGCTCATTTTCCTGAGGTTCCTGGCTCCACACCTCCTCTTGCTCCGACACCTGAGCCTCACACCGCTCCAACACCTCCTCCACACGCCATCCCCTTAAGCCCTTGCGTTCCTCGAGCGGGGGAAGCTCCCCACCCGTACCTGGTATGTGTGTCTGCCAGGCCGGGGGTAGCAGGCTGAACTCGGTGGCCAGGTAGCTTCGCTCACTGAACCCAACCGGCCCTTCTAGCCAGACGTGTCCCGCGTCAACGGCTGCCATGCGGTACACCTCGCGTGCCTCCTCTGCCTGACGTCCCACGCCTGGGAATAGGCGGAGGTAGACCAGATTCCCTTCCCTGATTGGCCCGTGGTTGAGGCGTCGGTTGGCAGCGTCGCATCCGCGCCAGGCCGAGACAGATGCGCGGAGTCGTGCCTCTGCCCTCACTGCAGATGTTTTCTGGCAACGTGCCGGTACCACTCATGCACCTCCCTGTCTCTCACTATCTCCCATTTCTCTTCCGATCGGCCACTCTACAGTTGATCCGGGTATACTGGCAGCCGCAGTGGTGGTTGTGGCATTCCCAGTGCCGAGCGCGGAGGCTGTCCAAAGAGGAGGGCGTGGGGCGAGAACGATGTGGCGTGACTGGGGTGATGTTGAGGAAGTGGACAGTCTTCTTGAGAGTTTCCCCCCAGTCTCTGCCTTCCGCGGTGGTCACTGCCCACTCCAGGATTGCGTGCAGCCGCTCGACTTGTCCCTGAGACTGGGGACGGTACCGCCCGGAATGCACGTGCTGCACGCCCCACTCCACGAGTTCCTCGCGGAACGCCCCTGCAAACTCTGTACCGTTGTCGCTGTGCACCACGCGGCATCCGCCAAAGCGGTAGAAGATCTCCTCACGGATGAAACGGGCTGCTCGCTCGGAGGACCTGTCGGGGACGGCCATGACCCACACGTACTTGGTAAAGTGGTCCACCGCTGCAATCCTGTACCGCTCCCCTTGGGCGTGGCGAGGGCGCGACCCATGGAAGTCAATGATGATGCGATCCAAGGGCTCGCCGATAGGAGAGGGCAAGTAGATGGACATGTCCTGCGGTGTGACTTTTCGGTGTCGCTCACATTGGGCGCAGTGTTGCACCACCTCTTTTATGATTGCCAGGATGTTTGGCACATGCAAGATATGGGATAACCGCTCCTTGAGTGCCTGCACACCGCAATGGTGGTGACGGTGGTAGGCCTCGACTACTGCTACTTGCATGGTGGGCGGAGGCATCCACAGGATGTGTGGCGTGGTCCGCCAGAGGCGACCGCATTCCCATGCATACTACTCACAAAGATGGGCGAGGTCGTCCTTCTTCCGCCGGTCGTATTCCACCCCATCTGAGCTCCCAAGGTCTTGTACACTTTTTCCGCCTCCGCTTTCTGCTGCTCCTTGGTTGTGACGCGGAGCAAGATGTGTGCGGTCTGCCAGATCCGCCAGTCCTGTGTTTTGAAGGGTCCCTTCTTTCCTGTTTTTTCCGTAGCAGCCTCCCCCGTCTTCCTCTTCTTCTCCTTCTGTAGCGCCGGCAACCCCTTGGCCCGCCTCGCATCGTGCTCCGCCTTCATTGCTTGCAGGCACCGTTGGTGCTCCTCATCATAGGCAGGTGGCTCTCTATCCCAGCTGTCCGGTGCTGGGAAGAGCCGCAGGATCCCCACCGTGCGTAGTTCCCCTTCATCCCACCGGCTGCGCAGCCCTACCTCTGGTGGTGCCGTGTGCCGCCGACCCCGTGCTTCGCGGACCTCGCGTGTCTCCGCTCCTGGCTTTTGCCCCGCCGCTGCTCCTGGGAGTCGCAGCAGGTCCAGTCCCCTTGCGATAGGGTGTTCTTCGTCGGGCTATGGTGATTCACTCAGCTCGGAAATCACCACCCCCGTGGTCCTCTTTGCGGTCACAAGAATCGCGGCGCTTTCCTTGGCCCTTTTCTCTTGGTATGATACTGCACCGGCGTCCCCCAGTAGGGGTTGCAAGTGAGCTGGAACCGAGCCAGCGGGCATTGGAACATTGCGCAATACCGCCATGAGCAACTCCATGGCCTGGGTCGCATCCCGTTGGGCTTGCACGAGCTGTCCGGGTTGATGTTCTACGGTATGTCTTGGGCGGGGCGGTGCTGCTTGCTGCGCTTGTCAGCGGGCGAACAAGCGGTGCTATCCTCGATGGTTCGCTTCTCTCGTCCTGGTTGGCGGGATGTTGGCGTGGTGTCTACGGAGGGGGCTTTTCTTTTCGTGGTTGATTTCTTCCGGGGGGTAGTAGCGGTGCTGATCGAGGCTGCTTGGTGTGGGACAGCTTGTCCGTTTGCGGTTGCTGATGCCGCAGCTCTCTTTGCCACTTTCTGAAGCTTGGCCCGTTTATCCCGCAGAGCATTCGACAAGGCAGGTCGGGAAGCGTCCTTCCATGCTGTCCATCTGGCTCCAGCCGGTCTCGCTTGCGCACGCACATCCTGTCCCTGACTTCCACCGGCCATTTGGACCGTTCCCTGTTGCTCCACTGCCTGTTCTTCTGTCGCTTGTTCAGCTACGACTCGCCCCATTTCCTTTGTCGCTGCCACCGCGGCCTCCACTGTCGCTCCTGCCTCCTCCAACTCTGTCTCCAGCTCCGCGACCACTTGTATTGCAGCTGCCTCTGCTTCCTGCTTCTCTTCTTCCGCCCTCTGCTACCAGACAGCCTGCAGCTTACCCCTTGTCCGTGCGAACTCAGGGGAATTGCGAACGTATTCATGAGCCTCTTCTATTTCCATGAGAACGCGGTTCTTCTCTTCCCGACACACTTCGGCTCCTTCCCGGGCCCAGTGGTGTGCTGCCTCTTCTGTTAGCTGGGTGCCCACTCCTGTAAGTGTCTTTCACAGTCCTTGTGCCACCGCGCCTATTATCCTCTGCTGCGGGGCTCCATCCAATGTGAGCTGCCAGCACTCACTAATGGCGGCATACCAGTTATCGTGTTGCATCTCCGCCTCGGTGATGCTTGCAAGTTCCACAGCTATGTACGGCACTCCCCATCTGGTAGTGACCAGCCCGATCAGGTATTCCCACCTCCAGAATTTTGCCGCGGTTTTCCGGTCTGGTGCCTCCATCGTACCCGCAAGCATCTGGTTGGCGTGGTAGAGTTTAAGTGCCCGGGCACGTTCTTGAAGCAAATGCACATAACGTCGGGTAGGGTCCGCGTTCTGGTCGTTACGGACCAGGAGCCACCATTCACGGGCAGTGTTCACCGCACGGTCTGGTTGTTCCATGTCAAGAAATGTTGCCACACCTGCCATTCCACGGCTCGGCCGGAGGTAGAGAATGTTGCAGAGCGTCGAGATGAGACGTTCCGCACCTGCTGTTTCCAGCAGTTGATCATGTCGTCCGCGCTGGTTCAGTGCCAATGCAGTCTTGGCCGCGCCTTTCAGGGCTACCTGCCATGCCTTATTATAGAGGGAGTCCCCCATGTCCGCGCGGATTGCCTTCGGGAGTTTGTCTTGCAGGTGCGTAATGACACTGCTAACCACATCCAGTACCTGGTTCGCTCTGGGTTGATCTCTGCTATCTCCGGAGCTCTCTTCCTGGTAGGTCCACGCACCTTCCATTATCGTTCCTACGCTGAGTACGGGAAGTGGTGTGCCGTGCGCCGGATTATCTCGCGAGGCTGGTGGGGAGGAAGAGTGCGCTGTTGGTGTAAAGGGGCCAGGCGGCGGCGGTGCGCCTACGGATGCGGTCAGTGCTGGCGATGCAGGGGGGGCCAGTGTCGGAGGTGCTCCTGGTGATGCTGCTGGGGCTGCTGCCGTAGTGGTGCGGAGGAGCCCGGTACCGAAGTTGCTCCAGGTGAGGCCGTTGATGCTACTGCTGTTGGGGGTGCGGAAGGGCCCGATGTCAGAGTTACTCCAGGTGAGGCTGCCGCTACTGTCGTCGAGGGTGCAGAGGGGCCCCGTGGAGCCATCGGTGTCCCAGGTGATGCGGAAAGGACTCGAGGATCCAGAAATGTTCCAGGTAGCGCGAAAAGGCCCCGGGGGGCCGGAGATGCCCTTGGTGACGCGAGATGGCCCAAGGTTGGAGGTGTTCCAGGTGAAGCTGCTGCTGCTGCTGCTGCCGGGGGCGCGGAAGGGTCCCGAGGGGCCTGAGATGCCCCAGGTGAGGCTGCCGTCATTGTTGGTGCGGAGTGTCTCGTTCCGGCTATGGCTCGGTTTTTGGTCCGCTGCCGGATGTGTCGCCTTGCAATGCCACCACCCTCCCTGTTTGCATGCGCAGACTCCGCGCTGGAGGGACGAGCCATGGCAGAGGCACTCCCGCGGTTCGCCCTCGAGCTTCGTGTGACGGGGCGAGTGAACTGAGTGCCAGAGGTGGGTGGCGTGAGAATTGTGGAAAAGGGTTCGGAGGATGGGCGAGCTGAAGTAGAAAGTGGAGTAAACGATCGAATGCCGGAGACAGAAATGAGACTGAGGATGCCACCGCCGAGCAATATATCTGCTTGGCGCGGCACGAGCCAGTCGGCTGCCACGAGCATGTTGTATGTGCGGATATCGCACACCTGCACGGTGTGCGGTGCATGTACGCTGGCGACCTGGATGGGGAGGGCCACGATCTAGCCGATGGGTGCATCGATGGCACCGGTGGATATGGAGCAGCGGAGCTGAGTAGGGGTGAGGAAGTGGTCAAGTCGTAAGGTGTGGGCCATCCGCAACGCGATGGTGGTATGGGTGGCGCCGGTATCCACGATGGCCACGAATTTGCGGCCGCAGACCCAGACGTGGCACCATGCCACGTGGACCTCAGCAGGTCCCGTCGGACCGGGTGCCAGCGGTGCAAAGGCCCACGTGCATGGCGCGCGACAGGCATCCTCCTGGACGTGGGAGTGCGCTGTAACGATGGCATGGGCCACCATGCAGACACGTGTATCGCGGGTGAAGGTGCAGGAGAGGTGGATGCCAGCGGGGGACAGAGAGGGGTTCACGGAGGAGAAGAGGTTCTGGAGACGACTTGCTGACGCAGGCGAGTGGAGGAGGAAGTCGACCAGGGAAAGGGGGTGACGCGTATCAAGGAGAGGGGAGACAGAGGGCGCAGGAGATAGCGTCGAAGGGGCGGTGACAACCGCCGCGGTAGAGGGAGTTTGGCGTGACTGTGGTAGTGAAGATCTGGGTGAAGATGTGCCGCGATTTCCTCAAGCGTCCAACCGCGGATGGTGGGATTGAAACGGCGGGCAAGCTGGAGCCCAGTGGCATGGAGAGCCGGAAGGGTCTCCGCGGTGCCAAAGGACTCGGCTGGTTCGAGCTCAGACAAGAGTTGGTACACAGCCGTAGATTCCTCATTCGTGAATTCTTGAGCGACGCCCTCCCACTGAGGTTCAGTTTCCGCTGGGAGAGGAGCAGCTGTAGGGGGGAGGTCCAGGAGGCTGTCCCGCGGGTCCGCGGAGTCAGGCCAGTCCTCACGAGGGAGGCGGCTGAGAGCATCCGCGTTTGGATTGGCGAGCGCGGGCTGGTACCTGGTTTTCAAGTTATAGCCCTGCAGGAGGAGGGCCCATTTGGCCAAGATGCCCTCATGGTTCTGTGTTGTGAGGAGCGATTGCAGCGCTTGGTGATCGATCAAGACAGTAAAAGGCTTGCCGTTCTTGATGTAGTCGCGGAAGTGTTGGAGTGCCCATAACACAGCCAAGCACTCGCCCTTCATTGGTGGGTAGTTCCGCTCACTGTCGGTGAGGGCGCGACTGGCATATGCAATCACCCGCAGGACTAGTTCCTGAATCGACTGTGACAGTATGGCGCCGAGGCTGTCCCGGGACCAATCAGTAGTGATGGAGAAGGGAACGTTGAAATCAGGAAACTCAAGTATGGGCGCGGTGACTTGGCGATGCTTGATCTCCGCCCAGGCAGTGGCACACTCTGGCGTCCATTCAAATGGGATGTCCTGATGGGTCAACTGCTGCAGTGGGCGGATGATACGGGCGTGGTCGCGGACGAACTTCTGGTAGAAAATAACAAAGCCGAGAAAGATTTTGACCTGTCCCGTAGTAATGGGTTGGCGCCACTCATGCACGGCCGCGATCTTTGCGGGATCGGTTTTGATGCCATCGGCACTCATGACGAACCCCAAAAATTCCATTTTCACGGCACCGATGGAACACTTGGCGGCCTTGAGCTTGAGGTTAGCAGCACAAAGAGCTGAGAAGATGGCGGAGAGGGAAGAGAAGAGGTCCGCGAAACCGTGAGCCGTGACCATGATGTCGTCAATGTAGCAGCTCACATTGGGGATGCCGCGGAGAGTTGTACCCATGACGCGCTGGAATGTGGCACTAGCATTGCGAAGACCAAAGGGCATACGGGAAAAGGCGTAGAGTCCCTCGAGAGTTACGAAAGCCGTCTTGACAATGGAATCCGGGTGCATGGGGACGGCGTGGAAGGCTGCCTTGACATCGAGTTTCGCGAATCATCCGCGCCCCTGCTGGCGCTCCTGGATATCGACAATCAGCGGCATGGGATACGCGTCTTCTTCCATGACGCGGTTGAGGTCGCGGAAGTCCACACAGAAGCGTTTGGATCCATCCGGTTTGCCGACAATGACCAGATTGGCACGCCAGGGGCTGGGACTTTTACGCCCTTCGCCTTCAATTCCGCGAGGCCTTCGTTGATGATCTGTTCTTGGTCAGGGAGGATCCGGCAGACTTTCTGTTTGACCGCGGCAGCCGCGCTGGTATTGATCACATGGAAGGTGTTGACTGCTCCCAAGTCTGTCGCCGCGCTAGCAAGGATGTTGGCAAAGGAGTCCATCAGGTCCCGGAAATCCTGCTTATGGGCCGGTGAGAGGCGATGATGAAGAATGTTGTCCCATCGTGGGGGCGGAGATGACCGTTGGTCGCGGATGGGGTAGAAGTCATCGTCGTCATCCAGGGGGAGGCCTTGGCCAAACGCCTGCTCACTTTGCTGCCACAGTCCCAAAAGGCTAGCCCGCACCCCTTGTTGCGCATGGTCCGCAGAGAGTTCACACCACTCTCCGACAGGAACTTGTTCCACGTCGAGGGCGACATCCGCAGGGGCTTGGCTGCGGGGGGGAACGCATGTGTGCATCTTCCTACACTGCATCTAAGAGGGAAAAGGGTGAGGCACCGGTCATCGGCATCGCGACTCGATCTCCCACAGTGATGAGGGCGTATTCCTTCGTACCGGTGGCGGAGGTGAGTTGCATGACCCCCAGGGAGAACAGGAGGTTGCCTCGCCGCAACAAGAGATAATCCATGCACAGGAGGACGTTGTAAGTCCGGGCCTGTATGACTTGGACATCCATTGGTTCGTGAAGAGAACCCACCTGCACGGGCAGGCCCCGGACTTCTCCGTCCCCATAATCCATCCCTCCCGCGGAATTGCTGAATAGTCAGCGCGTTGGAAGGATGCGATCTGACCATCCAACGAGGCACAGGACGCGGAGTGCCACGGTAGTGTGGGTTGTCCCTGTGTCAATGATAGCGAGGAACTTCCGGCCGCAGATCCAAATCACGCAACAGGAAACTTCGTAGTGGCTTTCATCACGGTGAGGTGGTTCCAGAGGCTATGGTGCCCAGCCCCAGTCCATCTCCTCCGTGGTCAATCCCGGTAGAGCCTCCGCCATGACTCGTCGGGTGTTCCGAGTGTCGTGTGGCAGAGTGGTACAGGTGAGGGAGATGCCGATGGTCTGGAGGCGATGGTTGGCTCGGGTGAACTCTTCTCTAAGCCGCGGAGCCAGCTCAGGATGAAGTCGGAGGAAATTGAAGAAGTTTACGGAGGTAATGGGAGTGGTGAAGAGTTTATCCACCGGATCTGTGGACTCTGCCGCAAGGATGGGAGTATTGTGGCGTACTGACGAGGTATTGGCGGAAGCTGGAAGTTTCGTGGGTGTGGGATCCGTAGTTCGTCCCTTCTCCTGAGGTCGCACAGAACGGGCAGTGACGGCCTCCTGCAGTTGGGCCTCGGCAGCTTCTGCCCATCACCGCAGATCATTGTGGAGCTGTGCAGCCTCCTACAGGTCCCATCCGTGGAGCTTGAGCCGACGGGCTCGTGTAACGAGCTCTGTTTCCTCAGGTGTGGGTGTCACGTCCGTTGTTTCATCCTCCGCCATAGGCAAGCCCAGTTTTACATTGCGGGCATCGGCCGCGGGATTTGGCGGCGGATTCGGCAAGATACCCTGGCCTGTCCCTTGGGTCACCTGGTATTGTCTGGTGGGGGGCGGATGCAGTTGCTGTTGCTGCTGCTGCTGTTGCCGCTGATGCTGCTGTTGCTGACCCGGCCACGTGTGGTTATAATACTGCTGCCACTGCTGGACCATAGGATCCTGGGAGACTGGGTCAGGGCGCGGAGCTGCTTACGATGGCAGTCCTGAGCAATGTGTTCCAGGCTCTGGCACGTGTAGCAAGCTCTTGGCTTCGGTTGTTGCGGAGGCGGTCCGTGTGAAGGGAAGGGTACGTGGGTCTCACCGCCCTGGTATTGTCAGGTAGACCGCTGTCTGGTGAAGATGGAGGTGGCGTCCCGCACCACGTTTTAGAGGGAATGGTAGTGGTTAGTAATCATGAGGCTAGTGATATCATCAGGAAGTGCGCGGATAAGATTCTGCAGCAGGACCCACAACAGCAGGCCTTCCCCTTGCGCACTCTTGGCCACTGAGGCCCAGTTCAGGAACTGATCGAAGAACATATGGATATCATCATCTTTTGCATGATCTCCTTCTCAATCTTCCGCAGTGCTTCTTCCTTTGTCAGGTGCTTGAAGCGCTCAATGAGGGCATTGCCAAAGTCCTCGAAAGAAGGAAAAGGCGCCCGCGCATTGTACTAGTCAGCTGCAGCCCCCTGGAGATGAAGTTCCACAGTGGCGAGACAAAGGTCGGGCGGAATTTGGCCGATGCTAGCATAGAGGGTAATTTTGTTTGAGCCAGATCCAGGGATCCTCCTCCGGAGCACCCTTGAAGGAGTCCAACCGTGGGATGTTGGCAGGTTCAGAACGGATGCATTGTAGTTGCGGAACGGTGCTGCGGTTAGTCGTCAACACAGTCATAGCATGTTGGGGCGGAATGGTTGCAGACGGGACTGCGGAGTATCCTGTAGGAGGATTTGGCATCTGTGACTGCCCCGCGGACATGGGAAAGCCCGGTTGCATGGGTGGGGGAAGCATGTACCAAGAAGAAGGCGCTGGTGTAATAGCGGTGTAAGGTGTGGAGAAGAATGCCATCCCAGGGGGTGGAGTCTGGATTCCGGGCGCCGATGGCATCACATGGGGCACCCAATACGCCTGGCTGGCCGGAATCGCGGCCGCAGAATAGGGCTGAGCCGCTGGTCCCATATTGGCATTCGAGGCTGCTCCTGCCCTCGCAGAGTGTTGTGTCCCATGTATCTGCTGTGGCGGCAGGTGCGAGTGTCCCTGCATCATCGGTGGCGGCGGAGGCATTAGCGGCGGTGCTCCCGCGTGTACTGCTCCAACCAGTTGCTGGTGGGGAATTTGCTGATGCGCAATCGCTGGTAGTTGAGCTATCGTTGTGCTAGTGTCCTCTATGTCTTATCTACTTGGAGCTCCACACGGTGTGTTTATATACCGTGGGTCTCATCCGTCACAAGTTATCTCCCTTCCCTTCTACTTGGACTACACGCGGTGCGGCTACGCCCCGCGGGTCTTGTCCTCAAACATCGTATCCTTTACGAATTATCTTCTTCATCCGTGGCTCGTGCACGCGGTCTTCATGTTCTTCCTTGAATCTTCGCCTTCCGCGGTGCGTCTTCAAGAGGTTCCTCCGTGATTCATGCTTGGTCACTCATGCTGATTGGGTGTTTCTCCCCTGATTGCGCGGTCCCTCCGCTGACTCGCCTGCGCCTTGTCAGTGCCGCAGATTTTGCTGCGGCTCGCCCTTGTTCTCTTTGTACCGCATATTTCTTACCACTGCCTCCCGCCTTTTTCTCCTCCGCTTTATGCGCTTGGCTGTAGAGAAATTGCTGCAGACATCCTGCCTCTGGGTTCCGCGCTACCCTTCGCTCAACCGCTTTCGCGGGAGCCAGCGTACCGTGCGCGGATCTCAGTTTGCCCAGGTCTTCCCTGCCGATGGGCCTTCCCCACGGAGCTGCGGCTGAAGTATGCCTGACGAGGGCGCAAGTAGGTTGCAACTTGTGCGCAACCAGGGCACAGCTAGGACATAACTAGGGCGCAACTAGGGCGCAACTAGGGTGCAAGTAGGGCGCAACTAGGGTGCAACTAGGGCACAAGTAGGTTGCAAGTAAGACGCAACTAGGGTGCAACTAGGGCACAATGAGGGCATAGCTAGTGCCCAACTGAGACACAACTAGGGTGCAAGTAGGGCGCCAGTAGGGTGTAAGTAGGGTACAATAAGGGCGGAAGAAGGGCGCAACTATGGTGCAACTAGGGTGCAACTAATACGCAACTAGGGTGCAATTAGGATGCAACTAGGGCGCAAGTAGGACGCAAGTAGGGTGCAACTAGGGCACAACTAAGGCACAACAAGGGCGCAACTAGGGCACAACAAGGCGCAACTAGGGCGCAACTAGGGCGCAACTAGGACGCAAAAAGGGTGCAACTAGGACGCAACCACGGCGCAACTAGGGCGCAACCAGAGCGCAACTAGGGCGCAACTAGGGCGCAACTAGGGTGCACTTAGAGCGCAACTGGGGGAAACTAGGGCACAACTAGGGCGCAACTAGGGTGCAACTAGGGCAAAACTAGGGCGCAACGAGGTTGCAACGAGTGCGAAACTAGGGCGCAACTAGGGCGCAACTAGGGTGCAACTAGGGCGCAACTAGGGCGCAACTAGGGCGCAACTAGGGTGCAACTAGTGTGCAAGTTGGGCGCAACTAGGGTGCAACTAAGGCGCAACTAGGGCGCAAGTAGGACGCAACTAAGGGCGCAACTAGGGGACAACTAGGGCGTAGCTAGTGCCCAACTGAGGTGCAACTAGGGCGCAAGTAGGCGCCAGTAGGGCGCAAGTAGGGCGCAGCTAGGGCGCAACTAGGGCGCAACTAGGACACAACTAGAGCGCAACTAGTGCGTAACGGGGGTGCAACTAAGGTGCAAGTACGGCGCACCTAGGCCGCAACTAGAGCGCCCGGGCACAACTAGGGCGCAACTAGGGGGAAACTAGGGCGCAAATAGGGCGCAACTAGGACGCAACTAGGGCACAACTAGGGTGCAACTAGGGCACAATCAGGGCACAACTAGGGTGCAACTAGTACGCAACTAGAGTGCAACTAGGGCGCGACTAGGGCGCGACCAGGGCGCGACTTGGGAGCAACTAGGGCGCAACTAGGGCGCAACTAGGGCGCAACTAGGGTACAATTAGGGCGCAACTGGGGGCAACTAGGGCGCAACTAGGGCGCAACTAGGGCGCAACTAGGGCACAACTAGGGC
>SZWC01000751.1:232755-246919 GCA_023375785.1 Penium margaritaceum
CCCGGCTCAGGGCACACGCCGCTGCTCGGCCGAGGCGCAAGAGAGCTGGGCCTAGCGGTCGGTAGCTGTGTTGGCGCAGAAGGTGTCCACAGTGGGCATCTGCAGCCAGTGTGCGGTCATGCGGCTCTTCAGCATTTCGCACGGGGAGGCTCGGGAGTTACGTCCGCAACAATGGCACAACTAGGGCGCAACTAGGATGCAAGTAGGGCGCAAGTAGGATGCAAGTAGGGTGCAACTAGGGTGCAACTAGGGCTTAACTAGGGTGCAAGTAGGACGCAAGAAAGGTTCAAGTAGGGCGCAACTAGAACGCTACTTGGGCGCAACTAGGACGCAAGTAGGGCACAAGTGGGGCGCAACTAGGGCGTAACTAGGGTGCAACTAGGGTGCAAGTAGGGCGCAAGTAGGGCACAACTAGGATGTAACTAGGACGCAACTAGGGCACAACTAGCGCGTAACTAGGGCATAGCTAGTGCCGAACTGAGATGCACCCAGGACGCAACTTGGGCGCATCAAGGGCGCAAGTAGGGCACAACTAGGGCACAAGTAGGGCGCAAGTAGGGCACAACTAGGCACAACTAGGGTGCAACTAGGGCGCAACTAGGGTGTAGCTAGTGCCCAGCTGCGACGCAACTAGGGCACAACTAGGGTGCAACTAGGGCATAACTAGGACGCAAGTAGGGTGCAACTATGGAGTAATAGGACGCAAGTAGGACGCAAGTAGGGCGTAACGAAGGCACAACTAGGGCGCAACTAATGTGCAAGTAGGGCGCAAGTAGGGCGCAAGTAGGGCGCAAGTAGGGCGCAAGTAGGGCGCAAGTAGGGCGCAAGTAGGGTGCAACTAGGATGCAACCAGGGCGCAAGTAGGGCACAAGTTGGACGCAAGTAGGGTGCAACTAGGGCGCAACTATGACGCATCTAGGGTGCACGCAGGGCGCAACTAGGGCGCAACTAGGGTGCAACTAGGACGCAAGTAGGGCGCAACTAGGGCGCAACTCGGGCACAACAAGGACGCAACTAGGGTGCAACTAGAGCGTAGCTACTGCCCAATTGAGGCGCAACTTGGACGTAACTATGGCGCAAGTCCGGTGCCACTAGGGTGCAAGTACGATGCAAGTAGGGCGCAAGTAGGGCGCAAGTAGGGCACAAGTAGGGCGGAAGTAGGGCGCAACTAGGGTGCAACTAGGGCGCAACTAGGACGTAGCTAGTGCCCAATTGAGGCACACCTAGGGCGCAACTAGGGCGCAAGTAGGGCGCAAATAGGGCGCAAGTAGGGCGCAACTATGGCGCAAGTAGGGCGCAAATATGGTACAACTAGGGCGCAATTAGGGCGCAACTAGAGCGCAAGTAGGACGCAAGTAGGGCGCAAGTAGGACGTAATTAGAGCGCATGTAGGGTGCAAGTCTATGTTGCTCTCGACTCTCGACCCTGCGTGCTGGGTCGAGGGTCGGCGTGTCGACCTCGACCTGGTGTTGAGGTCGGCCGACACATCCCCCCCCCCCGCCAATACTTAGCAAATTTTTCTGTCGCACTTTCTTCTGTAGCGGACTTCAAACCCCATTTTTTTTTTGCTGTTCCTGAGGCCCTGCAAACTACAAATGGTGCGCCGGCAAACCGGGGCTGTCATCCCCTCCCTTTTTTTTCCTTCTGTCAACCGCTAAATGGTGGACGCTTGATGGTAGAGGATGGACGGAAGAGGATGGACGGTAGATGATGGACAATAGAGGCTGGACTGCTGACTTGGACAGTAGACGCGCTAGACGCTTGACAATAGACGCGCTAGACGCTGGACAGTAGACGCGCTAGATGCTAGACAGCAGACGCGCTAGACGCTGGACAGCGGACACGACGACGGTGGACAGTAGACGCGGTGACAGTGGACGAAAAACGGTGGACAAAAGGTGCTGAGCACAAGGGGCAATATTTTATCTGTCACATGTGGCGGCAAGGAGCCTGTCGTGACCTATCCCTTTTTTTTCGGGGTTGGGGACTGGCACCGAAGCAAGATAGACTATGGACCTGGGAAAAAATGCAATCAACAGATTAAATACTGTGATGCTGTAAGTTACATGAGGAGTGAATGGAAACAAAATCTGTGGGTGGACTTGAATCAGGAACATGAAACGTGACATGAATGCCACGTTTCAGGTCAAATAGGGCGCAAATAGGGGGCAAGTAGGGCACAAGTTGGACACAAATAGGGCGCAACTAGGGTACAACTAGGGCGTAGCTAGTGTCCAACTGAGGCGCAACTAGGGCGGAAGTAGGGTGCAAGTAGGGCGCAAGTAGGTTGCAACTAGTGCGCAACTAGGGCGCAACTAGGGCAGAACTAGGGCGCAACTAGGGCGCAACTAGGGCGCAACTAGGGTGCAAGTAGGGCGCAACTAGGTTGCAACTAGGGCACAAGTAGGGCGCAAGTAAGACGCAACTAGGGCGCAACTAGGGTGCAAGTAGGGCGCAACTAGGTTGCAACTAGGGCACAAGTAGGGCGCAAGTAAGACGCAACTAGGGCGCAACTAGGGCACAACTAGGGCGTAGCTAGTGCCCAACTGAGGCGCAACGAGGGCACAAGAAGGGCGCCAGTAGGGCGTAGGTAGGGTGGAATGAGGACGCAAGAAGGGCGCAACTAGGGCGCAACTAGGACGCAACTAGGACGCAACTAGGGCGCAAGTAGAACGCAACTAGGGCGCAAGTAGGGCGCAAGTAGGGCGCAAGTATGGCACAACTAAGGCGCAACTAAGGCACCACTAGGGCGCAAGTAGGCTGCAACTAAGGCGCAACTAGGGCGCAACTAGGGCGCAACTAGGACGCAACTAGGGCACAACTAAGGCGCAACTAAGGCACCACTAGGGCGCAAGTAGGCTGCAACTAAGGCGCAACTAGGGCGCAACTAGGGCGCAACTAGGACGCAACTAGGGCACAACTAGGGCGCAACTAGGGCGCAACTAGGGCGCAACTAGGGCGCAACTAGGGCGTAACTTGGGCGCAACTAGGGCGCAACTAGGGCGCAACTAGGGCGTAACTAGGGCCAACTAGGGCACAACTAAGGCGCAAGTAGGGTGCAAGTAGGGTGCAAGTAGGTTGCAACTTGTCCGCAACCAGGGCGCAACTAGGGCGCTACTAGGGCGCAACTAGGGCACAACTAGGGTGCAAGTAGGGCGCAACTAGGGTTCAACTAGGGCGCAAGTAGGGCGCAAGTAAGACGCAACTAGGGTGCAACTAGGGCACAATTAGGCATAGCTAGTGTCCAAGTGAGGCGCAACTAGGGCGCAAGTAGGGCGCCTGTAGGGTGTAAGTAGGGTGCAATAAGGGCGCAAGACGGGCGCATCTAGGGCGCAACTAGGACGCAACTAAGACGCAACTAGGGTGCAAGTAGGGCACAAGTAGGGCGCAAGTAGGGCGCAAGTAGGGCGCAACTAGGATGCACCTAGGGCGCAACTGGGGAACAACTAGGACGCAACTAGGGCGCAACAAGGGCGCAACTATGGCGCAACTAGGGTGCAAGTAGGGTGCAAGTAGGACGCAACTAGGGTGCAACTAGGGTGCAACTAGGGCGCAACTAGGGTACAACTAGGATGCAACTAGGGCACAACTAGGGCGCAACTAAGGCGCAACTAGGGCGAAGCTAGGGTGCAACTAGGGCACAACTAAGGTGCAACTAGGGCGCAACTAGGGCGCGAATAGGGCGCGACTAGGGCGCGACTAGGACGCGACAAGGGCGCAACTTGCGTGCAACTAGGGCGCAACTAGGGTACAACTAAGGCTCAAATAGGGCGCAACTAGGGCGCAACTGGGGGCAACTAGGGCGCAACTAGGGCGCAACTTGGGCGCAATTAGGGCGCAACTAGGGCACAACTAGGGCTCAACTAGGGTGCAACTAGGACGCACCTAGGACAAAAATAGGGCGCAACTAGGGCGAAGCTAAGGTGCAACTAGGGCGCAAATAGGGCACAAGTAGGACGCAACTAGGGTGCAACTGGGGTACAACTAGGGCGCAAGTAGGGTGCAAGTAGGGCGCAAGTAGGGTGCAACTTGTGCGCAACTAGGGCGCGCACTCAGGGTGCAACTAGGGCGCAACTAGGGCGCAACTAGGGTGCAAGTATGGCGCAACTAGGGTACAACTAGGGCGCAAGTAGGGCGCAAGTAAGACACAACTATGACGCAACCAGGGCACAACTAGGGCATAGCTAGTGCCCAACTGAGGCGCAACTAGGGCGCAAGTAGGGCGCTAGTAGGGTGTAAGTTTGGTGCAATAAGGGCGCAAGAAGGGTGCAACTAGGGTGCAACTAGGACGCAACTAGGGTACAACTAGTTTGCAAGTTGGACACAACTAGGGCGCAACTTAGGCGCAACTTGGGCGCAAGTAGGGTGCAATTAGAGCGCAACTAGGGCGCAACTAGGGCCCAAGTATGGTGCAACCAGGGCGTAACTAGAGCGCAACTAGGGCGCAACTACGGTGCAACTAGGGCGCAACTAGGGTGCAACAAGTGTGCAAGTTCAGCGCAACTAAGGCACAACTAAGGCGCAACTAGCGCGCAAGTAGGGCGCAAGTAGGACGTAACTAGGACGCAACTAGGGCACAACTAGGGCGTAGCTAGTGCCCAACTAAGGCACAACTAGGGTGCAAGTAGGGTGCCAGTAGGGCGCAAGTAGGGTGCAATAAGGGTGCAAGTAGGGTGCAACTAGGGCGCAACTAGGGCGCAACTAAGGCGCAACTAGGGCGCAACTAGGGCGCAACTAGGGCCCAAGTAGGGCGTACTAGGGTGCAACTTGGGCGCAACAAGGGCGCAACTAGGGCGCAACTAGGGCGCAACTAGGGTGCAACTAGGGCGCAACTAGGGCGCAACTAGGGCGCAACTAGGGCGCAACTAGGACGCAACTCAGGGGCAAGTAGGGCGCAAGTAGGGCACAATTAGGGCGCAACTACGGCGCAGGTGGGGCACAACTAGGGCGCAGCTAGGGTGCAACTAGGGCGCAACGAGGGCGCAACGAGGGCACACCAAGGGCGCAACAAGGGCGCAACTAGGGCGCAAATAGGGTGCAATTAGAGCGCAACTAGGGCGCAACTAGGGCGCAACTAGGGTGCAACTAGGGCGCAACTAGGGCGCAGGTAGGGCACAACTAAGGCGCAACTAGGGCGGAACAAAGGCGCAACTAGGGCACAACTAGGGCACAAGTAAGACAGAACTAGGGCGCAACTAGGGCACAACTAGGGTGTTGCTAGTGCCCAACTGAGGCGCAACTAGGGCGCAATTAGGGCGCCAATAGGGCATAAGTAGGGTGTAATAAGGGCGCAACAAGGGCGCAACTAGGGCGCAACTAGGACGTATCTAGGGCGCAAGTAGGGAGCAACTAGGGCGCGATGAGGGCGGAAGTAGGACGCAGGTAGGGCGCAACTAGGGCACAACTAAGGCGCAACTAGGGCGCAACTAGGGCGCAACTAGGGCGCAACTAGGGTGCAATTAGGGCGCAACTAGGGCGCAACTAGTGCGCAACTAGGGCGCAACTGGGGTGCAACTAGGGCGCAACAAGGGCGCAACTAGGGCGCAACGAGGGCGCAACGAGGGCGCAACTAGGGCGCAACTAGGGTGCAACTATGGCCCAACTAGGGCGCAACTAGGGCGCAACTATGGTGCAACTAGTGTCCAAGTTGGGAGCAACTCGGGCGCAACTAAGGCGCAACTAGGGCGCAAGTATGACGCAACTAGGGTGCAACTAGGGGACAACTAGGGCGTAGCTAGTACCCAACTGAGGTGCAACTAGGGCGCAAGTAGGCGCCTGAAAGGCGCAAGTAGGGCGCAAATAGGGCGCAACTAGGGCGCATATAGGACGCAACTAGGGCGTAACTAGTGCATAAGTAGGGTGAAACTAGGGTGCAAGTAGGGCACAACTAGGGCGCAACTGGAGCGCCCGGGCGCAACAAGGGCGCAACTAGGGGGCAACTAGGGCAAAACGAGGGAGCAACTAGGACGCAACTAGGGCATAACTAGGGCGGAACTAGGGCGAAACTAGGGCGCAACTAGGGTGCAACTAGTGCGCAACTAGGGCACAACTAGGGCGCGACTAGGGCGCGACTAGGGCGCGACTTGGGCGCAACTAGGGTGCAACTAGGGCGCAACAAGGGCGCAACTAGGGCGCAACTAGGTTGCAATTAGGGCGTAACTGGGGGCAACTAGGGCCGACTACGGCGCAACTAGGGCACAACTAGGGTAAAACTGGGGCGCAACTAGGGCGCAACTAGGGCGCGACTAGGGCTCGACTTGTGCGCAACTAGGGCGCAACTAGGGCGCAACTAGGGCGCAACTAGGGCGCAACTATGGCGCAACTAGGGTGCAACTAGGGCGCAACTAGGGTGCAACTAGGGCGCAACTAAGGCGTAACTAGGGCACAAATAGGGTACAAGTAGGATGCAACTAGGGCGCAACTAGGGTACAACTAGGGCGTAGCTAGTCCCTAACTGAGGCGCAACTAGGGCGCAAGTAGGGTGCAAGTAGGGCGCAACTTGGGTGCAAGTACGGCGCAACTAGGGTACAACCAGGGCGCAAGTAGGGCGCAAGTAAGACGCAACTAGGGCGCAACTAGGACACAATTAGGGCGTAGCTAGTGCCCAACTGAGGCGCAACTAGGGCGCAAGTAGGGCGTCAATAGGGTGTAAGTAGGGTGTAATAAGGACGCAAGAAGGGCGTAACTAGGGTGCAACTATGGTGCAACTAAGACGCAACTAGGGTGCAAGTAGGGCGCAACTAGGGCGCAAGTAGGGCGCAACTAGGGCGCAACTATGGCACAACTAAGGCGCAACTAGGGCGCAACTAGGGCGCAACTAGGCGCAACTAGGGCGCAACTAGGGCACAACTAGGGCGCAACTAGGGCGCAACTAGGGCGCAACTAGGGTGCAACTAGGGCGCAACTAGGACGCAACTAGGGCGCAACTAGAGCGCAACTAGGGCGTAACTAGGGTGCAACTAGGGCGCAACTAGGGCGCAACTGGGGGAAACTAGGGCGCAACTAGGGCGCAACTAAGGTGCAACTAGGGTGCAACGAGGGCGCAACGAGGGCGCAAATAGGGCGCAACTAGGGTGCAAGTAGGGTACAACTAGGGCGCAACTAGGGCGCAACTAGGGCGCATCTAGGATGGAACTAGTCTGCAAGGTGGGCGCATCTAGGGTACAACTAGGGGACAACTAGGGCGTAGCTAGTGCCCAATTGAGGCGCAACTAGGGCGCAAGTAGGCGCCAGTAGGACGCAAGTAGGGCGCAACTAGGGCGCAACTACGGCGCAACTAGGATGCATCTAGGACGCAAATAGTGCGTAACTAGGGTGCAACTAGGGTGCAAGTAGGGCGCAAATAGGGCGCAACTAGGGCGTCCGGGCGCAACTAGGGCACAACTAGGGGGAAACTAGGGTGCAACTAGGGCGCAACTAGGACGTAACTAGGGCACAACTAGGGCGCAACTAGGGCGCAACTAGGGCGCAACTAGGGTGCAACTAGTGCGTAACTAGGGCGCAACTAGGGTGCGACTAGGGCGAGACTAGGGCGCGACTTGGGCGCAACTAGGGCACAACTAGGGCACAACTAGGTGTCAGGAAAATGCGATGAGTAGAGGAGGAGATGGCAATTCACATGAGGTCCAGGCGGAAGCATCTACGAAGCTGAGAAAGCTGACAGTATGCTGACGTCATATAGGCAGGATAAATGAAGGCATGAAGACATGAGAGGGAAGGACCATATCTGCTAGTGCACAAGTGAGGAGCCACTGTGTCTAGGAGCGGGTCTTGTCCTTGTGTGGGCGCAGTGCCTCTAGGGCACGGGCGCGAAGATGCTGGAGGCGCCTCGGCACGGTAGGGAGGGCGCAACGGAGTGAAAACGGAGGAGCGCAATGTAGCAGAGGTGCATCGGCAGATTCAAGCGGTGAAGTTGATGATGATGATGTCAAGCTGGTGCCACAGCACCGAGGCGCGGGCTGGAGGCCCCAGCGCCGAGGTGCGGACTGGCAAATGAGTAAGCGAGGAGAATGCCACAGCTGGGAAGCGGGCAACGCAGAGCGGGGCAAAAGCGGAGCGACGATAAGTGCCACAGCACAGAGGCGGGCAACGGAATGAGATGAACTGAACTGAGGAGAAGTGTCACAGCGCAGGAGCGGGTAGCGGGACGGACCGGGGTGTGCCACAACCCGAAGGCGGGCAGTTGCAAAGGATGGAATGACTTGATTGATTGATAGGTGAGGTAGGAACAGACAAGGATAGCTACATAAGTCCTACTCGAGGTCTATGCTACATCTGCTGCTATGGTGCTAATCGGGAGAGGAAGCGGAGTCGCGGAGCGACTCCGCAGTCTTCAGTGCCTGTCCAACCATTGCTTGTGATGGCGCGCTGCTTGAGGCTCGAGTCTTCACATACACCGTCTCCGGTGGTTCTGGATCACGTAGGGGAGCGATGGTTTGTCGTTACGTGAGGACCGAACCGCTTCGGTCGTTAGGAGAGCACGCGAAAGTGGTTGGACGTGCCTCTTGGTGTCAGTGTCAGTTACCGACCGTAACCTCAGAGGTGAGCTGATCGGACCAATTTCTTTATTTTCTGTTTGGAGGGCTTGTCCGGTCCACGAGGGGTATTTCTGTACTTTGTTTCTTCTTTTACCCCAAACTTTGGTACTTGTCTTGTGCCGTTGGTAATTAATTTCTGACACCCCCCTTCAATGGCACAAGACCTTCGTGCCTTATTCATCCCTGATCACGGAGAATGTTTGGGGGGTCAGGGTCCTGCTATTGGTGGTAGGGTGTGTCATNTCTCCGGTGGTTCTGGATCACGTAGGGGAGCGATGGTTTGTCGTTACGTGAGGACCGAACCGCTTCGGTCGTTAGGAGAGCACGCGAAAGTGGTTGGACGTGCCTCTTGGTGTCGGTGTCAGTTACCGACCGTAACCTCAGAGGTGAGCTGATCGGACCAATTTCTTTATTTTCTGTTTGGAGGGCTTGTCCGGTCCACGAGGGGTATTTCTGTACTTTGTTTCTTCTTTTACCCCAAACTTTGGTACTTGTCTTGTGCCGTTGGTAATTAATTTCTGACACCCCCCTTCAATGGCACAAGACCTTCGTGCCTTATTCATCCCTGATCACGGAGAATGTTTGGGGGGTCAGGGTCCTGCTATTGGTGGCAGGGTGTGTCATATGAAACTGGTTCTACTGCTACTGTTCCTGTCTCGAGGAAACTTCTTTGCTTGCCCTCGTGGCTAGTGATGTCCACTCTGTAGAACTTGATCATGATCGCTGTTAGTTCTTCGTGTGTGAAGAGTGGAGCTGTTGAGAGCAGGTTGATTGTCTTTTCCTTTTTAGACGTTGCTTTGCAGAGGACCAGGGAGGAAGGCTGTGCCGTCGAGAGGCTTGGTGCAGCAGGACTTTGCTCGACACATGGGCCAAGGTTGCGGGCTTTCGCCAGTAACCATCGCCGTTGTCTCCGAGCTTTGCTTTTAGATCGAGGCAAGGGAGTTGGATTCTTGCTGATGAGAGTGTTGGGCTACTGGGAGATTGCTGTTCATGATGCTCTCACATGATGCACTGGGGTGGTGGTGCTGGTCGTATGAGGACGGCGACATGGGAGCGCTGGAGTTGAGGATGAAGGCGTTGGGAGGAGGTGACTGGCAGTCACATTTTTAGTGATGGCAGGGGTTGGTGAGGAGAGTTGTCCGTAGAAGGAGGTTGAAGGGTCTATCGTGCTGGAGATAAGGGTGTTCTTTAACATGGTTGGGTCCTGATGGAAGGCAAGAGCGGCTGCTTCTGTGGTGGATTCAAAGGTGAGGAGGCAGCATGAAGGGTTGAGTGCTGCTGTTGGTGTTCTTTTGGAGGCGATGGGGGTTCCATAATGCGTGTAGTAGCCTTTTTCAGCTCGAGCCGCGCTTGTTGCTTTAGTAACGGCGGATGACATGGAGTCTTTTTGTCGTTGTAGGTGGCGGTGAACGTGGGTCCATACAGCTGTTATAAGGCAGCCGAGTACGAACGGAAGCATCATTGCTGGCTTTAGAAGGTGAGTTGAAGAAGTTTGCAAGTTGTGATAGTACAGTCGAGTTTTGCTGCTTCTGCTGGTGTTATTGGAGGTGGCGGGAAGAGGGACAGGGTTCGATGGGTGATGGTGCTGCTGCTGTCTTGCTTGCTGCTCATTAACTGCTCAGGATGATGAGATGAACTTGGCGCCAGAGAGAGGGTGGTTGAGATGTTGAAGTGCTGCTGCGAGATGACGATGCTGCTGCTGCTGGGTGTCCATACATTGCCACATTACTAATCTGTGTCCATACACCATTTGGCTTTTGTAGCAAGCATGGTAGGGCGGATGTTTGGGAGGAAAGGGAGATGTGTTTGACTGGTGATACATGGAGTTGGAGACGAGGGTAAAGGCAGTTGAACGGCTGCTTGAGCGGATGCTGTTGTTACTCTTGTGGGGAGAATAGCTGGCAGATGCCAAATGGCACAATTCGGTGACAAGTGTTGATGATGCTACTGCTTGCGATGATGAGAATGCTACGAAGGCTTTGGAAGGCGATGATGCTGCTGCTGCGAAGGCTTTGGATACTGTGCCCATACACAGCGTCCTCCACCTTACAATGGCAAGAAAGAGGGAGTGATGGCAATACGGCTGCTACTGATCAACTACGCGGTGCGGCGGGGTGGTTAGGGCGTCAAGAGCTGTAGGCTCCGGATGGAGGAGGCGATATTGCTCATAATCGTTTGCTGGGATCGGTCTTCATACCCTCGGCACTCATGAAGAACCCCAGAAATTCCATCTCCGCGGCACCGATAGAACACTTGGCAGCCTCGAGCTTGAGGTTGGCAGCGCGGAGAGCTGAGAAAACAACGGAGAGTGAAGAGAAGAGATCCGCAAAACTGTGAGCCGCGACCATGATGTCGTCAATGTAGCAGCTCACATTGGGAATGCTGCGGAGAGTGGAGTCCATGACGCGCTGGAATGGGGCACTAGCATTGCGAAGACCAAAGGACATACGGATAAAGGCGTAGAGTCCCTCAGGAGTGACGAAAGCCGTCTTGACGATGGAATCCGGTGCATGGGGACGGCGTGGACGGCCACCTTGACGTCGAGTTTTGCGAACCATCCGCGCCCTTGCTGGCGTTCTTGGATGTCGACAATCAACGGCATGGGGTAAGCGTCTTCTTCCGTGACGCGGTTGAGGTCGCGGAAGTCCACACAGAAGCGTTTGGATCTGTCCGGTTTGCCGACAATGACCAGGTTGGCTCGCTAGGGGTTGACAATGGGGACTATTACACCCTACGCCTTCAACTCCGCGAGGCCTTTGTTAATGATCTGCTCTTGGTCAGGGAGGATCTGGCGGATTTTCTGTTTGACCGCGGCGGCCGCACTGGTGTTAATGACATGGAAGGCATTGACGGCCCCTAAGTCTGTCGCCGCGCCAACAAAGATGTCGGCATAGGAGTCCAGCAGTTCACGGAAGTCCTGCTTTTGGTGGGGTGAGAGGCGAGGGTGCAGAATATGATCCCATCGTGGGGGCGGAGACGGCCGTTGGTCGCAGATGGGGTAGAAGTCATTGTTGTCATCCAGCGGGAGGCCTTGGCCGAACGCCTGCTTGCTTTGCTGCCACAGCCCCAAGAGGCTATCACGTACCCCTGGTTCCGCATGGTCTGTGGAGAGCTCACGCCATTCCCCAAAAGGGATCTGTTCCGTGTGAAAGGCAACCTCCGCTGGGGCCTGGCTGTGGTGGGGACGCAGGCGTACATCTTCCTGTGCCGCATCGGAGAGGGAAAAGGGTGAATTACCGGTTACCGGTACCGTTACGCGATCTCCCACAATGATGAGGGCATATTCTTTCGCACCGGTGGCGGAGGTGAGTTGCATGACCCCCAGTGAGAACAGGAGGTTGCTTTGCCGCGGAAGGAGATAGTCCATGCCCAGGAGGACGTCATAAGTCCGTGCCTGTGTGACTTGGATATCCATAGGTTCGTGAAGAGAATCCACCTGCATGGGCAGGCCGCGGACTTCCCCGTCCCCATAATCCATCCCTCCCGCATATTTGCTGAATATTCGGCACGTTGGGAGTATGCGGTCTGTCCATCCGACGAGGCACAGGACGCGGAGCGCCACGGTGGTGTGGGTTGCCCCTGTGTCGATGATAGCGAGGAAATTGCGGCCGCAGATCCAAATCACGCAACAGGCAACTTTGTAGTGGCGGTCATTGCGGCGAGGTGGTTATAGAGGTTGTGGTGCCCAGCCCCAATTCATCTCCTCCGTGGTCAGTCCCGGTAGCGCCTCCGCCACGACTCGTCGGGTATTCTGAGTGCCGTGCGGCGGAGTGGTACATGTGAGGGAGATACCGGCGGTCTAGAGGCTGTGGTTGGCCCGGGTGAATTCTTCCCTGAGCCGCGGAGTCAGCTCGGGGTGCAGTCGGAGGAAATCAAAGAAGTTCACGGAGGCGATGGGAGTGGTGAGGAGTTCATCTACCGGATCTGTGGATTCTGCCGCAGGGGCGGGAGCATGGTTGGGCACCGACGAGGTATTAGCGGGGCTGGAACTTTCATAGGTGCGGGGTCCGCGGTTTGTCGCTTCTCCGGAGGTCGCACGGAACGGGCAGTAACGGCCTCCTGTAGTCGGGCCTCAGCAGCTTCTGCCCGTCGCCGTAGATCGCTCTGGAGTTGGGCAGCCTCCTGCAGGTCCCATCCGCGGAGCTTGAGTCGATGGGCTCGGGTAATGAGCTCCGTTTCCTCAGGTGTAGGTGTCACTTCCGTGGTTTCGTCCTCCGCCATAGGCAGGCCCAGTTTTACGTTGCGGGCACCGGCCGCGGGGTTTGGCGGCGGGTTTGGTAAGATACCCTGGCCTGTCCCCTGAGTCACCTGGTCCTGTCCAATGGGGGGCAGAGGCGGTTGTTGTTGTTGTTGCTGCTGTTTCCGCTGATGCTGCTGTTGCTGACTCGGCCATGTCTGGTTATAGTACTGCTGCCACTGCTGGACCATGGGATCCTGTGAGACTGGGTCAGAGCGCGGAGCGGCTTGTCGTTTACGTGGGCAATCGCGAGCAATGTATTCCAGGCTCAGGCATGTGTAGCAAGCTCGCGGCTTCTGCTGCTGTAGGGGCAGGGCGTGGGAAGGGGAGTGTGCATGAGTCTCCCCGCTCTGGTATTGCCGGTTGGAGCGTTGTCTGGTGAAAATAGATGTGGCGTCCCGCACCGCGTCTTGGAGGGAATGGTAGTGGTCCGCGATCATGAGGCTGCTGATTTCATCGGGAAGTGCGTGGATGAGGTTTTGCAGCAAGACCCATAGCGGCAGGCCCTCTCCCTGCGGGCTTTGGGCCACCGAAGCCCAGGTCAGGAACTGGTCCAGAAACATGCGGATATTGTCATCTTTGCACATGACCTCCTTTTCAATCTTCCGCAGTGCTTCCTCCTTTGTCAGGTGCTTGAAGCACTTGATGAGGGCATTGCCAAAGTCCTCGAAAGAAGGGAAAGGTGCCCGTGCGTTGTACCAGTCAGTTGCAGCCCCCTGCACATGAAATTCCGCGGTGGCAAGGCAGAGGTCAGGCGGAATTCGGCCGATTTTAGCATAGAGGGTGATTTGTTTGAGCCAGACCCAGGGGTCCTCCACCGGGGCACCCTTGAAGGAGTCCAATCGTGGGATATTGGCGGGTTCAGAACGGATGTACTACAGCTGCGGAACGGTACTGCGGTTAGTCGTCAACGCAGTCACAGCACGTGGGGGAGGAATGGTTGCAGGAGGGGCCGCGAAATATCCCGTTGGGGGGTTTAGTATCTGGGGCTGTCCCGCGGGCATAGGAAAGCCTGGCTGCATAGGTGGGGGAAGCATGTACCAAGAGGGAGGTGCTGACGCAGTAGCGGTGTAAGGTGTGGAAAAGAATGCCGTCCCAGGGGGCGGAACCTGAATCCCGGGCGCTGATGGCATCATTTATGGCACCCAATACGGTTGGTTGACAGGAATCGCCGTCACGGAATGGGACTGGACCCTCCCAGGAGCGGGTTGTGCTCCATGTGTCTGCTGTGGCAACAGGTGCGGATGGCCCTACATTGTTGGTGGTGGATGTGGCATCGGCGGTGGTGCTCCCGCGGGCACGGTTGTAATCATTTGCTGATGGGGACTTTGTTGCTGGGCAACCGCTGGCGGCTGTGGTGGTGCACCGGCCACGAGCGTTGGGAGTGTCA
>SZWC01000751.1:286307-296710 GCA_023375785.1 Penium margaritaceum
CCCTAGTTGCGCCCTAGTTGCGCCCTAGTTGCACCCTCGTTGCACCCTCGTTGCGCCCTACTTGCGCCCTCGTTGTGCCCTTGTTGCGCCCTAGTTGTGCCCTAGTTGCACTCTAGTTGCGCCCTAGTTGCGTCCTAGTTGTGCCCTAGTTGTGCCCTAGTTGCGCTCTAGTTGCGCCCTAGTTGCGCCCGAGTTGCGCCATAGTTGCGCCCTAGTTGCCCCCTAGTTGCACCCTAGTTGCGCCCTAGTCGCGCCCTTGTTGCGCCTTAGTTGTGCCCTAGTTGTGCCCTTGTTGTGCCCTACTTGCGCCCTTGTTGTGCCCTACTTGCACCCTAGTTGTGTCTTAGTTGCGCCCTAGTTGCGCCCTAGTTTTGCCTCAGTTGGGCACTAGCTACGCCCTAGTTGTACCATACTTGCACCCTAGTTTTCTCCTACTTGTGCCATATTTGCGCCCTACTTGCGCCCTAGTTGCACCCTAGTGGCGCCCTAGTTGCACCCTAGTTGCGCCTTAGTTGCGCCCTAGTTGCGCCCTATTTGTGCCCTAGTTGCACCCTAGTTGCCCACAGTTGCGCCCTAATTGCGCCCTAGTTGCGTCCTAGTTGCGCCCTAGTTGCGCCCTAGTTGCGCCCAAGTCGCACCCTAGTCGCACCCTAGTCGCGCCCTAGTTGCGCCCTAGTTGTGCACTAGTTGCACCCTAGTTGCGCCCTAGTTGCGCCATAGTTGCACCCTAGTTGTGTCCTAGTTGCAACATAGTTGCGCCCTAGTTGCGCCGTAGTTGCGCCCTAGTTGCGCCGTAGTTGCACCCTACTTGTATCCTATGCTATACCCTTTTTCACCTTCGGTCGGAATCGGGTCTGACAGCATGCAGGGATCAACTCTCAGTCACGGTTCGCACTGCGCTATCCCGCAACTGCATTCATTTCCCGTCTCACATCACTCCTTTTCCCCAGCTTCTTCCCTGCGTGTTCTCCCTATCATTCACTCGGCGGATCATTCACCGTACTACTCTGGGAAGTATATCTCATATGTCCCTATTCCTCAGTAAACATCCGACAGCCTGGTTTATGCTATTCATGGACCTTTGATCACCATGCAAGGGCTCCTGCGTCTATGGCACAGTTTCAACTAACACAATTCTTCCCGATAGCAGACTTGAAATAACGTTGAGCACCTATTGTGGCTATTTGAGCCATGATTTTCCCTCAGCATTCCATCAGTGACGGCTGATCATCCGCCGAATGAGCGACATCCCTCAAGATAACACAAACAGAGCAAATTGGACAACCAACAATGCTTGCGTCTGATCTTAAAACACACACAAGATCAACACTCCATCACTACACATGCAATCCCTCCCTACATATCACCCAGCAACATGCGCAAACTGTAGGCCTTCTAAGTCGTCGGATCATCAGTCTGAGCCGGTCCCTGCAACAACACAGTGCGGCTCACACCGCCTTGCTCGCTTGCCCGTGGCGTGGCGCAGCGCAGCTCCAATGTGCTGTCAACACGTTGACCTGCACGGGGATGGGTGCACGCCAGATCTTTGTCCCGCAGGCAGAAGAGTTGTTGCCGGTACCGTTGGTAAGCCCGGAACACCTCGGCCCATTCCTCAGCAGCCTCTGCGGCACGTCGTCCGACCTCACGGGCCACCTCCTGCCAGCTCTCCACGGGACGGGGCTCGTCGTCACGGGGAAGTCTTTGTAGCCACGGTTGCCAGAACTGCTCCATGGCTCCACCGGTGGGGTGATGCGACCATTGCATCACTCCCAAGACGGTCCGTGCGCCAAGCCGATAGGGCACATTGCAGCAGCTGAAAATTACGTAGAAGGTCACCGGCGAGTCTCGGGCGGCCCTGATGGAGCTGGGCGGCTGGTGCTCCCGCGGAAACTCAGGACCAATCCATGATGGCTCCGTCACATGCTCCTCAGGGAGGGGCCTTCCCATCCGGGGATGGTTACACACTCACACACACACATACTCTAAGCCTAGTCTACCTTCTCTAATCTAACTTGTCGCGAGACGAGGCGCAGGTCCCGCTCGGCGGTCTAGTTTGACTGAGGGGCAGCAATCTCTCAGTCTTGCCGATAGCTACAGGATTAGCTTCTTGTCCCCGGGTCGGGCGAGGTGTCAGCAATGCGGCTCGCCAAAGGCGAGCGTCGTCTCGCGAGTCGGGAGCAGAAGCGTATGATCTCTGCGTCTAACTGTCGGCTTTCAACAATGTTACGATAGCAGTCGGTTCTTTGTCAGCAGTCGTCCTCTTCGCGTCCTCCTCTTCTTATCTCCCCCTCACACCGCTCTCCCAAGGTCTCATCCTGCTGGCCAGCCCTATTCTGTGGCTCGCACATCAAAACGCCTTTGGATAAGGTGCCTCGAGCACCACTCTACTTTTCGAGGTTCGGACGCAACTCCGCTGCCATCAAGCCAGCCTCGGGCCGCCTTCCCTCCCTCACGGCAGGTCTGGTCAGGTCACGTCGTCCACCGCAATGTCCTTGCCCGCGCTCCGTCGCTTCCCGGAGTCGAACTGCCCTCCCCGCGATTTTCTTCCCTCGATCGAGCGGTCGTCGGATGATTCGTCGACCTTCCCCTCTCCCTTCTCCTTTTTGAACCCGAGCCTCAACCCTTCCTCCCCCGTCCTCCGGTGGATGAACAAAATACCATTAATACCGTTATACCCTACTCCAGCAAAACAAGCTGGACGTCCCCGTCCATCCGTCCCTCCTTCCTTGTTTCATTNTACTTTTCGAGGTTCGGAGGCAACTCCGCTGCCATCAAGCCAGCCTCGGGCCGCCTTCCCTCCCTCACGGCAGGTCTGGTCAGGTCACGTCGTCCACCGCAATGTCCTTGCCCGCGCTCCGTCGCTTCCCGGAGTCGAACTGCCCTCCCCGCGATTTTCTTCCCTCGATCGAGCGGTCGTCGGATGATTCGTCGACCTTCCCCTCTCCCTTCTCCTTTTTGAACCCGAGCCTCAACCCTTCCTCCCCCGTCCTCCGGTGGATGAACGAAATACCATTAACACCGTTATACCCTACTCTAGCAAAACAAGCTGGACGTCCCCGTCCATCCGTCCCTCCTTCCTTGTTTCATTCATACCGCCCATTCCTTTTGCTAGATCATTCACCGTGTGACTAGCGCTCTCGTCCCTCTTCCAACGCAGGTTCCCTTTCCCCTTTTTCTGGTGATGAATACTCCTCCTCCGCCCACCTCGTCCTCTCAATACCCTACAACTCTCTGTGGAGCCCCTCTTGCCGTATATCCTCATTCTGCACCCTGGGGCTCTGGCGTGGTGTTACCTTGCATTCTCCCTCCCCGGTCCCTCTTTCCCATTGCTCCTGCAATCGCCGTGCCACTTCCTTCTGCTCCGCCTGCACCCTCCTCCTTGCCTCATCACTCTCCTCACAGGGCATGCACAGCGGTCCACGGAGCACTGTTTGCGCATTGCTGTACCGACGGGCACATGGGATGTGCACTCGCTGATGACAGCTGATGCAATGCCACATGCGGATATGCACAGGGCCTCTACACGTGGCGCACGGCTGACTTCTTGAGCTTGTGCATCGGAGGCATTGATATAGGCCAATGTGCCCTCCGTGATGTAGCATCCTTTCCCCCACCTTCTTCACGCATTCGTTGTGCGAGAAGCTCCCGCACTTCTCACACCATAGCGTCACTCCTCTCAGTTCCCTGAGGCAGCTGGGACAATCTCCTTCCGACGTGCCTGTGCGTGGTCGTATCCAACAACCGCTGCAGTTATCCCGCCCCTCCTCATTCGTCTCAATGCAGGCGGCATGTGCTGCCCGCTTGCAATAGTCGCATCTCCCATGAGGAGCCTCCAGCGGTCTTCTACAACCACAGCACACAATGCCTGCCGCGGCATTGTCTTCCTGCCCGAACATGACTCTCACCTCTGTGGGAATTCCTGCCTGACCTTCTGGGAAGGCACACAGAGCCAGCCCTCTTCTTCGTCCGCCATTCCACACTCCTGGTGCATGTGACGCTTGGAGTGCCTGCACTCCCTGGCAGGCAGGCGTTTCCTCTTCTCACACCACGGGCGACTACCAGCGCGCGATGTCTTCTCCTCTCCTTGTTCCTCTCCTGCGCGTGTCCCTTGTTTCTCCTCTTCCCATTGTCATTCCTCCGATCCATCTACCCCGCTCTGGCCCCGCTCCTGTCCTGGCATCATTGCTCGCCCTCCCTTGTCTCATCCCTGCTTCAAGCCTAGGCCGTTGCGGTCCCTCGCTCCTTCCTTGCTACATCAGCAACCCCGCACGTGTGCTTCATGGAACACGCATTATCCCCACGCATGCTTCTACCACCGTCCTTCGTGCCCCTTGGTGCGCTCTGCGCACTCCTCCTGGCGTTGATCCCTTTGCCAGCAAAAACTAACGGGGGTCCCTTTCTGCCCCTCTTTCCCTCTCTTGCCTTCCCAGGGCCATGGAGTGGTCCCATTGACGTGCCGGTGCATGATCAACCGGAGCCCCAGGGCGTCCCGTTGTCCTGGGGCGTCCAGATGTCCTCACATCTTCTCCAGCCTCAGCTCCCCGTCCCTGCTGCATCCTCCTTGGTGCACTTGATATGTCCCGGCGCCGGGTAGGTCCATCATCCGCCGGAGGTGGAAGGGAGTGGGGTTGCAAGTTTGGTTCATGTGGAGCTGGTGACCTTGGTGCTGCCGGTGGCGGCTGGTCTCTTAAGAGACACCATTGAGGCGTCACGGCCAATGCCTCATTTACCATCGCCAACACCTTCCTCCTTACCTCAGGAACATCCCTTTTCCCTAGCGCCCTCATGGCAAAGACCGCCTTCTGAGCCGCCACTCCCTCCTGTCCATGCAATGCCACTGCATTGCGGTAGAGTTCTTCCACTGGGTGGGAATCTGCATACGAGCGTGTTGCTGCCCTATCTCCCGCGCCCTGCTGACCCTCTTCTCTCTGCCGCTTTTGATCCCGTGTCCGGGCCTCGAGGAGTCGGAGCTTTGCCACACATTTGTCGCAGTGATGTCCCACCCCTGGCAGCAATTGCCCACATGGCCGATGGAGCGGCTGGTGGCATCCTTCGCACCACTCGGTAGCACTGTAGTTGCCACACTCCGTGCAGCGCAGGCGCCACACCACGTCCGCCGCTCGCTGACCTTCCCTTTCCGGCTCCTCTTTTTCCTTCCGCATTCTCCCTTTCAGTTCCGGAGCACAGGCCGGACAGACATGCACTGATCTCTGTTGCAGTAGCTCCTCCTCCTCAGAGATGTAATGGAGGACCACCCTACAATTGAAGCTGCGCTTCTTTTGCGTCCTCACCAGCCGCTTGCACTTTCCGCACTCCTTTGTCTCTTCTATCCCAGGCGCACTTGGTCCAGCAGCCTGTCTACCCTCTTTGCCTATCTTCTACTCTTCTTCCACTAGCCTCCGGATGCAGCCCTTGCAATGCTGTCCCAACCCTAGAATCTCCGTCCCACACTTGCGGTGGAGAGGTACTTTACATTCATAGCACCAGCTGGCTTCCGTGCGGTCGTGTGGCTCACCGCAGGTTTCGCACCTCTCAATCCACCGCTTGGGTGCGGGCTTGTTCTTCCTACTGTCCTCTTTGTCCGCTTTTGCCAGCACAAGAGATGAGCACTTCTTGCACCCTATCACCTTCCGGCACATCCTTATCTGTGGATCCTGGCAAGCTACATGCACAAGATGTCTGCACACGTAGCAGTGGAACAAAGTGGTGGTATCCATTGGCTCTCCACAGCTACCGCATGGCTCCTTTTTGTTTTGCGGCACACTGGATTTCCCGGCTGCAGCCCCGATGCCCAAGCGGGCCCTCTCCTCCTCCCTTTCTTTCTGCAGTTCCTCCTCACTCTCTATTCCCATGTTCTCCTTCAGACTCGCTTTGCAGACCTCACACATCTTGATGCCCAGCAGGATATCGAGGTCTAAGTCACAACACGCCAAATGGAGGCTGGCCATGCATCCCTCGCACACCACCTCTCCCGTGGCGGCGACCGGGTGTTTGCAAGTTGCACAGAGTTGCGAAGCCATCTGCTCCTCTCATTCTTCTTCATCATGATCGTCCGCCTCAATGCTTAATTCAAGTTCTCCGTGCCGACGCTCCTCCTCTTCTTGCGCTGGTACCCGTTGTTCTAACCCTGCTGGCGCTTCCAGCCGAGAACTGGTTGGCCACAGGGACCTGTCATNCAAATGGAGGCTGGCCATGCATCCCTCGCACACCACCTCTCCCGTGGCGGCGACCGGGTGTTTGCAAGTTGCACAGAGTTGCGAAGCCATCTGCTCCTCTCATTCTTCTTCATCATGATCGTCCGCCTCAATGCTTAATTCAAGTTCTCCGTGCCGACGCTCCTCCTCTTCTTGCGCTGGTACCCGTTGTTCTAACCCTGCTGGCGCTTCCAGCCGAGAACTGGTTGGCCACAGGGACCTGTCATTAGGGGGAAGTGGCTCCCATCTTGAAGGAGGGGCGTGGAGAAAACTGTAGTGCTCTTCCTGTGTTGGTGGAGGCTCCCTTTCCTCTCCTTGTTTCTCCGCCTGTTGCCGTTGCTTCTTTTCCCCCATACGAGTTCCCCAGGGCCCTTTTTGTTTCTTCTTCCGCTGTTCCTCCGGCTGCTCCTCCGCTACTGCTGGTGGTGGTTGCGCCTCAGGTGCCGCACTGGGTGCAGCCGCCGCAAGAGGCAACGCCCCCTTTCTTTGCTGTTCTGATGCTACTGGTGGTGGCGCTGGCGCTCTGGGCTTTGCGCCGGGTGCAGTTGCAGCAAGAGGCAGCATCTCCTGTTCCCGCTGCTCTGCTGTTGCTGCTAGTGGCGCTGGTACTCCTGGCGCTATGCCGGGTGCAGCTGCTGCAAGAGGCAGCACCTCCTGTTCCCACTGCTCTACCGCTGTTGCCGGTTGCGCTGGCGCTCCGGGCGCCACGCCGGGTGTAGCTACTGCAAGAGGCAGCACCTCCAATTCCCGCTGCTCTGCTGCTGCTGCTAGTGGCACTGGCACTCAGGGCGTTGCGCCGGGTGCAGCTGCTACAAGAGGCAGCACCTCCTGTTCCCGCTACTCTGCTACTGCTGCTGGTAGCGCTGGCACTTCTGGCGCCGCACTTGGTGCAGCTACCGCAAGAGGCAACACCTCCTGTTCCCGCTGCTCTGCAGCTGCTGTTGGTGGCGCTGGCACTCCGGGCGCTGCGTCGGGTGCAGCTGCTACAAGAGGCAGGACCTCCTGTTCCCACTGCTCTGCTACTGCTGCTGGTGGCGCTGGCACTCCTGGCGTCGCGCCTGATGCAGCTGCCGCAAGAACAAACACCTCTTGTTCCTGCTACTCTGTCGCTGCTGTTGGTGGCGGTGGCGCTCTGGGTGCCGCGCCTGGTGCAGCTGCCACGAGAGGCAGCACTTCTTGGTCCCGCTGCTCTGCTACTGCTGCTGGTGGCACCTGCGCCTCGGGCATAGCGCCGGCTGCAGCTAGCGCACGAGGTAGCACCTCCTAATCCTGCTGCTCTGCTGCTGCTGCTGGTGGCGCCTACGCCTTGGGCGTAGCGCCGACTGCAGCTGCCGCAAGAGGCAGTATCTCTTGTTCCCGCTGCTTTGCTGCTGCTGCTGGTGGCGCTGGCACTCCGGGCGCCGCGCCGAGTGCAGCTGTTGTAAGAGGCAGCTCCTCCTGTTTCCGCTGCTCTGCTGCTGCTGGTGGTGGTGCTTGCGCCTCAGGTGCCGTGCCGGGCGCAGCCACCGCACGAGGCAGCGCCCCCTTTCTCTCCTGTTTTGCTGCTGTTACTGGTGGCGCTGACGCTCCGAGCGCCGCGCTCTGTGTAGCTGCCGCAAGAGGCAGCACTTCCTGATCCTACTACTCCGCTGCTGCTGCTGGTGGCGCCTGCGCCTCGGGCGTCGCACCGGCTTCAGCTGCCGCAAGAGGTAGCACCTTTTGTTCCCGCTGCTTTGTTGCTGCTGTTGGTGGCGCTGGCGTTCCTGGCGCCATGTCTGGTGCAGCTGCCACAAGAGGCATCTCCTCCTGTTCCCGCTGCTCTGCTGTTGTTGCTGGTGGCGCTGGCGTTCCGGGTACCGTGCCTGGTGTAGCGGCCGCAAGAGGTAGCACCTGCTGTCTCTGCTCCTAGAGTTTCCCGGGGCGCACTCCTGATGACGTCACGACCGATAGTAATAAGCCCAGGCTATATTGAGTGTCTGCTGCTGTCGATGCAGGTTGATGATCCGTCGTACGTGGGAGAGTCCCAGCGTGTGGCCGCTGCGCCCGCCTTTGCCGTGTGGCTGTCCTTGTTGCACCAAGTGTCGCACCGAGACTCTGGTGCGCCTGTTTTGAGTCCGACACTGGCTGTACCGGGGCCTCAGGCACCGCGTTTGACGTGGCCCCGCGGGGAGGCGATCGTTGCCGGACTTGTGTTTCAATCCTTGATGGCGCCTCCTCAGTGGTCTTGGGCCACCTGGTAGGGAGTTCTTCTTTCCCTGTCTAACGTCGCTTCCTGGTGATGCCCTCCACCTCCACCGCAGCATGTTCTGTTCCTTCCTCTACTGCCCTCTCATGCTGCTCGTGTTGTTGTGGTGTTGCGCTCGCTCCAGCTCCCTGCTCGTTTACCTCCTTGTCTTGTCGTGCCGGGGAAGGCATCCCAATACCCGACGAAAGAAGCCGGGTCCCCCCCGGCCAAAGAGGCAGGCGTATCGACCACGGGTACGGCAGCTGTGGTGATGGGTGGGGGAGGGCGGTGTGGGCGATGCGGAGACTGAGGCATCCCTGCAAACGTAGCCGCCACCTCTTCCACGTCGTCATCGGTACTGTTCCTGGGTGGGTGGCGTCCGGCCGCGAGGGTCTGCCAACGGACAGGGAGCTTCTCAAGTCGCTCTTGTCGCACCATGATATTGGAAGTGTGGCGGTCCTCGAGCCACACATATACCCCATCGATGGCCCAAACATGGTAACATTGGTCCAGGAGTGTCGCTTCGTTCTGCCGCGCCTTACCCACCTCCTCCCACTTCTGCCGCAAACCGTCGCCGACCTGGAAGTCATCGAGCATGAGGCCGGCATTGGCACGGTCCACCCCATGCAGTGCTGCAAAAAATCCCCGAGTGCGAGCCTCTTGGAGGCATTTTTAAGCTAGGTACCCCGTTGTTTCATGAACTCCACCTCATCAGCTTCCGTCGCACCTTCTTCCCGTGGCGGTATTGGCGCGTTAGGCATGAGCGGCAGGATAGCCATGGTCCAACGTTGCTGACCATGACGCAACATGTAGGCTGAGAAGCTGGTAGAAGAACGAGGTGTGATGTTGTATTTGTAAACGACGTCTTCCAGCTGCTCGTCCCAAGGTCCATTGTCATCCGACAGCTTCCGGATGGTTAGCGTGATTGCCCCATGCATACGTTCGACCTGACCTTGTGTCTGCGGCCGATATGGGGCCCCATTCTCAATCTGAATGTTGAAGTAGGCTGCCACCTCTGCGAACGTCCCTGCAAATTGCGAGCCATTGGCGCACTGGATGATTTCGCACCCACCTCCTCGATAGATGACCTCTTTGTTCAGGAACGCTGTGGCGTGTGCTGCGTCAGCCTTGGAGACCGCCTGAGCCATGACCCACTTGGTCATGTGGTCAATGCCGAGGATCTAGTACATGTTCTTGCGTTGGGTGAGGTGAAGGGGCCATGAAAGTCAATCACAGCCCTCTCCATTGGTGCGCCGAGGTGGGCTCACACAAAACAAGGCTGGTGGATCCGTTGGCGATGGTGATGGCAGATGCAGATTCCACGTGTTGTGATGACCTCCCCAGTCTGCTTCTTCAGTCCCACCCAGTACACCTGTGGGACGAGAGTCTCATATATGGTGGCGGATCGTGCGTGCATGTGGTCATGCTTTTGCATGATCAGTTGTCCCACAATGGCACTGGTGTGCACCAGCGCAGTGGGTATGCATCGTCTTCACGCCTCCAGAGTTGCCCCTCCAACCACACGTACTTGTCGAGTGTGGCCTTGGCATCGGAGCGAGTGTGGACATCCGGGTAGATTTCCACCATGGTGCGGCCACCGGATAGGATTTGGGCTCGTGCCCAATTGGACCACTCGTACGTTTTGATGGCTGGCTCCTACTGCCAGTGCTCCTGGTCGCCTCCAGGCGCCAGGGCCATAGGCAACGCCGCAGCTCCTCAAATGACTCTGGTGGCAGAGGTTCTTTTCCACTAGCAGACTCCGCCTAATGCTGCTCATCACCCGCCCCTGGTGGGAGGGCGTCAGTCCGTGTGCGCCTGGAGGAACTGCGCGTGATGGCTGGGTTTGCCGTGCCTGTGGAGGTCGTTGTGGTTGGACGCCGGATGCGGGATGAAGTGCGCCGCGTGGTAGCTGGAGGCATGGCAGGTGCTGCATCAGCGGCTGGCGTGCTTGCCCTGGTGGGATGGAATCCTGCAGGCGTAGACTCAGGGATGGCCGGTGGATCATC
>SZWC01000751.1:312826-354366 GCA_023375785.1 Penium margaritaceum
CAGGGTGTTGATTTGCAACAGGGTGTTGATTTGTGACAGGGTGTTGATGTGCGACAGGGTCTTGATTTGCGACAGGGTGTTGATTTGCGACAGGGTGTTGATCAGCGACAGGGTGTACATTTGTGACAGGGTGTAGATTTGCGACAGGGCGTAGACTTGCGACAGGGTGTTGATTTGCAACAGGGTGTTGATTTGCGACAGGGTGTTGCTTTGCAATGGGATGTTGACTTGCGACAGGGTGTTGATTTGCAACAACGTGTTGATTTGCAACAGGGTGTTGATGTGCAATTGGGTGTTGATTTGAGACGTGTTGATTTGCGACAAGGTGTTGATTTGCGACAAGGTGTTGATTTGTGACAGATTGTTGATTTATGATAGGGTGATGATTTGCGATAGGGTGTTGATTTGCGATAGGGTGTTGATTTGTGACAGGGTGTTGATTTGTGACAGGGTGTTAATTTGCGACAGGGTGTTAATTTGCGACAGGGTGTTGATTTGCGACAGGGTGTTGATTTGTGACAGGGTGTTGATTTGTGACAGGGTGTTGATTTGCGACAGGGTGTTAATGTGCGACAGAGTCTTGATTTGCGACAGGGTGTTGATTTGCGACAGGGTGTTGATTTGCGACAATGTGTTGATTTGCGATAGGGTGTTGATTTGGGACAGGGTGTTGATTTGCGACAGGGTGTTAATTTGCGACAGGGTGTTGATTTGCGACAGGGTGTTGATTTGCGACAGGGTATTGATTAGCGACAGGGTGTTGATTTACGATAGAGTGTTAATTTGCGGTCGAGTGTTGATTTGCGATAGGATGTTGATTTGCAACAAGGTGTTGATTTACGACAATGTCTTGATTTGCGACAGGATGTTGATTTGCGACAGGTGTAAATTTGCGACATGGTATTGATTTGCGACAGGGTGTTGATTTGTGACAGGGTGTTCGTTTGCGACAAGGTGTTCATTTGCGACAAGGTGTTGATTTTGGAACGGACAGTTGATTTGCGATGGGGTGTTGATTTGCGACTGGGTGTTGATTTGAGACAGTGTGTTGATTTGCAACAAGGTGTTGATTTGCGACAGGGTGCTGATTTTGCAATAAGGTGTTGAATTGCGACAGGGTTTGATTTGCGACAGGATTTTTATTTGCGAGATCGTGTTAAATTGCGACAGGGTGTTGATTTGCGGCAATGTATTGATTTGCGACATGGTGTTGATTTGCGACAGGGTGCTGATTTGCGACAGGGTGTTGATTTGCGACAGGGTGTTGATTTGTGACAAGGTGTTGATTTGCGACAGGGTGTTTATTTGCGACAGGATGTTGATTTGCGATATGGTATTGAGTTGCGACACGGTGTTGATTTGCGATAGGGTCCGGATTTGTGACGGGGTATTGGTTCTCGACAGGGTGTTGATTTGCAATAGAGTGTTGATTTGCGACAGGGTGTTTAATTGCGAAAGTGTGTCAATTTTTGACAGGGTGTTGATTTGCGACAAGGCATTGATTTGCGAAAGGTACTGATTTGCAACAGGGTGTTGATTTGCAACAAGGTGTTGATTTGTGACAGGGTGTTGATTTGCAACTGGGTGTGGATTTGCGACAAGGTGTTGATTTGCAACAAGGTATTCATTTGCGACAGGGTGTTGATTTGCGACAGGGTGTTCATTTGCGAGATGTTGTTGATTTGCAAGAGGGTGTTGATTTGCGACAGGGTGTTGATTTGCGACATGGGTTTTGATTTGTGACAGGGTGCTGATTTGCAAAAGGGTGTTAATTTGCGACATGGTTTTGATTTGCCACAAGGTGTTGATTTACGACAAGGCATTGATTTGCGACAAGGTGTTGATGTGCGACAGGGTGTCGATTTCCACCAGGGTGTTGAATTGCACATGGTGTTGATTTACAGCAGGGTGTTGATTTGCAACAAGGTATTGATTTGCGACAGGGTGTTTATTCGCAACAAAGTGTTGATTTGCAAGAGGGTGTTGATTTGCGACAGGGTGCTGATTTGCGACCGGGTGTTGATTTGTAATAGGGTGTTTACTTGCAACAGAGTGTTGATTTGGGACAAGGTGTAGATTTTCGACAATGTGTTGATTTGCGACAGGGTGTTGATTTGCGACAGGGGGCTGATTTGCAACATGGTGTTGATTTGCAACAGGGTGTCAATTTGTGACAGGATGTTGATTTGTGACAGTGTGTTGATTTACGACAAGGTGTTGATTTGCGACAGTGTGTTGATTTGCGATAGGGTGTTGATTTGCAACAGGGTGTTGATTTGCGACGGGGTGTTGATTTATGACATGGTGTTGATTTGCCACAGGGTGCTGATTTGCGTCAGGATGTTCATTTGCAACAGGGTGTTGATTTGCGACAGGGTGTTGATTTGCGACAGGGTGTTGATTTGCAACACGATATTGATTTGCGACATGGTGTTTAGTTGTGACACGGTGTTGATTTGCGATAGGGTCTGGATTTGCGACAGGGTATTGATTTGCGACAGGGTGTTGATTTGCAACAGAGTGTTAACATGCGACAGGGTGTTGAATTGCGAAGGGTGTCAATTTGTGACAGGGTGTTGATTTGCGACAATGTGTTTATTTGCAAAATGTATTCATTTGCGACATGGTGTTGATTTGCGACAGGGTGTTGATTTAAGACAGGGTGTTGATGTGCAGCAGGGTGTGGATTTGCGACAGGGTGTTGATTTGCAACAATGTATTGATTTGCGATAGGGTGTTGATTTGCGATAGGGTGTTGATTTGCGAGAGGCTGTTGATTTGCGATAGGGTGTTGACTTGCGACAGGGTGTTGATTTGCGACAGGGTGTTGATTTGCGACAAGGTGTTGATTTGCAACAAGGTGTTCATTTGCAACAAGGTGTTGATTTGTGACAGGGTGTTGATTTGTGACAGGGTGTTTATTTGCGACATGGTATTTATTTGCGACAAGGTATTGATTTGCGACAAGGTGTTCATTTGCAACAAGGTGTTGATTTGTGACAGGGTGTTGATTTGTGACAGGGTGTTTATTTGCGACATGGTATTTATTTGCGACAAGGTATTGATTTGCGACAAGGTGTTCATTTGCGACAAGGTGTTGATTTGCGACAAGATGTTGATTTGCGCCAGGGTGTTGAATTGCACAGGGTATTGATTTGCGGCATGATATTGATTTGCGGCAAGGTGTTCATTTGCGACAAGGTGTTGATTTGCGACAAGATGTTGATTTGCGCCAGGGTGTTGAATTGCACAGGGTATTGATTTGCGGCATGATATTGATTTGCGGCAAGGTGTTCATTTGCGACAGGGTGTTGATTCGCAACATGGTGTTGATTTGCAAGAGGGTGTTGATTCGCAATAGGGTGCTGATTTGGGAAGGGGTGTTGATTTGTAATAGGGTGTTTATTTGCGACATAGTGTTGATTTGCGACATGGTGTTGATTTGAGACATGGTGTTGATTTGCGGCAGGGTGTTGATTTGCGACAGGGTGTTGATTTGTGACAGGGTGTTGATTTGTAACAAGGTGTTCACTTGCGATAGGGTGTTAGTTTGGGTTAATGTGTTTATTTGGGACAGGGTGTTTGCGACAGGGTATTGATTTGTGACAAGGTGTTGATTTGCAACAAGGTGTTGATTTCTATGTTTTACTCCTACTTGCCCGCTAAGTCGGGAAATCCGGCAGTCGGAGAGTAGAGTCAGAGACTACCTACTCCAGGTCGGTGAAGTCTCTACACGGAAAAGTGTGGAAGCCAGGGCGGGCCTCAGGGAACTGGCTTGCTTTCCTTGAATGTTAGTACAAAACCTGGTCGCTGACACAAAACATGTCCAAGCGTTGTACATGTAAGGATGCATGTTGCAACCTGCTTGCGCCCTACTTGCACGCTACTTGTGTGCTAGGTGCGCCTCAGTTGGAGACTAGCTACGCCATAGTTGTACCCTAGTTGCACCCTAGTTCCGTCCTACTTGTGCCTCATTTGTGCCCTGGTTACGCCGTAGTTGCGCCGTAGTTGAGCCCTAGTTGCGCCCTAGTTGCGCCCAAGTCGCGCCCTAGTCGTGCCCTAGTTGCGCCCTAGTTGCGCCCTAGTTGTGCCCTAGTTGCGTCCAGGTTGCGCCCTAGTTGCGCCCTAGTTGCCCCCATTTGCGCCCTAATTACGCCCTGGTTGCGCCCCTGTTGCGCCCTAGTTGAGCCCTAGTTGCGCCCTAGTTGCGTCCAAGTCGCGCCCTAGTTGCGCCCTAGTCGCGTCCTAGTTGCCCCCTAGTTGCGCACTAGTTGCACCCTAGTTGCGCCCTAGTTGCGCCCTAGTTGCGCCCTAGTTGTGCCCTAGTTGCATCCTAGTTGCGCCCTAATTGCGCCCTAGTTGCCCCCTAGTTGCGCCCTTGTTGTGCCCGGGTACCCTAGTTACGCCCTAGTTGCGCCCTACTTGCACCCTAGTTGCACCCTAGTTACGCACTAGTTGCGCCCTAGTTGCGTCCTAGTTGCGCCCTAGTTACACCCTAGTTACGCCCTACTTGCGCCCTTCTGGCGCCTACTTGCGCCCTAGTTGCGCCTCAGTTGGACACTAGCTACGCCCTAGTTGTCCCCTAGTTGCGCCCTAGTTACACCCTAGTTACGCCCTACTTGCGCCCTTCTGGCGCCTACTTGCGCCCTAGTTGCGCCTCAGTTGGACACTAGCTACGCCCTAGTTGTCCCCTAGTTGCGCCCTAGTTGCGTCCTACTTGCGCTTCAGTTGCGCCTTAGTTACACCCTGGTTGCGCCCAACTTGCACACTAGTTGCACCCTAGTTGTGCCCTAGTTGCACCCTAGTTGCATCCTAGTTGCACCCTAGTTGCACCATAGGTAGTTGCACCCTATTTGCGCCCTCGTTGCGCCCTCATTGCGCCCTAGTTGCACCCTAGTTCCACCCTAGTTGCGCCCTAGTTGCACCCTAGTTGCATCCTAGTTGCGCCCTAGTTGTGCCCTAGTTACGCCCTAGTTGCGCCCTAGTTGAGCCCTAGTTGCGCCTTAGTTGCGCCTTAGTTGTGCCCTAGTTGCACCCTGCCTGCGCCCTACTTGCGTCCTAGTCGCGTCCTAGTTGCGCCCTACGTGCGTCCTAGATGCGTCCTAGTTGCGCACTAGTTGCGCCCTTCTAGCGCCCTTATTGCACCCTACCTACGCCCTATTGGTGCCCTACATGCGCCCTAATTGCGCCTCACTTGGGCACTAGCTACGCCCTATTTGTACCCTAGTTGCGCCGTAGTTGCGTCCTACTTGTGCCCTACTTGCATCCTAGTTGCGCCTTAGCTGCGCCCTAGTTGCACCATAGTTGCGCCCTAGTTGTGCCCTAGTTGCGCCCTAGTTACGCCCTAGTGGCGCCCTAGTTGCGCCCTATTTGCGCCCTAGTTGCGCCCTTGTTACGTCCTTGTTGCGCTCTCGTTGCGCCCTCGTTGCGCCCTAGTTGCGCCCTTGTTGTGCCCCACTTACGCCGTAGTTGCGCCCTACTTGTGCCCTACTTGCGCCCTCGTTGCGCCCTAGTTGCGCCCTTGTTGTGCCCCACTTACGCCGTAGTTGCGCCCTACTTGTGCCCTACTTGCGCCCTACTTGTGCCCTAGTTGCACCCTACTTGCGCCCTTGTTGCGCCCTAGTTGCGCCCTAGTTGCGCCCTAGTTGCGCCCTAGTTGCGCCCTAGTTGCGCCCTTGTTGCGCCCTAGTTGCACCCCAGTTACGCCCTACTTGCACCCTAGTTGCACCCTAGGTGCGCCCTAGTTGCACCCTAGACGCAACCTAGTTGCGCCCTAGTTGCACCCAAGTTGCGCCCTAGTTGCACCCTACTTGCGCCCTTATTGCACCCTACTTGCGCCCTATTGGCACCCTACTTGCACCCTAGTTGTGCCTTAGTTGGAAATTAGCTACGCCCTAGTTGTGCCCTAGTTGCGCCCTAGTTGCGTCCTACTTGCGCCCTACTTGCGCGCTAGTTGCGCCTTAGTTGTGCCATAGTTGTGCCGAACTTGCGCACTACTTGCACCCTAGTTGCGCCCTAGTTGCGCCCTTCTTGTGCCCTAGTTGCGCTCTAGTTGCACTATAGTTGCGCTCTAGTTGCACCCTACTTGGGGCCTAGTTGCGCCCTAGTTGCACTATAGTTGCGCTCTAGTTGCACCCTACTTGCGCCCAAGCTGCGCCTAAGTTGCGCCCTAGTTGCACCCAACTTGCAAACTAGTTGCACCCTAGTTGCGCCCTGGTTACGCCCTAGTTGCGCCCTAGTAGCGCCCTAGTTGCACCCTAGTTGCGCCCTTGTTGCGCCCTCGTTGCGCACTCATTGCGCCCTAGTTGTGCCCTAATTGCGCCCTAGTTGCGCCCTAGCTACGCCTTAGTGTGCCCTAGTTGCGCCCTAGTTACGCCCTAGTTGTGCCCTAGTTGCGCCCTAGTTGCGCCCTAGTTGCGCCCTAGTTGCGCCCTAGTTGCGCCCTAGTTGCAGCCTACTTGCGCTCTAGTGGTGCCCTAGTTGCGCCTTAGTTGTGCCCTAGTTGTGCCCTACTTGTGTCCTACATGCGCCCTACTTGCGCCCTAGTTGCGCCCTACTTGCGTCCTAGTTGCGTCCTAGTTGCGCTCTAGTTGTGTCCTAGTTGCACCCTTCTTGCGCCCTCATTGCACCCTACGTACGGCCTACTGGCGCCCTACTTGCGCCCTCGCTGCACCTCAGTTGGGCAGTAGCTACGCCCTAGTTGTGCCCTAGTTGCGCCCTAGTTGCGTCTTGCTTGCACCCTACTTGTGCCCTAGTTGCACCCTAGTTGCGCCCTACTTGCACCATAGTTGCGCCCTAGTTGCGCCCTAGTTGCGCCCTAGTTCCGCCCTAGTTGCGCCCTACTTGCGCACTAGTTGCACCCTACTTGCGCCCTACTTGCACCCTACTTGCGCCCTAGTTGTGCCTCAGTTGGGCACTAGCTACGCCCTAGTTGTACCATTGTTGCGCCCTAGTTGTGTCCTACTTGTGCCCTACTTGCGCCCTAGTTGCGCCCTAGTTGACCCGAAACTTGGCATTCATGTCACATTTCATGTTCCTAATTCAAATCCACCCACATGTTTTATTTCCATTCACTCCTTATGTAACTTACAGCATCAGAGTTTTTAATCTATTGATTGCACTTTTTCCCAGGTCCATAGCCTATCTTGCTTCGGTGCCAGTCCCCAACCCCAAAAAAAAAGGATAGGTCACGACAGGCTCCCTGCCGCCACACGTGACAGATAAAATATTGCCGCTCGTGTTCAGCACCTTTTGTCCACCGTTTTTCGTCCACCGTCACCGCGTCTACTGTCCACCGTCATCGTGTCCGCTGTACAGCGTCTAGCGCGTCTTCTATCTAGCGTCTAACGCGTCTTCTGTCCAGTGTCTAGCGCGTCTATTGTCCAGCGTCTAGCGCGTCTACTGTACAATGTCAGCAGTCCAGCCTCTATCGTCCATCATCTACCGTCCATCCTCTTCCGTCCATCCTCTACCGCCAAGCGTCCACCATTTAGCGGTTGACAGGAGAAAANAGGCGTCGGCCGACCTAGACACCAGGTCCAGGTCGACAGGCCGACCCTCGACCCAGCACGCAGGGTCGAGAGTCAAGAGCAACATAGACTTGCGCCCTACATGCGCTCTACTTGCGTCTTACTTGCGCCCTACTTGCGTCCTACTTGCGCTCTAGTTGCGCCCTAATGGCACCCTAGTTGCACCCTATTTGTGTCCTACTTACGCCATAGTTGCGCCCTACTTGCGCCCTATTTGCGCCATACTTGTGCCCTAGTTGCGCCCCACTTGCGCCCTAGTTGCGCCCTAGTTGTGCCTAAATTGGGCAGTAGCTACGCCCTAGTTGCACCCTAGTTGCACCCTGGTTGCGCCCTACTTCCGCCTTACTTGTGCCTTACTTGCGCCCTACTTGTGCCCTACTTGCGCCCTACTTGCACCCTAGTTGCACCGGACTTGCGCCCTAGTTACGTCCGAGTTGCGCCTCAATTGGGCAGTAGCTACGCTCTAGTTGCACCCTAGTTGATCCTTGTTGTGCCCGAGTTGCGCCCTAGTTGCGCCTTACTTGCGCCCTAGTTGCACCCTAGTTGCGTCCTAGTTGCGCCCTGCTTGCACCCTAGTTGTGTCATAGTTGCGCCCTAGTTGCAACCTACTTGCGTCCTACGTAGGCCCTACATGCACCCTGGTTGCGTCCTAGTTGCGCCCGACCTACGTCCTACTTGCGTCCTACTTGTGCCCTACTTGCGCCCTACTTGCGCCCTACTTGCACCCTAGTTGCACCCTAGTTGTGCCTTTGTTACGCCCTACTTGCATCCTACTTGCGCCCTATTGCTCCCTAGTTGCGCCCTACTTGCACCCTAGTTATGCCCTACTTGCGTCCTAGTTGTGCCCTAGTTCCGTCGCAGCTGGGCACTAGCTACACCCTAGTTGCGCCCTAGTTGCACCCTAGTTGTGCCTAATTGTGCCCTACTTGCGTCCTACTTGTGCCCTAGTTGCGCCGTAGTTGCGCCCTAGTTGCGCCCAAGTTGCGTCCTGGTTGCCTCTCAGTTCGGCACTAGCTACGCCCTAGTTGCGCGCTAGTTGTGAACTAGTTGCGCCCTAGTTACATCCTAGTTGCGCCCTAGTTACATCCTAGTTGCGCCCTAGTTACATCCTAGTTGCGCCCTAGTTACATCCTAGTTGCGCCCTAGTTACATCCTAGTTGCGCCCTAGTTGTGCCTAAATTGGGCAGTAGCTACGCCCTAGTTGCGCGCTAGTTGTGAACTAGTTGCGCCCTAGTTACATCCTAGTTGCGCCCTACTTGCACCCTACTTGCGCCCTAGTTGCGTCCTAGTTGCGCCCTAGTTACGCCCCACTTGTGCCCTGCTTGCGTCCTAGTTGCGCCCAAGTAGCGTTCTAGTTGCGCCCTACTTGAACCCTACTTGCACTCTACTTGCACCCTAGTTAAGCCCTAGTTGCACCCTAGTTGCACCCTACTTGCATCCTACTTGCGCCCTACTTGCGTCCTAGTTGCGCCCTAGTTGCGGCCTTGTTGCGGACGTAACTCCCGAGCCTCCCCGTGCGAAATGCTGAAGAGCCGCATGACCGCACACTGGCTGCAGATGCCCACTGTGGACACCTTCTCCGCCAACACAGCTACCGCCCGCTAGGCATAGCTCTCTTGCGCCTCGGCCACACAGCGGCGTGGGCCCTGAGCCGGGCAAATCCTAGCCAGCCGGGCGAGGAAGACTCAAGACCGATCCCCCAGGCCGCCCAGAGTTTCCCACGCCAGGGGGCGCATAAAGTACGCACAGCGTGGAGTCTCGCCATATTTGGCACACTTCACCGCCTCGGCCGCCTCCTTCGCTTTTCACGTTCCGTGGCCCTCGCTCGGTGCACGTCCACTGTTGTGACTTCGAGCACACAAAATGTGCCATTCTTCCGATCCTCCGGTGACAGGTCAGACCACAGCTCCCCCACTCCCCCCGGCAACGGCAGGATCCCCTCATGTTCCAACTACACTGGCAGCCAGTGCTCCCTGCATATGTTGGCAAGCTCCTCGTAAATGGAATGGTGGACGTGCTGTGTCGCGCCACCCTAACGCTGCCATCATGTGACAGCAGCTGGGTCCAAACTATCCATCTTGGCAAGAACAAGGTGGGGCACCGACAACTCGAGCCATATCTGAGTATGAAGGCAGAAGTCCTCTCGACTAAACGCAATGCCTTGCGCAGCAGCCTGGGCAGTGCCGACACCACCTCAGCCCACATTGGAGCAAGGAAGTGAAGCTCACGGTCCGTAGGGAGTAAGGGGCCAAAATCCATAGAAAGGGCCTGAAGCACAGATCCCGTCGCGCAAGCGTAGGCCAGAGGGGCCAAGTCCCTGGCACCCAGCAGCCCCACCCCTCCAAAGGTGAATGGGAGCTGGACCCGTTGACGCGCTGGCATCTGTAGGTTGAAGCTCGTCGATCCCTTCATAGCTGCCTAACGACCCGGAGGAGCAGGAGCACTACCTCTTACACCTCCATGTCAAATCGGTGCAGCACCGCAAGCCAATGTGCCTCGGTTTGTAGTACACGCACCTAGAAGTCTACTCGCGGCACCACACAGAAGCGGAGGAGTGTCATCGCTGCCTGCACCTCCTCCATCCTACCTATTTGTGCCAAGCCACACACTTGCTCCTGAAGCCACCGGTATGCCCACAACACCTGAAAGGACTCAGAGCCGGCTGGGCAGCCCAGCACCAAAACCCCGTCACGCCCACATGGGAGCTTAACTAGTGTCCACGTGACCCTCTCCTCCGACTGTTGAATTAGAAGACACTTTTGCGGTTGGATCTGCAAGCCTCGGAGTGTTGCTGCCTCGACCATGGCCGCTAAGCACGTCCAGACAAGGTGTTCATTTGTGACAAGGTGTTGATTTGCGACAAGGTGTTGATTTGCAATAGGGTGTTGATTTCCGAGAGGGTGTTGATTTGGAGCAGGGTGTTGATTTGCAACAGGGTGTTGATTTGCGATAGGGTGTTGATTTGCAACAGGGTGTTGATTTGTGACAGGGTGTTGATGTGCGACAGGGTCTTGATTTGCGACAGGGTGTTGATTTGTGACAGGGTGTTGATTAGCGACAGGGTGTACATTTGTGACAGGGTGTAGATTTGCGAAAGGGCGTAGACTTGCGACAGGGTGTTGACTTGCAACAGGGTGTTGATTTATGACAGGGTGTTGCTTTGCAATGGGATGTTGACTTGCGACAGGGTGTTGATTTGCAACAACGTGTTGATTTGCAACAGGGTGTTGATTTGCAATTGGGTGTTGATTTGCGACGTGTTGATTTGTGACAAGGTGTTGATTTGCGACAAGGTGTTGATTTGTGACAGATTGTTGATTTATGATAGGGTGATGATTTGCGATAGGGTGTTGATTTGCGATAGGGTGTTGATTTGTGACAGGGTGTTTATTTGTGACAGGGTGTTGATTTGCGACAGGGTGTTAATGTGCGACAGAGTGTTAATTTGCGACAGGGTGTTGATTTACGACAGGGTCTTGATTTGCGACAATGTGTTGATTTGTGATAGGGTGTTGATTTGGGACAGGGTGTTGATTTGCGACAGGGTGTTAATTTGCGACAGGGTGTTGATTTGCGACAGGGTGTTGATTTGCGACAGGGTGTTGATTAGCGACAGGGTGTTGATTTTCGATAGAGTGTTAATTTGCGATCGAGTGTTGATTTGCAATAGGATGTTGATTTGCAACAAGGTGTTGATTTACGATAAGGTCTTGATTTGCGACAGGGTGTTGATTTGCGACAGGTGTAAATTTACGACATGGTATTGATTTGCGACAGGGTGTTGATTTGTGACAGGGTGTTCGTTTGCGACAAGGTGTTCATTTGCGACAGGGTGTTGATTTTGGAACGGACAGTTGATTTGCGATGGGGTGTTGATTTGCGACAAGGTGTTGATTTGCGACAAGGTGTTGATTTGCGACAAGGTGTTGATTTGCGACAAGGTGTTGATTTGCGACAAGGTGTTGATTTGCGACAAGGTGTTGATTTGCGACAGGGTGTTGATTTTGGAACGGACAGTTGATTTGCGATGGGGTGTTGATTTGCGACTGGGTGTTGATTTGAGACAGTGTGTTGATTTGCAACAAGGTGTTGATTTGCGACAGGGTGCTGATTTGCAACAAGGTGTTGAATTTTGATAGGGTTTTCTTTGCGACAGGGTGTTCATTATCGATAGGGTGTTGATTTGTGGCAGGATTTTTATTTGCGAGATGATGTTAAATTGCGACAGGGTGTTGATTTGCGGCAATGTATTGATTTGCGACATGGTGTTGATTTGCGACAGGGTGCTGATTTGCGACAGGGTGTTGATTTGCGACAGGGTGTTGATTTGCGACAAGGTGTTGATTTGTGACAGGGTGTTTATTTGCGACAGGATGTTGATTTGCGACATGGTGTTGAGTTGCGACACGGTGTTGATTTGCGATAGGGTCCGGATTTGTGACGGGGTATTTGTTCGCGACAGGGTGTTGATTTGCAATATAGTGTTGATTTGCGACAGGGTGTTGAATTGCAAAAGTGTGTCAATTTTCGTCAGGGTGTTGATTTGCGACAAGGTATTGATTTGCGAAAGGTACTGATTTGCAACAGGGTGTTGATTTGCGACAAGGTGTTGATTTGTGACAGGGTGTTGATTTGCAACAGGGTGTGGATTTGCGATAAGGTGTTGATTTGCAACAAGGTATTCATTTGCGACAGGGTGTTGATTTGCGACAGGGTGTTCATTTGCGAGATGCTGTTGATTTGCAACAGGGTGTTGATTTGCGACAGGGTGTTGATTTGCAACATGGGTTTTGATTTGTTACAGGATGCTGATTTGCAACAGGGTGTTAATTTGCGACATGGTTTTGATTTGCCACAAGGTGTTGATTTGCGACAAGGCATTGATTTGCGACAAGGTGTTCATGTGCGACAGGTTGTCGATTTCCACCAGGGTGTTGAATTGCACATGGTATTGATTTACAGCAGGGTGTTGATTTGCAACAAGGTGTTGATTTGCGACAGGGTGTTGATTCGCGACAGGGTGTTGATTTGCAAGAGGTTGTTGATTTGCGACAGGGTGCTGATTTGCGACCGGGTGTTGATTTGTATTAGGGTGTTTACTTGCAACAGAGTGTTGATTTGGGACAAGGTGTTGATTTTCGACAATGTGATGATTTGCGACAGGGTGTTGATTTGCGACAGGCTGTTGCTTTTGCGACAGGTAGTTGATTTGCGACAGGATGTTGATTTGCGACAGGATGTTGATTTGCGACCAGTTCTTTGATTTGCGACAGGGTGTTGATTTGTGACAAGGCGTTGATTTGCGGCAATGCGTTGATTTGCCACACGGTGTTGATTTGCAACAAGGTGTTGAGTTACGACAAGGTGTTGATTTGTAACAAGCTCATAATTTGGGACAAGGTCATGATTTGGGACAAGCAATTGATATACAACAATGCGTTGTTATGTGACAAGTCTTTGAACTATAGCAAGGCTTTGATTTGCAACAATGTGTTTATTTGCGTCCTACTTGTGCCTTAGTTGTGCCCTACTTGCATCCTAGTTGCGTCTTAGTTGTGCCCTAGTTGCGCCCTAGTTGCGCCCTTCTTCCGCCCTTGTTGCACCCTACTTACACCCTATAGGCGCCCTACTTGCACCCTACTTGCGCCCTTCTGGTGCCCTACTTGCGCCCTACTGGCGCCCTACTTGCGCCCTAGTTGTGCCCTAGTTGCACCCTTGTTGCGCGTTAGTTGTGCCCTAGTTGCACCCTACTTGCGCCCTAGTTGCGCCCTACTTGCACCCTAGTTGGGTCTTAATTGCGCCCTAGTTGCACCGTACTTGCGCCCTTCTTGCGCCCTTATTGCACCCTACTGGCGCCCTACTTGCGCCTTAGTTGCACCTCAGTTGGACACTAGCTACGTCCTAATTGTCCCCTAGTTGTGCCCTAGTTACGTCTTCCTTGTGCCCTACTTGCATCCTAGTTGCACCCTAGTTGTGTCCTACTTGCACCCTAGTTGCGCCCTAGTTGCGCCCTAGTTGCATCCTAGTTGCGCCCTAGTTGCGCCCTGGTTGCGCACAAGTTGCAACCTATTTGCGCCCTACTTGCACCCTGCTTGCGCCCTAGTTGCGCCTCAGTTGGGAACTAGCTACGCCCTAGTTGTACCATAGTTGCGCCCTAGTTGCATCCTACTTGTGCCCAATTTGCGCCCTAGTTGCGCCTTAGTTTCTCCCTAGTTGTGCCCTAGTTGTGCCCTAGTTGCGCCCTAGTTACGCCCTAGTTGCGCCCTAGTTGCGCCCTAGTTGCGCCCTAGTTGCGCCCTAGTTGCACCCTAGTTGCGCCCTAGTTGCCCCCAGTTGCGCCCTAAGTGCGCCCTAGTTGCGCCCTAGTTGCGCCCTAGTTACACCCAAGTCGCACCCTAGTCGCGTCCTAGTCGCGCCCTAGTTGCGCCCTAGTTGCGCACTAGTTGCACCCTAGTTGCGCCCTAGTTGTACCCTAGTTGCGTCCTAGTTGTGCCCTAGTTGCGCCCTAGTAGCATCCTAGTTGCGCCCTAGTTGTCCCCAGTTGCGTCCTAATTGCGGCCTAATTGCGCCCTAGTTGCGTCCTAGTTGCGCCCTCGTTGCGCCCAAGTCGCACCCTAGTCGCGCCCTAGTCGCGCCCTAGTCGCGCCCTAGTCGCGCCCTAGTTGCGCCCTAGTTGTACCCTAGTTGCGTCCTAGTTGTGCCCTAGTTGCGCCCTAGTAGCATCCTAGTTGCGCCCTAGTTGTCCCCAGTTGCGTCCTAATTGCGGCCTAATTGCGCCCTAGTTGCGTCCTAGTTGCGCCCTCGTTGCGCCCAAGTCGCACCCTAGTCGCGCCCTAGTCGCGCCCTAGTTGCGCCCTAGTTGTGCGCTAGTTGCACCCTAGTTGCGCCCTAGTTGCGCCATAGTTGCGCCCTAGTCGTGCCCTAGTTGCGTCCTAGTTACGCCCTAGATGTGCCCTAGTTGCCCCCTAAATGCGCCCTAGTTGCGCCCGGGCACCCTAGTTGCGCCCTAGGTGCGCCCTACTTGCACCCTAGTTGCACCCTAGTTACGCACTAGTTGCACCCTAGTTGCGTCCTAGTTGCGCCCTAGTTGCCCCCTTGCTGCGCCCTTCTTGCACCCTACTGGCGCCTACTTTCGCCCTAGTTGCGCCTCAGTTGGGCACTAGCTACGCCCTAGTTGTCCCCTAGTTACACCCTTAGTTGCGTCCTACTTGCGCCCTAGTTGCGCCTTAGTTGCGCCCTAGTTGCGCCCAACTTGCACACTAGTTGCACTCTAGTTGCACCCTAGTTGAGCCCTACTTGCACCCTAGTTGTGCCCTAGTTACACCCTAGTTGCGCCCTAGTTGCGTCCTAGTTGCGCCCTTGCCGCGCCCTAGTTGCGCCCTAGTTGCGCCCTAGTTGCGCCCTAGTTTCACCCTAGTTGCGCCCTAGTTGCCCCGGGTTGCGCCATAATTTCACCCTAGTTGCACCCTAGTGTACCCTAGTTGCGCTCTAGTTGCCCCCTAGTTGCGTCCTAGTTGTGCCCTTGTTGTGCCCTAGTTGTGCCCTAGTTGCACCCTAGTTGCGCCCTAGTTGCGCCCTAGTTGCGCCTAGTTGCGCCCTAGTTGCACCCTTGTTGCGCCTTAGTTGTGCCCTAGTGGCGCCCTACTTGCGCCTACTTGCGCCCTAGTTGCGCCCTACTTGCACCCGAGTTGCGTCTTACTTGCGCCCTAGTTGCACCCTAGTTGCGCCCTTCTTGGGCCCTTATTACACCCTACTTACACCCTACTGGCGCCCTACTTGCGCCCTAGTTGCGCTTCAGCTGGGCACTAGCTACGCCCTAATTGTGCCTTCGTTACGCCCTAGTTGCGTCTTACTTGCGCCCTACTTTTGCCCTAGTTGCACCCTAGTTGCGCCCTACTTGTACCCTAGTTGCGCCCTAGTTGCGCCCTAGTTGTGCCCTGGTTGCGCACAAGTTGCAACCTACTTGCACCCTACTTGCACCCTACTTGCGCCCTTGTTGCGCCTCAGTTGGGGACTAGCTACGCCCTAGTTGTACCCTAGTTGCGCCCTAGTTGCGTCCTACTTGTGCCCTATTTGTGCCATAGTTACGCCTTAGTTACACCCTAGTTGCGCCATAGTTGTACCCTAGTTGCGCCCTAGTTGCGCCCTAGTTGCGCCCTAGTTGTGCCCTAGTTGCGCCCTAGTTGCGCCCTAGTTGCACCCTAGTTACCCCCAGTTGCGCCCTCATTGCGCCCTAGTTGCGCTCTAGTTGCGCCCTAGTTGCGCCCTAGTTGCGCCCAAGTCGTCCTAGTCGCACCCTAGTTGCACCCTAGTTGCGCCCTAGTTTTACCCTAATTGCGTCCTAGTTGCGCCCTAGTTGCGCCCTATTTGCCCCCAGTTGCGCCCTGATTGCGCCCTGGTTGCGCCCTAGTTGCACCCTAGTTGCACCCTAGTTGCGCGTTGTACCTACCCTAATTGCGTCCTAGTTGCGCCCTAGTTGCGCCCTATTTGCCCCCAGTTGCGCCCTGATTGCGCCCTGGTTGCGCCCTAGTTGCACCCTAGTGGCACCCTAGTTGCACCCTAGTTGTATCCTAGTTACGCCCTAGTTGCGCCCTAGTTGCACCCTAGTTGCACCCTAGTTGTGCCCTAGTTGCGCACTAGTTACGCCCTAGTTGCGACCTAGTTGCGCCTTAGTTGTGCCCTAGTTGCGCTCTACATGCGCCCTAGTTGCGCCCTAGTCGCGCCCTAGTTGCACCCTACTTGTGCCCTAGATGCGTCCTAGTTGCGCCCTAGTTGCGCCCTTCTTACGCCCTTATTGCACCCTACTTACGCCCTATTGGCGCCCTACTTGCGCCCTAGTTGCGCCTCAGTTGGGCACTAGCTATGCCCTAGTTGTACCCTAGTTGCGCCTTAGTTGCGTCCTACTTGTGCCGTGCTTGCGCCCTAGTTGCACCTTTGTTGCGCCCTAGTTGCGCCTTAGTTGCACCCTAGTTGCGCCATAGTTGCACCCTAATTGCGCCCTAGTTGCGCCCTATTTGCGCCCTAGTTGCGCCCTAGTTGTGCCCTTGTTGCGCCCTTGTTGTGCCCTCGTTGCGCCCTCGTTGCGCCCTAGTTGCGCCCTAGTTGCGTCCCAGTTGTGCCCCACTTGCACCGTAGTTGCGCCCTACTTGTGCCATACTTGCGCCCTACTTGTGCCCTAGGTGCACCCTAGTTGCACCCTAGTTGCGCCCAAGTTGCGCCCTAATTGCGCCCTAGTTGCGCCCTAATTTCACCCTAGTTGCACCCTAGTTGCGCCCTAGTTTCGCCCTAGTTACGCCCTACTTGCGCCCTCGTTGCACCCTAGTTTTGGCCTAGTTGCGCCCTAGCTGCGCCCTAGTTGCGCCCTAGTCGCGCCCTAGTTGCGCCCTAGTTGCGCCCAAGTTACGCCCTAGTTGCACCCTACTTGCGCCCTTGTTGTACCCACGTGCCCCCTACTGGCACCATACTTGCACCCTAGTTGTGCCTTAGTTGGGCACTAGCTACGCCCTAGTTGTGTCCTAGTTGCGCCCTACTTGCGTCCTACTTGCACCCTATTTGTGCGCTAGTTGCGCCTTAGTTGTGCCTTAGTTGCGCCGAACTTGCACACTAGTTGCACCCTAGTTACGCCCTAGTTGCGCCCTGGTTGTGCCATAGTTGCGCTATAGTTGCGCCCTGGTTGCACCCTACTTGCGCCCTAGTTGCACCCTAGTTGCGCTCTAGTTGCACCCTACTTGCGCCCAAATTGCGCCTAAGTTGCGCACTAGTTTAGCCCAACTTGCAAGCTAATTGCACCCTAGTTGCACCCTGGTTGCGCCCTAGTTGCGCCCTAGTTGCGCCCTAGTTGTACCATAGTTGCGCCCTCGTTGCAACCTCGTTGCACCCTAGTTGCACCCTAGTTGCGCCCTAGTTGCGCCCTAGTTGCGCCCTAGTTGCACCCTAATTGCGCCCTAGTTGCACCCTAGTTACGCCCTAGTTTCGCCCTAGTTGCTCCTTAGTTGTGCCCGAGTTGCGCCCTACCTGCGCCCTAGTTGTGCCCTAGTCGCGCCCTAGTTGCACCCTACTTGCGCCCTAGATGCGTCCTAGTTGCGCCCTAGTTGCGCCCTTCTTACGCCCTTATTGCACCCTACTTACGCCCTATTGGCGCCCTACTTGCGCCCTAGTTGCGCCTCAGTTGGGCACTAGCTATGCCCTAGTTGTACCCTAGTTGCGCCCTTGTTGCGCCCTCGTTGCGCCCTCATTGCGCCCTAGTTGCGCTCTAGTTGCGCCCTAGTTGCGCCCTAGCTACGCCCTAGTTGTGCCCCAGTTGCACCCTAGTTGCGCCCTAGTTACGCCCTAGTTGCGCCCTAGTTGCGCCTTAGTTGCGCCGAACTTGCGCACTAGTTGCGCCCTAGTTGCGCCCTAGCTACGCCCTAGTTGTGCCCCAGTTGCACCCTAGTTGCGCCCTAGTTACGCCCTAGTTGCGCCCTAGTTGCGCCTTAGTTGCGCCGAACTTGCGCACTAGTTGCGCCCTAGTTGCGCCCTAGCTACGCCCTAGTTGTGCCCCAGTTGCACCCTAGTTGCGCCCTAGTTACGCCCTAGTTGCGCCCTAGTTGCGCCTTAGTTGCGCCGAACTTGCGCACTAGTTGCGCCCTAGTTGCGCCCTAGCTACGCCCTAGTTGTGCCCCAGTTGCACCCTAGTTGCGCCCTAGTTACGCCCTAGTTGCGCCCTAGTTGCGCCTTAGTTGCGCCGAACTTGCGCACTAGTTGCGCCCTAGTTGCGCCCTAGCTACGCCCTAGTTGTGCCCCAGTTGCACCCTAGTTGCGCCCTAGTTACGCCCTAGTTGCGCCCTAGTTGCGCCTTAGTTGCGCCGAACTTGCGCACTAGTTGCGCCCTAGTTGCGCCCTAGCTACGCCCTAGTTGTGCCCCAGTTGCACCCTAGTTGCGCCCTAGTTACGCCCTAGTTGCGCCCTACTTGCGCCATACTTGCGCCCTACTTGTGCCCTAGTTGCACCCTACTTGCGCCCTAATTGCGCCCTAGTTGCGCCCTAGTTGCACCCTAGTTGCGCCCTAGTTGCACCCTAGTTGCGCCCTAGTTACGCCCTACTTGCGCCCTCGTTGCACCCTAGCTGTGGCCTAGTTGCGCCCTAGCTGCGCCCTAGTTGCGCCCTAGTCGCCCCCTAGTTGCACCCTAGTTGCGCCCTAGTTACGCCCTAGTTGCACCCTACTTGCACCCTTATTGCACCCTACTTGCGCCCTGCTGGCACCATACTTGCACCCTAGTTGTGCCTTAGTTGGACACTAGCTACGCCCTAGTTGTGCCCTAGTTGCGCCCTACTTGCGTCCTACTTGCACCCTATTTGTGCGCTAGTTGCGCCTTAGTTGCGCCTTAGTTGCGCCGAACTTGCGCACTAGTTGCACCCTAGTTACGCCCTAGCTGCGCCCTGGTTGTGCCATAGTTGCGCTCTAGTTGCGCCCTGGTTGCACCCTACTTGCGCCCTAGTTGCGCCCTAGTTGCGCTCTAGTTGCACCCTACTTGCGCCCAAGTTGCGCCTAAGTTGCGCACTAGTTCCGCCAAACTTGCAAACTAATTGCACCCTAGTTGCGCCCTTGGGTGTCCTAGTTGCGCCCTAGTTGCGCCCTAGTTGCACCATAGTTGCGCCCTCGTTGCCGCAATGGCTACTAGGGTACTACTTGTACCCTAGTTGCACCCTAGTTGCGCCCTAGTTGCGCCCTACTTGCACCCTACTTGCGCCCTAGTTGTACCATTGTTGCGCCCTAGTTGCGCCATAGTTACGCCCTGATTACACCCTAGTTGCGCTCTAGTTCTGCCCTAGTTGCGCCCTAGTTGCGCCCTAGTTGCACCGTAGTTGCGCCCTAGTTGCGACCTAGTTGCGCCCTAGTTGCGCCCTAGTCGCGCTCTAGTCGCGTCCTAGTCATGCCCTAGTTGCGCCCTAGTTGCGCCCCTATTGCACCCTACATGCGCACGACTGGCACCCTCCTTGTGCCCTAGTTGTGCCTTATTTGGGTACCAGTTACACCCTAGTTGTGCCCTAGTTGCGTCCTAGTTGCGTCCTACTTGTGCCCTACTTGCGCGCTAGTTGCGTCTTAGTTGCACCTTAGTTGCGCCCAACTTGCACACTAGTTGTACCCTAGTTGCGCCCTAGTTGCGCCCTAATTGTGCCCTAGTTACGACTTAGTTGCGCCCTGGTTGCGCCCCGGTTGCGCCCTAGTTGCGCCCTAGTTGCGCCCTAGTTGCGCCCTAGTTGCGCCCTAGTTGCAACCTATTAGCGTCCTTGGTGTGCCCAAGTTGTGCCCTAGTTGCGCCCTAGTTGCACCCTAGTTGCGCCCTAGTTGCACCCTAGTTGCGCCCTAGTTGCACCCTAGTTACGCCCTAGTTGTGCCCTCATTGCGCCCTCGTTGCGCCCTAGTTGCGCCCTCGTTGCGCCCTTGTTGCGCCCTAATTGCATCCTAGTTGCGCACTAGTTGCGCCCTAGTTGCGTCCTAGTTTCGCCCTAGCTGCGCCCTAGTTGCGCTCTAGTTGCGCCATAGTTCCGCCCTAATTGCGCCCTAGTTGCGCCCTAGTTGCGCCATAGCTACGCCCTAGTTGCGCCCTAGTTGCGCCCTAGTTGCGCCCTTGTTGCGCATTAGTTTTGTCCTAGTTGCGCCCTACTTGCGTCCTACTTGCGCCCTAGTTGCGTCCTTCTTGCACCCTAGTTGCGTCTTAGTTGCGCCCTAGCTGCGCCCTAGTTGTGCCTCAGTTGGGTACTAGCTACGCCCCTGTTGTACCCTACTTGCATCCTAGTTGATCCTACTTGTGCACTATTTGCGCACTAGGTGCGCCTCAGTTGCGCCCTAGTTGCGCCCTAGTTGCGCCCTAGTTGCGGCATAGTTGCGCCCTAGTTGCGCCCTAGTTGCGCCCTAGTTGCGCATTAGTTTCGCCCTAGTTGCGCCCTAGTTGCGCCCGAGTTACGCCCTAGTTGCCCCGAGTTGCGTCCTAATTACGCCCTAGTTTCGTCCTAGTTGCGCCCTAGTTGCGCCCTAGTTGCGCCCAAGTCGCGCCCTAGTCGCGTCCTAGTCGCACCCTAGTTGCGCCCTAGTTGCGCACTAGTTACACTCTAGTTGCGCCCTAGTTGCCCCTTAGTTGTGCCCTAGTTGTGCCCTAGTTGCAACATAGTTGCGCCATAGTTGCGCCCAAGTAGCCTCCAGTTACGCCCTAATTGCGCCCTATTTGCGCCCTAGTTGCGCCCTAGTTGTGCCCTAGTTGCGCCCTAGTTGCGCCCAAGTCGTGTCCTAGTCGCGCCCTAGTCACGCCCTAGTTGTGTCCTAGTTGTGCACTAGTTGCACCCTAATTGCGCCCTAGTTGCGCCCTAGTTCCGCCCTAGTTGCGTCCTAGTTGCGCCCTATTTGTGCCCTAGTTGCGCTCTAGTTGCGCCCTAGTTGCGCCCTATTTGTGCCCTAGTTGCGCTCTAGTTGCGCCCTAGTTGCGCCCTAGTTGCACCCTAGTTACGCCCTAGTTGCGCCCTAGTTGCACCCTAGTTGCGCCCTAGTTGCGCCCTAGTTGCGCCCTTGTTGCGCCTTAGTTGTGCCCTAGTTGCACCCTACTTGCGCCCTACTTGCGCCCTAGCTGCCCCCTACTTGTACCCTAGTTGCGTCTTAGTTGCGCCCTAGTTGCGCCCTAGTTGCGCCCTTCTTGCGCCCTTATTACATCGTACTTACACCCTACTGGGGCCCTACTTGCGCCCTAGTTGCGCCTCAGTTGGGCACTAGCAACGCCCTAATTGTGCCCTAGTTGTGCCCTAGTTGCGTCTTACTTACGCCCTAGTTGGCCCTAGTTGCGCCCTAGTTGCGCCCTAGTTGCGCCCTAGTTGCGCTCTAGTTGCACCCTATTTGCGCCCTTATTGCACCCTACTTGCGCCCTACTAGCACCCTTCTTGCGCCCTAGTTGTGCCTTAGTTGGGCATTATGTACACCCTAGTTGCGCCCTACTTGCACCCTAGTTGCGCCCTAGTTGCGCTCTAGTTGCGCCCTAGTTGCGCCCTAGTCGCGCCCTAGTTGCGCCCTAGTTGTGCCCTAGTTGCGTCTTACTTACGCCCTAGTTGGCCCTAGTTGCGCCCTAGTTGCGCCCTAGTTGCGCCCTAGTTGCGCTCTAGTTGCACCCTATTTGCGCCCTTATTGCACCCTACTTGCGCCCTACTAGCACCCTTCTTGCGCCCTAGTTGTGCCTTAGTTGGGCACTATGTACACCCTAGTTGCGCCCTACTTGCACCCTAGTTGCGCCCTAGTTGCGCCCTAGTTGGGACCTAGTTGTGCCCTTGTTGCGCACAAGTTGCATCCTACTTGCGCCCTTCTTGCACCATACTTGCGCCCTAGTTGCGCCTCAGTTGGACACTAGCTACGCCCTAGTTGAACCCTAGTTGCGCCCTAGTTGCAACCTACTTGTGCCATATTTCCGCCCTAGTCGCGCCTTAGTTGCGTCCTAGTTGCTCCCTAGTGCCCTAGTTGCGCCCTAGTTGCGCCCTAGTTGCGCCCTAGTTGCGCCCTAGTTGCACCCTAGTTCGCCCTAGTTGTGCCCTACGTGTGCCCTAGTTGCCCCCAGTTGCGCCCTAATTGCACCCTAGTTGCGCCCTAGTTGCACCCTAGTTGCGCCCTAGTTGCGCCCAAGTCGCGCCCTAGTCGCGCCCTGTTCGCGCCCTAGTTGCGCCCTAGTTGCGCACTAGTTGCACCCTAGTTGGGCCCTAGTTGCGCCCTAGTTGCGCCCTAGTTGTGCCCTAGTTGCGTCCTAGTTGCGCCCTAGTTGCGCCCTATTTGCGCCCAAGTCGCGCCCTAGTCGCGCCCTAGTCGCGCCCTAGTTGCGCCCTTGTTGCGCACTAGCTGCACCCTAGTTGCGCCCTAGTTGCGCCCTAGTTGCACACCAGTTGTGCCCTAGTTGCGTCCTAGTTGCGCCATAGTTGCGCCCTAGTTGCCCCCTAGTTGCGCCCTAGCTACGCCTGGGCGCCCAGGTTGCGCCCTTGTTGCGCCCTAGTTGCGCCCTACTTGCACGTTAGTTGCACCCTAGTTATGCACTAGTTGCGCCCTAGTTGCATCCTAGTTGCGCGCTAGTTGCACCCTAGTTGCGCCCTACTTGCGCCCTACTGGCGCCTACTTGCGCCCTAGTTGCGCCTCAGCTGGGCACTAGCTACGCCCTAGTTGTCCCTTAGTTGCACCCTTAGTTACGTCATAGTTGCGCCCTAGTTGCGCCTTAGTTGCACCCTAGTTGCGCCCAACTTGCACACTAGTTGCATCGTAGTTGCTTCCTAGTTGCGCCCTAGTTGCGCCCTAGTTACGCCCTAGTTGCGCCCTAGTTACGCCCTAGTTGCGCCCTTGTTGCGCCCTCGTTGCGCCATAGTTGCGCCCTAGTTGCGCCCTAGTTGCACCCTAGTTGCCCCCAGTTGCTCCCTAATTGCGCCCTAGTTGCGCCCTAGTTGCGCCCTAGTTACGCCCTAGTTGCGCCCTAGTTACGCCCTAGTTGCGCCCTAGTTACGCCCTAGTTGCGCCCTAGTTACGCCCTAGTTGCGCCCTAGTTACGCCCTAGTTGCGCCCTAGTTACGCCCTAGTTGCGCCCTAGTTACGCCCTAGTTGCGCCCTTGTTGCACCCTAGTTGCGCCCTAGTTGCACCCTAGTTGTGCCCTAGTTGCGCCCTAGTTGCGCCATAGTTGCGCCTAGTTGCGCCCTAGTTGCGCCTCGTTGCGCCTTAGTTACGCCCTTATTGCGCCTTAGTTGTGCCCTAGTTGCGCCCTACTTGCGCCCTACTTGCGCCCTAGTTGCGCCCTACTTGCAACCTAGTTGCGTCTTAGTTGCGCACTAGTTGCACCCTAGTTGCGTCCTGGTTGCGCCCTATTTGCACCCTGCTTACACCCTACTAGCGCCCTACTTGCGCCCTAGTTGCGCCCTAGTTGCGTCTTACTTGCGCCCTACTTGCGCCCTAGTTGCACCCTAGTTGCGCCCTACTTGCATCCTAGTTGCACCCTAGTTGTGCCCTGGTTGCGCACAAGTTGCAACCTACTTGCACCCTACTTGCACCCTGCTTGCGCCCTAATTGCGCCTCAGTTGGGGACTAGCCACGCCCTAGTTGTACCCTAGTTGCCCCCTAGTTCCGTCCTACTTGTGCCCTATTTGTGCCCTAGTTGCGCCTTAGTTGCGCCCTAGTTGCTCCCTATTTGTGCCCTAGTTGCGTCCGAGTTGCGCCATAGTTGCGCCCTAGTTGCGCCCTAGTTGCACCCTAGTTGCGCCCTAGTTGCGACCTAGTTGTTCCCAAGTCGCGCCCTAGTCGCGCCCTAGTTGCGCCCTACTTGCGCCCTAGTTTCGCACTAGTTGCACCATAGTTGCGCCCTAGTTGCTTCCTAGTTACCCTGGTTACGCCCTAATTGCGCCCTAGTTGCGCCCTAGTTGCGCCCTAGTTGCGCCCTAGTTGCGCCCAAGTCGCGCCCTAGTCGCACCCTAGTCGCACCCTAGTTGCGCACTAGTTGCACCCTAGTTGCGCCCTAGTTGCGCCCTAGTTGCGGCCTAGTTGTGCCCTAGTTGCATCCTAGTTGCGCTCTAGTTGTGCCCTAGTTACCCCCTAGTTGCGCCATTGTTGCGCCCAGGCGCCCTAGTTGCGCCCTAGTTGCGCCCTACTTGCAACCTAGTTGCACCCTAGTTACGCACTAGTTGCGCCCTACTTGCGTCCTAGTTGCGCCCTAGTTGCGCCCTAGTTGCGTCCTACTTGCGCCTTTCTGGTGCGTACTTGCGCCCTAGTTGCGCCTCAGTTGGGCACTAGCTACGCTCTAGTTGTCCCCTTGTTTCGCCCTAGTTGCGTCCTACTTGCGCCCTTGTTGCGCCTTAGGTGCGCCCTAGTTGCACCCAATTTGCACACTAGTTGCACCCTAGTTGCGCCCTAGTTGCGCCCTGGTTGCGCCCTAGTTGCGCCCTAGTTGCGCCCTAGTTACGCCCTAGTTGCACCCTAGTTGCACCCTAGTTGCGCCCTAGTTGCGCCCTAGTTGCGCCCTAGTTGTGCCCTAGTTGCGCCTTAGTTGTGCCCTAGTTGCGCCCTACCTGTGCCTACTTGCGCCCTCGTCGGGCCCTAGTTGCGCCATACTTGCGCCCTAGATGCGTCCTAGTTGCGCCCTAGTTGCGTCCCACTTGTATCGTATTTGCGCCCTGCTTGTGCCCTACTTGCGCCCTTCTTGCACCCTAGTTGTGTCTTAGTTGCACACTACTTGCACCCTAGTTACGCCCTAGTTGCGCCCTAGTTGCACCCTACTTACACCCTACTGGCGCCCTACTTGCGGCCTAGTTGCGCCTCAGTTGGGCACTAGCTACGCCCTAATCGTTCCCTAGTTGCGCCCTAGTTGTTTCTTGCTTGCGCCCTACTTGTGCCCAAGTTGCACCCTAGTTGCGCCCTTCTTGCACCCTAGTTGCGCCCTAGTTGCGTCCTAGTTGCGTCCTAGTTGCGCCCTAGTTGCACCCTGGTTGCACACAAGTTGCAACATACTTGCGCCCTACTTGCACTCTGCTTGCGCCCTAGTTGCGCCTCAGTTGGGGACTAGCTACGCCCTAGTTGTACCCTAGTTGCGCCCTAGTTGCGTCCTACTTGTGCCCTATTTGTGCCCTAGTTGCGCCTTAGTTGCGCCCTAGTTGTGCCCTAGTTGCGCCCTAGTTGCGCCCTAGTTACGCCCTAGTTATGCCCTAGTTACGCCCTAGTTGCGCCCTAGTTGCGCCCTAGTTGTACCCTAGTTGCACCCTTGTTGCATCCTAGTTGCGCCCTAGTTGCGCCCAAGTCGCGCCCTAGTCGCGCCCTAAACGCGCCCTAGTTGTGCCCTAGTTGCGCACCAGTTGCACCCTAATTGCGCCCTAGTTGCGCCCTAGTTGTGCCCTAGTTGTGCCCTAGTTGCAACTTAGTTGCGCCCTATTTGCGCCCTATTTGCCCCCAGTAACGCCCTAATTGCGCCCTAGTTGCACCCTAGTTGCGCCCTAGTTGTGCCCTAGTTGCGTCCTAGTTGCAACCAAGTCGCACCCTAGTCGCGCCGTAGTCACGCCCTAGTTGCATCCTAGTTGTGCACCCTAGTTTCGCCCTAGTTGCGCCCTAGTTGCGCCCTAGTTGTGCCCTAGTTGCGTCCTAGTTGCACCCTAGTTGCGCCCTGGTTGCCCCCTAGTTGCCCCCTAGTTGCGCCCGGACACCCTAGTTGCGCCGTAGTTGCGCCCTACTTGCACCATAGTTGCACCCTAGTTACGCAATAGTTGCGCCCTAGTTGCGTCCGAGGTGCGCCCTAGTTGCGCCCTAGTTGCGCCCTACTTGCGCCCTACTACCGCCTACTTGCGCCCTAGTTGCACCTCAGTTGAGCACTAGCTACACCATAGTTGTCCCCTGGTTGTGCCTTTAGTTGCGTCTTACTTACGCCCTCATTGCGCCTTTGTTGCGCCCTAGTTGCGCCCAACTTGCAGACTAGTTGCACCCTAGTTGCGCCCTAGTTATGCCCTAGTTGCGCCCTAGTTCCACCCTAGTTGCGCCCTAGTTGCGCCCTAGTTACGCCCTTGTTGCACCCTCGTTGCGTCCTAGTTGCACCCTAGTTGCGTCCCAGTTGCACCCTAGTTGCGTCCTAGTTGCCCCCAGTTGCGCCCTAATTGCGCCCTAGTTGTGCCCTAGTTGCGCCCTAGTTGCGCTCTAGTTGCGCCCTAGTTGCACCATAGTTGCGCCCTAGTTGCGCTCTAGTTGCGCCCTAGTTGCGCCCTAGTTGCGCCATAGTTGCGCCCTAGTTGTGCCATAATTGCGCCTAGTTGCGCCCTATTTGCGCCCTTGTTGCGCCTTAGTTGTGCCCTAGTTGCGCCCTACTTGCGTCCTACTTGCACCCTAGTTGCGCCATACCTGCACCCTAGTTGCGTCTTAGTTGCGCCCTAGTTGCGTCCTAGTTGCGCCCTTCTTGCGCCCTTATTGCACCCTACTTACACCCTATTGGCGTCCTATTTGCGCCCTAGTTGCGCCTCAGTTGGACACTAGCTACACCCTAATTGTGGCCTATTTGCGCCCTGGTTGCGTCTTACTTGCGCCCTACTTGCGCCCTAGTTGCACCCTAGTTGCGCCCGACTTGCACCCTAGTTGCGCCCTAGTTGCGCCCTAGTTGTCCCCTAGTTGCGCCCTAGTTGCGCCCTGGTTGCGCACAAGTTGCAACCTACTTGCGCCCTACTTGCACCCTGCTTGCGCCCTAGTTGCGCCTCAGTTGGGGACTAGCAACGCCCTAGTTGTACCCTAGTTGCGCCCTAGTTGCGTCCTACTTGTTCCCTATTTGTGCCCTAGTTGCACCTAAGTTGCGCCCTAGTTGTGCCCTAGTTGTGCCCTAGTTGCGCCCTTGTTGCGCCATAGTTGCGCCCCAGTTGAGCCCTAGTTGCGCCCTAGTTGCGCCGTAGTTGCGCCCAAGTCGCGCCCTAGTCCCGCCCTAGTTGCGCCTTAGTTGCGCCCTAGTCTCGCCCTAGTTGCGCCATAGTTGCGCCCTAGTTGCGCCCTAGTTGACCCCAGTTGCGCCCTAATTGCGCCCTAGTTGCGCCCTAGTTGCGCCCTAGTTGCGCTCTAGTTGCGCCCAAGTCGCGCCCTAGTCGCACCCTAGTCGCGCCCTCGTTGCGCCCTAGTTGCGCACTAGTTGCACCCTAGTTACGCCCTAGTTGCGCCCTAATTGCGCCCTAGTTGCGCCCTAGTTGCGCCCTAGTTGCGCCCTAGTTGCGCTCTAGTTGCGCCCAAGTCGCGCCCTAGTCGCACCCTAGTCGCGCCCTCGTTGCGCCCTAGTTGCGCACTAGTTGCACCCTAGTTACGCCCTAGTTGCGCCCTAGTTGTACCCTAGTTGTGCCATAGTTGCGTCCTATTTGCGCCCTAGTTGCGCCCTAATTGCCCCCTAATTACACCCTTGTTGCGCCCAGGCGCCCTAGTTGCGCCCTAGGTGCGCCCTACTTGCACCCTATTTGCACCCTCGTTACACACTAGTTGCGCCCTACTTGCTTCCTAGTTGCACCCTAGTTGCGCGCTAGATGCGCCCTACTTGCGTCTTTCTGGCGGCTACTTGCGCCCTAGTTGCGCCTCAGTTGACACTAGCTACGCCCTAGTTGTCCCCTAGTTGTGCCCTAGTTGCGTCCTACTTGCGCCCTAGTTGCGCCTTAGTTGCACCCAAGTTGCGCCCAACTTGCACACTAGTTTCACCCTAGTTGCGCCCTAGTTGCACCCTAGTTGCGCCCTAGTTGCGCCCTAGTTGCGCCCTCGTTGCGCCCTCGTTGCGCCCTAGTTGCGCCCTAGTTGTGCCCTAGTTGCGCCCTAGTTGCACCCCAGTTGCGCTCTAGTTGCGCCCTAGTTGAGCCCTAGTTGCGCCCTAGTTGCGCCCTAGTTGCGCCCTAGTTGCGCCCTAGTTGCGTCCTAGTTGCGCCTTAGTTGTGCCCTAGTTGCGCCCTACCTGCGCCTACTTGCGTCCTCGTCGCGCCCTAGTTGCGCCCTACTTGCGCCCTAGATGCGTCCTAGTTGTGCCCTAGTTGCGCCCTTCTTGCACCCTTATTGCACCCTGCATACGCCCTATTGACACCATTCTTGCGCCCTAGTTGCGCCTCAGTTGGGCACTAGCTACGCCCTAGTTGTACCCTAGATGCGCCATAGTTACGTCCTACTTGTGCCCTACTTGCGCCCTAGTTGCGCCTTTGTTGCGCCCTAGTTATGCCTTAGTTGCGCCCTAGCTGCGCCCTAGTTGCGCCCTACTTGCGCCCTAGTTGCACCCTAGTTGCGCCCCAGTTGCGCCCTAGTTGCGCCCTAGTTGCGCCCTAGTTGCGCCCTAGTTACACCCTAGTTGCGCCCTAGTTGCGCCCTAGTTGCGCCCTTGTTGCACCCTAGTTGCGCCCTAGTTATACCCTACTTGTACCCTAGTTGCGCCCTAGTTGCGCCCTGGTTACGCCCTAGTTGCGCCCTACTTGCACCCTAGTCACGCCCTAGTTGCGCCCAGGTTGCGCCCTAGTTGCACCCTACTTGCGCCCTTCTTGCACCCTACTTGGGCCCTACTGGCACCCTACTTGCACCCTAGTTGTGCCTTAGTTGGGCACTAGCTACGCCCTAGTTGTGCCCTAGTTACGCCCTAGTTGCGTCCTTCTTGCGCCGTACTTGCACGCTAGTTGTGCCTTAGTTGCGCCTTAGTTACGCCGAACTTGCGTACTAGTTGCAACCTAGTTGTGCCTTAGTTGCGCTACACTTGCGCCCTGGTTGCACCCTACTTGCACCCTAGTTGCGCCCTAGTTGCGCTCAAGTTGCACCCTACTTGCGCCCAAGTTGCGCCTAAGTTGCGCCCAACTTGCAAAGTAGCTGCACCCTAGTTACGCCCTAGTTGCACCCTAGTTGCGCCCTTCTTGCGCCCTTATTGCACCAAACTTACATCCTACTGGTGCCCTACTTGCGTCCTAGTTGCGCTTCAGTTGGACACTAGCTACGCCCTAGATGTGTCCTAGTTACGTCTTACTTCCGCCATACTTGCGCCCTAGTTGCACCCTATTTGGGCCATACTCGCACCCTAGTTGTGCCCTAGTTGCGCCCTAGTTGCGCCCTAGTTCCGCCCTGAGTGCGTGCCCTAGTTGCGCACATGTTGCACCCTACTTGCGCCCTACTTGCACCCTACTTGCGTCCTAGTTGCGCCTGTGTTGGGCACTAGCTACGCCCTAGTTGTACCCTAGTTGCGCCCTAGTTGCGTCCTACTTGTGCCGTATATGCACCCTAGTTGCGCCTTAGTTTCGCCCTAGTTGCGCCCTAGTTGCGCCCTAGGTGCGCCCTAGTTGTGCCCTACTTACGCCCTAGTTGTGCCCTAGTTGTGCCCTACTTGTGTCCAAGGGGCGCCCTAGTTGCCCCCAGTTGCAGCCTAATTGCGCCCTAGTTGCGCCCTAGTTGCGCCTTAGTTGCACCCTAGTTGCACCCTAGTTGCGCCCAAGTGGTGCCCTAGTCATGCCCTAGTCGCGCCCTAGTCGCGTCCTAGTCGCGGCCTAGTTGCACCTTAGTTGCGCCCTAGTTGCACCCTTGTTGGGCCCTTGTTGCGCCCTTAGTTCCACCCTATTTGTGCCCTAGTTGCGCCCTAGTTGTGCCATACTTGCGCCATAGTTGCACCCTAGTGGCGCCGTAGTTGCGCCCAAGTTGCGCCCTAGTTGCGCCCTACTTGCGCCCTACTCTCGCCCTTGTTGCGCCTCAGTTGGGCACTAGCTACGCCCTAGTTGTACCCTAGTTGCACCCTAGCTGCTTCCTACTTGTACCCTACTTGCGCCCTAGTTGCGCATTAGTTGCGCCTTAGTTGCGCCTTAGTTATGCCCCAGTTACGCCCTAGATGCGCCCTAGTTGCACCCTAGATGCGCCCTAGTTGCGCCGGATTTGCGCCCTAGTTATGCTCTAGTTGCGCCCTAGTTGCACCCTAGTATCGCCCTTGTTGCGTCCTTGTTGCACCCTCATTGCGCCCTTGTTGCGCCCTTGTTGCGCCCTCGTTGCGCTCAAATTGCGCCCTATTTGCGCCCTTGTTAAGTCCTAGTTGTGCCCCACTTGTGCAGTAGTTGCACCCTACTTACGCCCTACTTGCGCCCTACTTGTGCCCTAGTTGCACACTTGTTGCGCCCTAGTTGCGCCCTATTTGTGCCCTTGTTGCGACCTAGTTGCGCCCTAGTTGTGCCCTAGTTGCGTCCAAGTTGTGCCCTAAATGCGCCCTAGTTGCACCCTAGTCGTGCCCTAGTCGGGCCCTAGTCACGCCCTAGTTGCGCCCTAGTTGCGCCCTAGTTGCGCTCTAGTTGCACCTTATTTGTGCCCTTATTGCACCCTACCTGCGCCCTACTGGTACCCTTCTTGTGCCCTGGTTGTGCCTTAGTTGGGCACTACCTACGCCCTAGTTGTGCCCTAGTTCAAACCCCGCGACGGCCACATTTTTCTTTGTGGCCAAAACTTAAACAAGAAGCTTCTATGAAGCTTACGAAAAGCCTGGCTTAAGGATGACACTTGGCGGTCTAAGGACGCGCCAAGTAGGATTGTAGGTTGAGGTTGGCTCCAGTGGAGCCACTACAAAGCAGAAGCTTTAGCAAAGCTCTGCAAGCATAAAAGCCTGTACCTTGCATGCATTCATTTACAGTTATTGCCTTTGAGACTCCTCACAGAGTGTCCAACCAAAGTTAGACACTAAAGACCAACATGCGGACTTCGTGAGGTTGCAAACCAAACGAACCTGAAGTGTGGATCTCTCGTTCGAGGGTGATATGTTATCTTGGTTGCAATACCAAGAGCGGTTGGCGGCCTCCCATGTCGGGACCCGTTTTCTAGACCGTTGCTATCCAGCGCATTGACAACTACGTATTGAAGTTATTTATCCTTTCTAGTGAATGCATAGGGTTCCAAAACCATTGCCTTTCCCCCTGACCATTTGTGACTCGTGTTTTGAGTTGTCAATGTTGACCACACATAGTGGACTTCTTCGTTCATAGTCAGTGACGTATTCATCCTTTGGGTGGTCACTGTGCACGCTAGCCACACCGTGCCACTACTTGTTAAAGTTGTTCCCAATTGCTAGTTGATAACTAATGTTCCCAAACCATTGTCTCTCCCTGTGACCATTTATGACTTCTGTTATGAGTTTCAACGTTGACCACACACCATGAAATTCTTTTGGTCATGGTTACCGACATATGCCTACTTTGGGTTTTCATTGTACATGGTTACCACGCCGTGTCACTACGTATTGAAGGTGTTTGTGCTTTCTAGTTGATAGCTAGTGTTCCCAAACCATTGTTACCCCCTCTGAATATCTGTGACTCGTGCAGTGAGTTGTCAATATTGACCACATGAAGTGAAATTCTTCTGTCATGGTCAGTGACATATGCATACTTTGGTTGGTCACTGTGCATTGTAGCCACACTGTGCCACTACATATTGAAGGTATTTGTACTTGCTACTCGATAAGTGGTATTCACAAACCATTGTCTTCCACTCTGACCATTTGTGACTCATGTTATGAGTTGTCAAAGTTTACCACACTTAGTGACATCATTTGGTCATGGTCAGTGACATATGCCTACTTTGGTTGGTCATCCTGCATGGTATCCACACCGTGCCACAACTTATTGAAGGTTCTTGTGCTTGCTAGTTGATACCTGGTGTTCCCAAACCATTGTCTCCCCCTTTGACAAATTGTGAATCCTATTTTGAGTTGTCAACGTTGACCACACACAGCAGATTTCTTTGGTCAAAGGCAGTACGCATGCCTACTTTGGTCGGTCATTGTGCATTGTAGCCATACCGTGCTTATACTGATTGAAGGCCGCTGTACTTGCTAGTTGAGAACTGATTGTCCCATAACATTGTGTCCCCCTCTGACCGTTTGTGACTCGTGTTATGGTTGGTGAATGGTGACCACGCATATTGAAATTCTTTGGTCATGGTGAGTCACATATGCCTAGTTTGGTTGTTTGGTGTGCACAGTAGCCACACCGTGCCACTACGTATTGAAGTTTGTTGTCCCTACTAATCGATACATAGGGTTCCCAAACCATTCTCTCTCCCTCTGACCATTTGTGACTCGTGTTATGAGTTGTCAATGTTGAACATACATAGTGGACTTCTTCGGTCATAGTCAGTGACGTATGCATCCTTTGGTTGGTCACTGTGCATGCTAGCCACACCGTGCCACTACTTGTTGAATATATTTCGACTTGCTAGTTGATAACTAGTGTTCCCAGCCCATTGTTTCCCCCTCTGACCATTTGTGACTCGTGTTATGCATTTTCAACGTTGACCACAAACTGTGAAATTCGTTTGGTCATGGTTAATGACATATGCCTACTTTGGTTTGTCACCATACATGGTTACCACGCCGTGTCACTACGTATTGAAGGTCTTTGTGCTTTCTTGTTGATAGCTAGTGTTCCCAAACCATTTTTACCCCCATCTGAATATATGTGATTCGTGTTGTGAGTTGTCAACATTGACCACATGAAGTGAAATTCTTTGGTCATGGTCAGTGACATATGCATACTTTGTTTGGTCACTGTGCATTGTAGCCACACTGTGCCACTACATATTGAAGATATTTGTACTTGCTAGTCGATAACTAGTATTCAAAAACCATTATCTTCCACCCTGACCATTTGTGACCCGTGTTATGCGTTGTCAACGTTTACCACACTTCTTGACACTATTTGGTCATGGTCACTGCCATATGCCTACTTTGGTTGGTCATCTTGCATGGTATCCACATCGTGCCACAACTTAATGAAGCTCCTTGTGCTTGCTATTTGATACTTGGTGTTCCCAAACCATTGTTTCCCCCTCTAACCATTTGTGAGTTGTATTATGAGTTGTCAACGCTGATCACACACAGCGGATTTCTTTGGTCAAAGGCAGTACATATGCCTACTTTAGTCGGTCATCGTGCATGGTAGCCACACTGTGCTACTACTGATTGAAGGTCGTTGTACTTGCTAGTTGAGAACTGATATTCCCTGACCATTGTTTCCCCCTCTGACCGTTTGTGACTCGTGTTATGGTTGGTGAACGTTGACCACCCATATTGAAATTCTTTGGTCATCGTCAGTGACATATGCCTAGTTTGGTTGTTTGGTGTGCATAGTAGCCACACCGTGCCACTACGCATTGAGGTTATTTGACCTTTCTAGTCCATGCATAGGGTTCCCAAACCATTCTCTCTCCCTCTGACCATTGTTGAATCGTGTTATGAGTTGTCAATGTTGACCACATATAGTGGATTTCTTTGGTCATAGTCCGCTACGTATTCATCCTTTGGTTGGTCACTGTGCACGCTAGCCACACCGTGCCACTACTTGTTGAAGTTCTTCGTACTAGTGTTCCCAACCAATTGTTTCCCCCTCTGATCATTTGTGACTCGTGTTATGAGTTTTCAACGTTGACCACACATTGTGAAATTTGTTTGGTCATGGTGTCAACAAAATGTATGCAGTCTTAGGATGTGCCATGATGATGACATCAGCAGAGGTGCTGCGGACAAGCGTGGGCGCGGGCTAAGGGACGAGCGCTGCAGGATACATGACAGGATTTCTTAAGGATGTGTTGCAAAGAGAGGAGTGTATGAACATCAAATGAGAGAGGCAGAAACATGTTGATAGCAAGGACGGGGGCGAAAGATGGCAGTGCCGAGGCGTGGGCCGAAAGGCCGCAGCGCTGAGGCACGGGCCGACAAAGACTGAGGATGATGATGATGATGCCACAGACTCAGGTTGCCAGCGCAAAGATTGGAAGGGTCTGCTTGCCGCAGCGTTAGTACGCGGGCCGGCAGTCCACCAGGTCCGAGGCGCCTTGATACATCTGAGTGGGCATGAGTGATGAACGAGGAGGAGAGCCACAGCGTCCAGAGGCGGGCTGAGCGATAAGCGAGGCCGCAGCATGAAGGAGCGGGCAGAGCAGCGATTGGAAAGCGTGGAGGCAGGGGGAAGCCCGGGCCTTGCAAGAAGATGTTGATCAGAACAGCTGCAATGATAAGGAAGGATGGCACTGTGCCATGGCAGCGGGCCATGGTCACAGGCCGAGTGGGGGCAGGGCCAAAGCCCGGGCCGAAAGGACAAAGAGGCGATGAAGGAACAACAAGTGGTAAATTGGAATACAAGGCATGCAGGTTTATATAGTGTGACTAGCTAGTTCTATATACTATGTCCTACGGCGGTCGGTACGCAAGTCGTAGTCGTAGCCGCCTTGCAGCTGCTACTGCTGCGGATGTTGGCGGAGTTGCGGATTGGCTCCGCCAAACGTCTTGGTTATTGGAGCGTTGTCAGTTGTCCAGGCCAGTTACACCGGCGGTGCGGCTCTCACGGGTATGTCCAACGGACAGGAGCCTTTGGTTGTATTTGGCGCATAGCAAGTACCGTGGCGCGTAGGCGGGCGTGGGCCGGAACATCCGGAAGTACACCGTTGTGGAATTCGGTGTCATGGATGAATTGCCCGCGTGGACTGTTGAGGGATTTTGCTGGAAAACTTGCACCGGAGGATATTTGTCCTCAGTGCGATATGAGCAACTGCACCACTCGTCACGTGATATTTTCTTGGTGTCAGTTGACAGTCCCTGAGAGTCAGTGGGACTCCGAGATAGGTAAGGAGGAGAACCCAGTTGCAGCCTTGTCTCTTATGCGTGTATTTTCCGACAGTCCCCCATAAGGAAACAAGGCTGATACTGGTAGAAGCAGGAAGAGTAGGGTAAAAGAAGGGGAGGCGGATAAGGGGATGGCGGCGACCATCGCACCGCAGAATGAGAGATGTGTGGGAAGGAGGCGTTGCTGTATGGAGAATTGGGATTTGTTGGCGTGCTGACTGGTGGTGGTGTTGGAGGGGAGTAGATTCGGCAAGGGACTGGTTCAAACAAGCGCGCCGGAAAATAGAGGAAGATGCATTTGGTGCTGTAGAGGCTTTGATCTGGAGGCAGGAGGTGACTGGTGCTATGAGTGCTGGGGTTGTTCTGGATTGGAAAGGTGCCACAAGAATGGACCAGGGATGGTTGAAGGGACAGCTGGTGGAGTCGTTCGGTCGACGGATCAGGGAGGGACTAGTTACTTTGGCATCCTCTGCTGTGTGAGAGTACAACTACTAGAGAGATTTCAATGTGTGTACCGCGAGTGAGGCTGGTGAGGATGGCATTGATCCAGTGATGCAGGAGAGGTTGTGGTCATGGCAACTCCAGTTGTTGTTACATCATGAGAGGGGTCTGTTTGCTTCCACTGATGTTGGTGGTTGTCGCAGATAGCAGAGTTTCATCCTTTCGGGGCGATAGGTTGATGATGTCTGTTGGCGTATGAGTGACACAGGGATTGCACCATTTCTGGTAATGTGTCCTTGATGGAGACTTTGCGGTTGTTGACATGGGATAGGTAGGTAAGAGGCTCGGCTGTCTTGCTGGTTGTACCAAGGGAGCTGAGATCTGTTTCCGCAGAGAGAGAGAAGTCATGCCCTCTTGTCGAGAGGTTTTTGCTGTTGCTACTGATGGCACTGGGTGGGATGATGCGATGAGGGGTAGAGGCGGTCAAGGAGGCAGAAGGAACTCCCGTGCCACAAAGAAGGAGGAACTGTCACCAGTCATGGTAAGATCGGTTACTGTTCCCATTGTGGGTTCTGTTATTGATGATACCGTAAAGGGTTTTAGGTATGAGTGTTGTAGCCGTAGGTGGGTTGAAGCCGTGTTCCAAGAGAGGTAGTCGAGGTAGTAATATCGTCGAGAGAGCTGCTGCAAAGGAGAGGAGTTGCTGGTGATGCTGCTGTGGTGAGAAGTCAGAAACTCTTTGATTACACCTCAAACCATACATGATCAGAATAATGCTTGATGTTGTCTACTTCATGATTGACGTACTCGTACTGAAGTAAGAAGGGAAGACGAGGTTGATGGGGGGGGACTTCTGCTGCTTTGGAGGAAGGGAGAGAAGCTGTTTGCTGCTGACTGCTTTGAAAGTCTTGAGTAGATGCAGATTAAGGAGTAGAGGCGGTCAAGAGAACAGGTGATCCTGTTGCAATGCGAAGGGAAAAGCAGAGGATGCTGGACTTCAGGTGGTTGATGCTGCTGGTGCTGTATGCCAGAACGTGGAGTGAATCCATGCTTCCACAAAGGTAGAGTTGCCGGTGATGATGGATGTGTTGCCGCTGCTGTTGTTGGGATGAGAAGGGATGCTGGCTGCTGGTACGTTGAGACTGTGTCCATACACAGTCCTTTTGGGTCAGCAGATGGAAGAGGGAGGAGATTACGACGTTGTGGCTGATTGAGATCAGCTGCACGGCTCGACGTGGTGTTCCATGCGTGAGTGGCGACAATGCTACTCAAAATAGAGCCAGGAGCTTTCGCTCTGCTCTGATACCATGTCAGCAAAATGTATGCAGTCTTAGGATGATGCCATGGTGCTGGCATCAGTAGAGGTGCTGCTGACGAGCGTGGGTGCGGTCCAAGGGACGAGCGCTGCAGGATACACGACAGGATTACTTCAGGATGTGTTGCGAAGAGAGGAGTGTAGGAACATCCAATGAGAAAGGCAGAAACATGATGATAGCGAGGACAGAGGCGAAAGGTGGCAGTGCCGAGGCGCGGGCCGAAAGGCCGCAGCGCTGAGGCACAGGCCGACAAAGACTGAGGTTGATGATGATGATGCCACAGACGCAGGTTGCCAGCGCAAAGATTGGAAGGGTCTGCTTGCCGCAGACCCTTCCAATCGCCATTAGTACGTGGGCGGGCAGTCCACCAGGTCCGAGGCGCCTTGATACATCTAAGTGGGCATGAGTGATGAACGAGGAGGAGAGCCACAGTGTCCAGAGGCAGGCCAAGCGATAAGCGAGGCCGCTGCGTGAAGGAGCGGGCAGAGTAGCGATTGGAAAGTGTGGAGGCAGGGCGAAGCCCAGGCCTTGCAAGAAGATGTTGATCAGAACAGCTGCAATGATAAGGAAGCATGGCACTGTGCCATGGAAGCGGGCCATGGTCTCAGGCCGAGTGGGGCCAGGGCCGAAGCCCGGGCCGAAAGGACAAAGAGGCGATGAAGGACCAACAAGTGGAAAATTGGAATACAAGGCATGCAGGTTTATATAGTGTGACTAGCTAGTTCTAGATACTACATCCTATGGCGGTCGGTACGCTAGTCGTAGCCGTAGCCGCCTTGCAGCTGCTACTGCTGCTGATGTTGGTGGAGTTGCGGATTGGCCCCGCCAAACGTCTTGATTGTTGGAGCGTCATCGGTTATCCAGGCCAGTTGTGCCGGCGGTGCGCGCCCTCGCGGGTATGTCCAGCGGACAGGAGCCTTTGGTTGTATTTGGCGCGTAACAAGTACCGTGGGGCGTAGGCGGGCGTGGGCCGGAACATCCGCAAGTGTACCGTTGTGGAATTCGGTGCCATTGATGACTTGCTCGCGTGGACTGTTGAGGGATTTTGGTGGAAAACTTGCACCGGATGATATTCGTCCTCAGTCCGATATGAACAACTGCACCACTCATCACGTGATATTTTCTTGGTGTCAGTTGACTGTCCCTGAGAGTCAATGGGACTCCGAGATAGGTAAGGAGGAGAACCCAGGTGCAGCCTTGCATCTTGTGAGTGTATTTTCCGACATATGGTTAGTGACATATGCCTACTTTGGTTCGTCACTGTACATGGTTACCACGCCGTGTCACTACGTATTGAAGGTATTTGTCCTTTCTAGTTAATAGCTAGTGTTACCAAACCATTGTTACCCCCCTTTGACTATCTGTGACTCGTGTTGTGAGTTGTCAACGCTGACCACATGAAGTGGAATTTGCTGGTCATGGTTTGTGACATATGCATACTTTGGTTGCTCACTGTGCATGGTAGCCATGCTGTGCCACTGCATATTGAAGGTATTTGTACTTGCTACTCAATAACTAGTACTCACAAACCATTGTCTTCCACTCTGACCATTTGTGACTCGTGTTATTAGTTGTCAAAGTTTACCACACTTAGTGACATTATTTGGTCATGGTCAGGACATATGCCTACTTTTGTTGGTCATCGTGCATGGTATCCACACCGTGCCACAACTTATTGAAGGTCCTTGTGCTTGCTACTTGATACCTGGTGTTCCCAAACTATTGTCTCCCCCTGTGACCGTTTGTGACTCCTATTAAGAGTTGTCAACATTGACCACACACAGCGGATTTCGTTGGACAAAGGCAGTACGTATGCCTACTTTGGTCGGTCATTGTGCATGGTAGCCACACCGTGCTTATACTGATTGAAGGTCGCTGTATTTGCTAGTTGAGAACTGATATTCCCAGACCATTGTTTCCCCCTCTAACCGTTTGTGACTCGTGTTATGGTTGGTGAATGGTGACCACCCATATTGAAATTCTTTGGTCATGGTCAAGGAAATATGCCTAGTTTGGTTGTTTGGTGTGCATAGTAGCCACACCGTGCCACTACGTATTTAAGTTCTTTGTCCTTTCTAGTCGATACATAGGGTTCCCAAAACATTGTCTCTCCCTCTGACCATTTGTGACTCGTGATATGAGTTGGCAATGTTGACCACACATAGTGGACTTCTTCGGTCATAGTCAGTGGCGTATGCATCCTTTGGTTGGTCACTGTGCACGCTAGCCACACCGTGCCACTGCTTGTTGAAGGTCTCTGTACTTGCTAGTTGATAGCTATTGTTCCCAACCCATTGTTTCCCCCTCTGGCCATTCGTGACTCGTGTTATGAGTTTTCAACGTTAACCACACACTGTGGAATTCGTCTGGTCATGGTTACGTATATATGCCTACTTTGGTTTGTCACTGTACATGGTTACCACGCCGTGTCACTACGTATTGAAGGTCTTTGTGCTTTGTAGTTGATAGCTAGTGTTCCCAAACCATTATTACCCCCTCCGAATATGTGTGACTCGTATTAGGAGTTGCCAGTATTGACCACATGAAGTGAAATTCTTTGGTCATGGTAAGTGACATATGCATACTTTGGTTGGTCACTGTGCATTGTAGCCACACTGTGCCACTAGATATTGAAGGTATTTGTACTTGCTAGTCGTCAACTAGTGTTTAGAGACCATTTTCTTCCACTCTGACCAGTTGTGAATCGTGTTATGAGGTGTCAAAGTTTACCACACATGGTGACATTCTTTGGTCATGGTCACTGACATATGCATACCTTGGTTGGTCATCGTGCATGGTATCCACACCGTGCCACAACGTATTGAAGGTCATTGTGCATGCTAGTTGAAACCTGGTGTCCCCAAACAAATGTTTTCCCCTCTAACTATTTGTGACTCGTATTATGAGTTGTCAACGTTGACCACACCCAGCGGATTTCTTTGGTAAAAGGCAGTACATATGCTTACTTTTGTCGGTCATCGTGAATGGTAGCCACATCGTACTACTACTGGTTGAAGGTCGTTGTACTTGCTAGTTGAGAACTGATATTCCCAGACCATTGTTTCCTCCTCAGACCGTTTGGGACTCGTGCTATGGTTGGTGAACGTTGACCACCCATATTGAAATTCTTTGGTCATGGTCAGTGACATATGCCTAGTTTGGTTGTTTGGTGTACATAGTAGCCACACCGTGCCACTACGTATTGAAGTTATTTGTCCTTTCTAGTCCATGCATGGGGTTCCCAAACCATTGTCTCTCCCCCTGGCCATTTGTGACTCGTGTTATGAGTTGTCAATGTTGACCACACATCGTGGACTTCTTTGTTCATATTCAGTGACGTATTCATCCTTTGGTTGGTCACTGTGTATGCTAGCCACACCGTGCTACGACTTGTTGAAGGTCTTCGTACTTGCTACTTAATAACTAGTATTCCCACCCCATTGTTTCACTCTCTGACCATTTGTGACTCGTGTTATGAGTTTTCAACGTTGACCACACACTGTGAAATTCGTTTGGTCATGGTTAGTGACATATCCCTACTTTGGTTTGTCACTGTACATGGTTACAACCCCGTGTCACTACGTATTGAAGGTCTTTGTGCTTTCTAGTTGATAGCGAGTGTTCCCAAACCATTGTTACCCCCCTCTGACTATCTGTGACTCGTGTTGTGAGTTGTAAATGTTGACCACATGAAGTGAAATTCGTTCGTCATGGTCAGTGACGTATGCATACTTTGGTTGGTCACTGTGCATGGTACCCACGCTGTGCCAATACATACTGAAGGTATTTGTACTTGCTACTCCATAACTAGTATTCACAAACCATTGTCTTCCACTCTGACCATTTGTGACTCATATTATGAGTTGTCAAAGTTTACCACACTTAGTGACATCATTTGGTCATGGTCAGTGACATATGCCTACTTTGGTTGGTCATCGTGCATGGTATCCACACAGTGCCACAACGTTTTGAAGGTCCTTGTGCTTGCTAGTTGATACCTGGTGTTCCGAAACCATTGTATCCCCCTCTGACCATTTCTGACTCCTATTATGAGATGACAGCGTTGACCACACACAGCGAATTTCTTTGGTCAAAGGCAGTACATATGCCTACTTTGGTCGGTCATTGTCCATGGTAGCCACACCGTGCTTAGACTGATTGAAGGCCGCTGTACTTGCTAGTTGAGAACTGATATTCCCAGACCATTTTTTCCCCCTCTGACCGTTTGTGACTTGTGTTATGGTTGGTGAATGTTGACCACCCATATTGAAATTCTTTGGTCATGGTCAGTGACATATGCCTAGTTTGGTTGATTGGTGTGCATAGTAGCCACACCGTGCCACTACGTATTGAAGTTTTGTGTCATTTATAGTCGATACATAGGGTTCCCAAACCATTGTCTCTTCCTCTGACCATTTGTGACTCGTGTTATGAGTTGTCAATGTTGAACATACATAGTGTACTTCTTTGGTCATATTGAGTAACGTATGCATCCTCTGGTTTGTCACTGTGCACGCTAGCCACACCATGCCACTACTTGTTGAAAATATTTCTACTTGCTAGCTGATAACTAGTGTTCCCAACCCATGGTTTCCCCCACTTACCATATTTATCTTGTGTTATGAGTTTTCAACGTTGACAACACATTGTGATGCAATGTCATGGTAAGTGACATATGCCTACTTTGCTTTGACACTGTACATGGTTACCACGCCGTGTCACTACGTATCGAAGGTCTTTGTGCTTTCTAGTTGATAGCTAGTGGTCCCAAACCATTGTTACCCCCCTCTGACTATCAGTGACTCGTTTTGTGAGTTCTCAATGTTGACCACATGAAGTGGAATTCTTTGTTCATGGTCGGTGGCACATGCCTAATCTGGTTGGTCATTGTGCATGGTAGCCATACCGTTCCAGTTGTTGTTGAAGGTCTTTGCACTTGCTAGTCAATAAATAGCAAATGGTTTTTCCCTTTGACACCGGGTCGGTTTTTGTTGATTTGTTGCACATAGGTGCCTTCACTATAATACTCCTTCCCACCCCCCTAGAGGGAAGTTCCGTGGACAACCTGGAGGACAGATTTGCGACCGCATTATGACAACCCCCCTACCCCTCCACGGCTTAGGCTCAAAGGTAGAGTTGAGGTATCACAACACGACCCCCCCCCCCCCCC